>OY747135.1:32345131-32695263 GCA_963556465.1 Berberis vulgaris
AAGAGTCGACTGAAGCCAAACATAAAAATATCTATTTCTTAAAAATCAGTGAAAATGAACATTTGAAGAAAAAATTTCAAGAACTGATTTTTTTCCTCATTCAAGAAGAAAAAAACACTTAACAGACATAGCAATTTCCCCATCAACCCATCAAGAAGAAAAAAGATTTTTTCTTCATTCGATTATCTGCAAAACCCATCAACCCCAGTCGATTTTCTGAAAAACCCATATTATATTTCACAATTTTTCACAATTTCCCCATTTATTAGTGAAAATGGACCAAACATTCATCAGAAACCTAAATGTAACAGAACAATTGAGATTGCAAAGACCCAATGAAGAAAAAATTTCAAGACAAGTGACAGTGTATTACTTCTGGTCGAGGTCGAGGTTTTGGATCGAGGTCAAAACTCAGCACGAGGTCGACGTCGCAACTCTACACGATGATCAGATCTTGTCTCTGACTTCTCAACACAAGGTCGAGGTCAATGGCTAGAGTTTTCGATTGATTTCTCTGATTTTTGATTTCTCTGCAATCAACAACAAAACAAAATCAGTGATTTCGATTCTCCCCTCGAGCTTTTGAGCCAAAAACAGATATGCGATTTTCTTACAAAACCATTTCTCACCACAAGGTCGAGGTCGATGGCTAGAGTTTTCGATCGATTTCTCTGATTTCTGATTTCTCTGCAATCAACACAAAAACAGATCTGTGATTTCGATTCTCCCCTCGAGCTTTTGAGCCAAAATGATTTTCTTACAAAACCCTAAAACTCTAAAATGAAAATGGAAGGAGGTGAGAGTGCCAAATGTTTTCGCAAGACCACGAAATTTTTTTCGCCTGCGTGAAATCCACTCGAGTTCTCCATTATAGCCACGGTTTTTATTTTTTTAACCACGGTTTTAGGCTATTGGTCATTATAGCCACGGTTTTTAGTCGTGGCAAATATACCAACGGTTTAGAACCGTGGCCATCTCCGCGTAGCTAAACGGGCCTTTTGGTGTAGTGAATTGGTACAATGTTATAAGAGTTTACAGATTATTTGTCGTACATTTCCAAAGATAGATATTGCTATTGTTTGGATTTTTTAGTGTTGAATTAATTTTACAAGAACTTACAGCTAAAAAAAAAGTGTTGTACTTCTCCAAAGATAGATATTTCAATATTATCTTCATGGTTAAAGAAATCAGTGTTATAAAAAATCATTTGATAGCACTTGATGAGTGCTATAGAAAAAAAAAAAAAAAGAATTTGAGAAACACTATAGAAACTAATGCAATAGCATTTGTTAAATACTACGTGAGGGAAGACAATAGCGTTTTAGAAATGCTATTGGTAACTATACAATAGCGTTTCTCAAGTGTTGTCACAAGCTAAACAGTAGCACTTTTTATACGCTATTATAGGTTTAACCATAGCATTTTTAAAACGTTATTACAATCTAAACAATAGCACTTTAAAAATGCTATAAATGGTCTACTTACAATAGCGTTTCTAAAACACTTTAAATAACCCAGTACCTATTATAGCTCCGGCAGACACAGCGTTTACTAAAATGCTATGATATCCTACAATAGCATTTTTGAAACGCTATGAATAAGCATTTGGGGTGTAGTGGTTCAAATTGAGTCGGTGCTCATACATCAAGGCAATAAACTAAAAGGGAATCATCCCGAATATTTTGTGTGCTTGTAATGTTTCCTGTAGGTTTAATTGTGTTCAAAGAATTGCTAGTGTAGAGCTGAAACTAAGTAGGAACCTTAGTTGCCTCACAGGGTGTAATCAAAGTGGTGAAAATTTGTTGTAGAACTTGCCCAATTACTAGCCCTGTGACAAGTTGTATCATAGAGGCATTAGATTCAAAGAAAAGCCAAGCAACTGAGTTTTTGGGAAGGTTTATTCACTGATGGCAGGAGGTACAAAATCTGCAGTAGAGGCTTTGTCGGAGCGGGTCTCTCAGTTGGAAAGAAATGTTGAGAATGGCATGTAACATCCTGCGAATGATGCGGAAGGATCCCAAAATGCAATAATACAGCAAGTCGAGATCTTGAGTAAAATGATTGCTAATCTTGGAACAAAATTGGAGACTAGGTTTGAGGATGCAATGGTGGAGATGCAGACATTGGCCACATTTTGCAGGGGCACAATCTCAAATTTCGAGACTAGAATCTTGGTGTTAAAGAGGGTTGTTGCGATGGCTCCTCAAGGGAAAAGGGGTTTGCCCAGAGAGAAGGTTAGAATTCCATAACCTAAGGTCTTCAAGGGAGATAGGAGTGCCAAAGAACTGAAAATTTTCATATGGAATATGGAATAGTATTTCAAGACTGTTCACACCCCTAATGAAGAGCAAGTCGGTCTTGCAAGCATGTATCTCATAGAAGATGCAAAATTATGGTGGCGCGCACGTTGTGATGGTGATGTTGCAATGGGTAGGCCTCTGATCCAGACATGGAAGACTATGAGGAAGGAATTGATGAACCAATTTATGCCCACAAATGTTGCATGCATGGTCAGGAAGTCATTGAGGAAGTTGAGGCATACTGGATCAATGCGGGACTATGTTAAAGAGTTCTCTTCACTCATGCTGGAGATTAGCAATATCAGTGATGAGGACAAATTTTTCAATTTTGTTGCGGGACTTCAACCTTGGGCGCAGACGGAGTTGCGTAGGCTTGGTGTCAAGGATTTTCCACTAGCATTGGTTGTTGCGGATGGCTTGCTAGATTACAGGGTGATTCAAGAGCCATCAAATGGTGGACTAGACAAGAAGTTCAGAAAGAAATTCACACCGTCCAGGATGATGGTGGGAAAGAAAAGGGACAGGCTAGCACAAGTGTATTGACTGATGGAGGGAAAAGGAGTACCACACAGTTTGAAACAGGATGTTTCATATGTGGCGGACCACATCGTGCAAGGGATTGTCCAAAGAAAGGAAGGCTAACAACATTGCTTGAGGAAGGGGAAGGCTCGGATACAGATGTTGTGCTACCTAGACTCACCGGGATAAATGTGATCAACGAGTCTAAAGTTGAAGCCTCGACGAGGACGTCGAGCAAGTTTAGTGGGGGTGGTATCAGCGTGTTGATGCATACATGTGTGTGCATGTGCTGGATTAAATGAAGTCATGGGCTGGATTACGTGAAGGCATGTGCGTGCAAAGTTGCAAAACGAAGATTGGAAGGCTTTGTTGGTCGGATCCAAGTGAAGAATGCAGTCAGACTCTAGTGGAGGTGATCAAGTACGGATGTTGGATCACTTTGTGCCATGGACAATGTCGGAGAAATGTTTATGTTTAAGTTGCCTTTACTTATATGTTTTGTATAGATTGGTTTTGTACAAGGGTTTTGCCCATTACACACGTGTTTGTAAGGGTCTTGTAAGGGTGACTGAAATGAAAATGTATGTTGAGGTTAGTGTAGTAAGGAATGCCTAGGTCAAGGGTGATATGTTAGGTATTCTTGATGGTCTCAATCCCCAATGTTCCCTTTTGAAAATTTCCCAAATGCTTAGCATTTATATTAGGGGGAAGGCGTCTCCTAAGTCTCAGGCAAGATGAAAGTCGACTCAATGCTAGGCAAGGCAGTGTCAGTGCATGGCCAAGGCATGTTTGAGAATAAGTTGGGATTGCTATAGGATGGATGAGATGATCGATGGACTGACTAAACGTGCATGGAACACGAGCCAAGTGTGAGGCACGTTGGCTTAGTGATGGATTGACAGACCAAGGATTGTGCTTGCTTGCACAATGCATGCTCGGCGTATGCTTGGATGGCGGAGGGTACTTGGATGCTGGACTATGCATGGACGGACTCAAGCATGACTAATGCATGCATGGATGGTGGTGCGTGGTGATGGACTGATGACGGACTATTGGCCATCATAGTAGAGTATGGATGCTCACATCATTGGCCTCAGTATGGATGTTGGACCAAGGCTTGCGGGCCTGATTTGAATGTTTGAATGCAAGAGGGCTTGCAATTGGACATGCAATGAAATGTGTTGGTTAGAATAGTTTGTTTGGTGGCAAATGCTTGGTTGACACATGGATTAGATGGTTATTGCTGAGTTTGAAAGATGTAGCCATTTTATAAGGCATTTGTGAGGATGAGAGATGAATATATGAGTTTGTAGGAGCAAACTTGTGTAAAACATAGATTGGTGGAGCAATTTGTGAAGATCTTGTAACCTGTTCAAATTGAGTTGGTGCTCATACATCAGGCAATAAACTAAAAGGGATTCATCCCGAATATTCTGTGTGCTTGTAATGTCTCCTGTAGGTTTAATTTTGTGCAAAGAATTGCTAGTGTAGGGCCGAAATCAAGTAGGAACCTTAGTTGCCTCACAAAATGTAATCAAAGTGGTGAAAAAGTGTTGTAAAACTCGCCCAATTACTGGCCGTGTGACAAAGCCCATGGTGTTTGATGAAATGTGGCTTTGGTTTTCTCTCTTAGAACGAGAGGAAAGTGAGAGAGAATAGAAAAGGAAGGAGAAGCAAATATGTTTTGCTGCTTGTGAGAAAGGGAGACAAAACATAGGAGATTAGATGAGTTTAGAGGGACTGAAGAAAGACAGTAGTGCTTGAGATGAATAGATGAAGGAAGTGGAAGATTTATAGGGAAGAAGCAAAACACAGATAGATTTTTATTTATTTCAACTAGGACCATTAAATCTTTCAAAGATTTGTCAATATATCTTGACCTTTTGATGAATTTAAGAGATATTCACTTGAGATGTGTATTGTATGTGTTTTCTAAGTGAAGGATATTTTTGGGTTTTGAGAAAATTGAAATAGTCAATCGAAGTCAACTACATTGATTGTTACAACTTGAGTGTTAGACTGAATGAGTTTTTAAAATGAATATATTAAATTAAATTAGGCATAAACTAATAAGGGTCAAACTCAAAAAAAAAAAAAAAAAACCCTTTTAAGTTTTCTCAATCAATAATATTGTTATTTGGTTTCTTAGTTTGATTTCTCGTCTCTTGTGAATTCAAGAGTTCTCATCCTTGATTTCATCTCATTGTTTTTCCTATTTCACCTTCTTCATTTTCTCAATCTCCCTTTTTTCTATTATTCTACTAAAGGATCTCCGAATCTTCTTCTTGCAAATACGTTCCTTCTTCAAGATTATTCCTATTTATAACTAACTCAAATTGGTATCGCAATTTTTTTAATGACTAAATTGGAGATTATTCCTATATAGAGTATCATTGTAAAGAGGTTTTACTTAATTGGCAAGAGAATGAATAAAGAGGAAAAATAATAAGGAGATGGGAATTATGATTGGCTTTATGCCTCTGATTGTGATTCACTAGTGTAAGAGTGTAGTCAACCGGTGTCTTGGTTCACAATTTCATGGTTGTGGTGCCAGTTTTCAAACAATAAAACCAAAACTTTGCCGTTATGGTAATTCTAGCACAAAAAACGAATATGAGAATTAGGCACAACTTTTATTGAGGTAGAAAATGGATAATGTTTTGCACAGTTTGGCACCACGTACACGAAGCTGTGTTCTATTTTACTACATGTCAATTTGGAAGACCTAAAAATTATGGATGACCTTCCATACAGTCGTACACATAACAAGTATGTTTTCCATGATAAGTTAGACCCTGTTAAGATTGATCAGAGTAAACTAAAATCTTGGAACCAAGTCAATTAGTTCACCAGATACAAAATCAGTCGTTATACCTGATAGGATCAGATTAATCACCTATCACTAAGGTTGACTTATACGGGAATTACAGCCCAACACTTTCCCTGATTAACCTTCACTTCCAGTGATTTGGATAAGTAACGCCAAATCAGATTCTGAAGATCAATAGCATCGGTTGAAGCAGAAAAATAAACCTTTTGGTTTATTTCCCATCTTTGTCTTAGGGGTAGTATCTGCTACATCATCTCGAACAGCCATCAATGAGCTTGTACCTGGAGAATCAGGTGAAAAGATTGTATGCTCTGAAGCAAAAATCCGTGATGGGATCATGGATTCTGGTGGTGAAAATGTGGAAAGATAATGTAGCAGCATCTGTATTATTTGGCCAAAGTTTGGCCGGGCATTTGGATCCTCCTTCCAGCATGACGTTATAATTAAAGCCAAATCTTCGGGGGTGTTTTCTACACTTGGCCTCACATTCTGAACATCAAAAAATAGAATCTTAGCTATCAGTATATGCATGACATCAATAATTCTAGCAATATGCCACATCATCAAAGCTTTTTAATATTTGTCAATAATTAAATTACCGGGATTTTTCGCCATATATGACAACACATCCCCATTTTTTCTTTACCATGATCTCGAGTAATGAAATTAGTAGGAAGGATTGTATTACTTTAAAAGCAGCTGCATAGGCTGCCTGCAGATTAGACATGCCTTCAAATGGCAACCGGTTGTGTAAGAGCTCCCACAATACAATTGCAAAGCTGTACGCATCCACCTTATGATTGTAATGCTTCTTCTCACCGTGCCTCAGTGTAACTGTGCTATACAACTGCCAGAAATCTTAATGAAAACCTTGATACTCTTCTCAAGGAGTATTGACAAAGGATATTTGAACTTTCCGAATAACATACCTCTGGAGCCATCCAACGGTATGTCCCCGTTTCAGCAGTCATCATCTCTGTTAATGATTCTTCTCTTGCTAAACCAAAATCCACAAGTTTAACTGTTTTGTGGTCCGCAGTTAAGATTAAATTTTCTGGGGGAAATTTTTTTTCCATTCATTAGTATTTTCTTAAAGCTGATCAATGGAGTTCAAAAATTCATTTGAGTAATGTTTGGTCATGCATCGAAAAGAAGATGTGATACTATTTACAATAAATACCGTATTCCAAACTAATATCCACCCCAGGGAAATAAGACAGTATCTCAAGAATGAAGATTTACATGACATGTAACAAACTGAAAGAGGAAAAAAAAGAAGCATTTTCATCTTGACAAAACCAATGAAAAAGATTTCTGCAGGGAAAATCGCTGTCACACCAAGTTTTGAGAGTCGGGAACTGTAAAAAGGTACTGGTTCCAGAATCAATGAAGCTGAGGAGGAATGGCTACTAACATTCAGTATATTCAAGGCTACAAACACACTCAAGTTTTACATATTCTCTGATAGTTTTCAAGCATTGACATGAACCGCAATGAAAAGTTATACATGTATTTGTCAGATAAATTTAGATAACAAAATCTTTCATTCAACTATAATTACTTGAAGCATCTATATGTCTTCAGTCTTATGGGATAACCACATCCAACATAGCTTCTAGCTTCCACTTGTGTTTTTAATGCCTGTAACTTCCAAAAGATATTTCTAATAAATGTCAACATTGATCCTCATCCAAGGCAAACCATCTCAATCAACTCCAGTTTTATTTCCAATGAGGGACATTCGTGAAGTTCCACAAATGTAATCATTTAAAATTGCATTTTGCTGCCCATTTGGCTCATTCTATTAGCTTGTTGATTCTTGACGGCTATTACTCAAGGCTATCAAACAAAGATGGTACGAAAAGGACCTTGTAAAATTTCCATTTTCTCACATGATACATTGGAAAATTTTCTATTTTTGCATTCTTGCAAATCACTCTTTTCTTTATAAATAAGTGAAACGGAGCTTTAAGTACTTTTATTTTTATGAGAAACGACCATTTCATGTATATGCAACTTTAGTTGCATTGTAGAGTCTTACTTATCCTATGTTGTTGCATTGTAGAGTCTTACTTATCCTATGTTAAGTGTGCATATTCAAGTTCTCTATTATTCCCTCTATTTTCATTTGCAATAAAATCACAAGATAACCAGAGAAAATAAAACATACACAACCCTATTGTCCAAATATATCTCTTTTATCGAAGAGACCCACTTTCTATAATGAGTAAAAAATAATTTACAAATAGCAGAAAACTGCATTTCAAGTTGTTGGAATCGCTCCTTCCATCTGAACATCAATTCTTTTCAACCTAGTACATAGAGTATCATGAATTTTTAACGCCCACCAATTTGGAAATAGTGTGAGCTTTGTCCAATGTTGTAGAAGAAGGCTGAATTGAGTATTAAAAAACATAAAAAGGTTTCCAAACAACGTAATCAATCTGTTACCATCTAAGTATGTCATTATTGATACCACTCCATGATCGGACCTCTTCACTGCAATAGTTGAAGTGATAAATAAAAAGGATAAAGAAAATTACCAGGCTTCAGATCGCGGTGGATGATCCCATGTGAGTGCAAACACTCCATCGCCCGAGCAATATCAAGCGCAAAACCAATTGCTACACTTGTGTCCAAGCACATTGGTCGTAAACTCACCAAGTATTTACGCAAAGAACCACCCAATAAAAGCTCTGTTACTACCACCATTACAGGCTCCTTACATGCCCCAATAAACTGCCAGTACACAATAACCACCAAGTGTGTTAAACATATTACCCAACTGCACATGAAATTCAAATATATAAAATCCAGCATTACTAAAGAACCAAATTGACATGGAAACCAGCATCAAACAGAGTTTCCCAAACAACAACCTTCACTAAATTTTTATGTTGAACTCTGGATAACATTGCAACCTCTCTTGCGAAGCGTGCTTCTCTTTTCACAATCTCCTCGGGGGTCTCTCCTTTATGAACAATTTTAATTGCAACATTTTGGTTTCTATACCTGAGGTCAAACCAATACGAACAAAAGAAGAAAGAAAATACTGAGATAAGTGCAGCAACAACAACAAGCAAAACCAATGCACCTCAAATAAAACTATTTCAATCAATGCAAATTGATCAACTGGCATTTCTAGAAACTTAACCTGCAATATCATCATCAGAGTAAACATGTGAAGGGTGACATTAATAGATGTAACATGAAAAAAAAAATCAAATACACCTATCCCAAATACCAAAAAGGTGTGGGAGTTCAAAGCAGCTTTGCTTGATTAGAAAGGGTGCAAAAAGGATAATTTCACAACTGAAGTAAAAGAAAGCACAAAATGTTTTGCCGACTTACTTTCCTTCGTACACTTTGGCATGAGCACCCTCTCCAATTCTTGGCCCAACAAATAGATGTTTGGGATCAATCAACCACTTGGAGTCCAAATAGAACTCATCAACTACTTCATCTGAGCAGAACCCAATAACAGAATCCATGCTTTTCCCAAAACAGCAAAGAATCTAACATCTATATCTCAACAAACAATCGGTGTATCCATCACACATTTATAGCATCAATAATTTGAGAACAAAAAAAAAAAAAAAGGCATACTCTTCCTGTTGCTGAATGAAACAGATAATTATGGAAGACATGTTAAGTTCTGAGCCTCCCGACACAAACCCATCTTGGAAATCCAAAAATGAAAGAAGAGATGATGCTATTGTCGAGGAGGCAAGAAGGAAGAATAATTTCTAAGCCCAACGAGGAATTTGTTCTTCTTTGGAAACAGAGCAAAATCCCCTGAAATGGAACAAGAGGAGGACTCGAGGATACGAGAAACAACAACAAAAAAAATAAAAAAAAAATCGAAAATCTTGAATGAAACTCAACAACCCAGATTGGGACTTGGTAGATTGAGAAATGGGTCGAGCTTATTTTATCTTATCTCACTCTCTCCATCTGCGGAAAAGGAAAAAAAAAAAAAAAAAAAGGGAAGTTGCAAAACAAGTGATAGAGGAGAAAGTGGAATAGCAGGGCAGAGAGAAAAAGAGAGAGAGTTATTAAATATTAAAGAGTGGCAACCAAAAACTAATGAAGTGCACATGGAAACCGACCCTTAACATGGAGACAACCCTTTTAAACAGAAATATTTGGACAAAATCTTGTTAATTCAATCACTTGGAATATGTATAGTTTGTCTCAGATCCTTTTATCATGAATTGTGGAACATGAATACGAGTTTTTTTTTTTTTTTAAGCATAGAGCAATAATATTAACAAAAATCGGTTACAATAAGTTTGTCCAGCAGAAGTAGCTAGCTCGTGTGAAGGGGCAGATCCAGGATTGCAAACAAAGGGGGCAAAGAGTACACAACTATTTGCCTATACAACTATTCAACTATACAAACAGTATACATGGCATGATTAATTCAGTTGTAGCTAACTAATTAAGAGCTTACATTTTTTACTTGGATAAAACAAAAGCAGACATGATATAAGATGAGAGTTGGCAAGGAGCAGACATCTGACTTTCTTTTTGACTTTTTTTGGCTTTAAGGCATTCGGAACAGTACAATCCAAGTCTTCCAAGTCCAAGTAGTAGTAGCAGCAGCCTAGGTAGTGTCGCTTCTCTACACTGGACTGGATGGAGAGCTTTCTCCTTTTGGGCTAGCTCAAGCAAAGCAGACAAACAATAGCTTAACTGAATCGATCTACGACCACCGTGTTTTCCAAATCCCAAACTCAAACTTAAATGATTGCTTTTGATTTTGAGAGATTGGAGATAAAGCAAAGCATACCACATCCCAACCCCCCAATCATATTATTTAATCTAAAATAGAGAGATTAAAAAAAGAAAACAACAGTCTTTGAAATGTATAATTTTTTCCTTCCCCCGGTCCCCAACCCAATTAAAAATTTTAATATGAATATGGTGGGAGTTATAATAGAGAGATATTAAAATAATAATAATAATAATAATAATCTTCAACCCAATTAAAAATTTTAATGTGAATATATGGTGAGAGTTAAAATAGAGAGATATTAAAAAAAAAAAAAAAAAAGATGGTGGGTGGGTTTTTGAGAATTAAAAAAAGAGAAAAAGATGATGTGGGATTGGGATTGGGAATTAGTGAGGGTGAAGTTTAAAAAACAGAAAATAAAAGTCTTTATTTTTAAATGACCTGGAGTCAAAAGCCAAAATTGTATATAAAGGGGGTAATATAAAAAATATAAGTAACTTAGTGGGTTTTTTCAAAAATATAAGGGGGACAATTGACCCCTTTAGACTACACATAGATCCGCCCATGCTCGTGTGCCTTCACGAGGAATAAATTACAACACCAGTTGGGATGAGATGGTAGAAATAAATACAAGTTATATATGTTGAATATTTTTCAAGAATTAGTCCTTGATGATACATCAAACAATGGAATGATGGTAGCCAAACACATGGTACGGATTGGCACTAATACAAAAAGGCTCTAATCCAGTCACTAACAGGCCAAGCTTGGACCAATCCAGTGCTTGAAATTTTGTATTTCCATTTTTATTGAATTAGTAAATCGTGTGTTATGTAAACTCACTGCATAAGGTCCCTTATGTAAGTTTTTGACCAACAGTTGTGTTGGTTTTTAGTGTCTTCTGAGAACAAGTACGTAATGTTTTATTTGCTATAAGTAGAATATCAAATTGACCATTTGAGAAATCCAAAAAATTAGCAATTCATCATTACAACAATAACCTAGCACATTGTCTTAAGGACATTGCATTAAGCAAGCCTCATATTATCTTATCCCGTCACTGTTACTGTTACAGATTGTTTCCAACAATCTTAAGACAATAATATAATTTGTATCAGTATCATACTTTCATATCAAAACTCTAGCCAAACATATCCAGAGTACTAAAAACTTTGGTCAAATCCAAAGTCTAGAACTTGGTCAATACATGTTTGGTTTCCAAACTTTGAGTCTGTGTTATACACTATACGTAGCCATACATATCCAAAGCACTAAAACTTTGGTCAAATCCAAAGTACACACTTTGGTAAAAAAATGTATTGGCTTACAGACTTCGAGTTTGTGTCATCTAGTACAATAAAATTTTATTTGTGCAGTACGTGTTTTTATTTGTACAATTAATTTTAACAAACCGTTTTGTACAAAGTGTTAGAGTTTATATATTTTGGAACTCTACCAATATTATAATTTTTATTATAATAATTTTTACAAATTAGATACAGAGTTTATGAATTAATGAACTCTGATTAAAATATTGTTTTTACAGTACTTAGTCTAATTAAATTTTTTGTGTAACATAATTAGAATTATTTGTATTATTACTAAGAACAAATAAATTGTGTTTTCTGTGTATCAAACAGAAATATGGGAGATAAAAACGAAACCAGTTTAATAGCTGGGGTGACATCTAGAGTCACTATAGTTCTTGCTTATGATAGGCCAAAGAAATTCAAAGGAGTTGATTTTAAAACATGGCAGAGCAAAATGTTGTTTTACCTAACAACATTGGGTTTGTAAAAATTTCTTACCGAGGACAAACCGAAGCCAAAAGATGGAGAAACCCAAGAGAGCCACAAGGAAGTGTTCCTCGCAATTGAAGCTTGGAGGCATTCTGACTTCCTTTGCCATAACTACGTGCTAAATTCGCTCGATGAAGTTTTGTACAAAGTCTATAGTATTATAAACAACGCTAAGGAACTGTGGGGGGCATTAAAAAAGAAGTACAAAACTGAGGATGTTGGGCGAAAGAAATTTGTCGTCAACAAGTTTATGGATTATAAAATGACTGATGCTAAAACTGTCATTATCCAGATCCAAGAAATCCAAATTCTCACTTATGAAATGCAGGCTGAAGGCCACATCATCAGTGAATCTTTTCAGGTTGTTGCTATTATTGGGAAGCTCCCTCCCAATTGGAAAGATTTCAAACATTATCTGAAACACAAGCGTAAGGCGATGAGTCTTGAAGACTTGATCATCCGCATAAAAATTGAAGAAGACAGCCGAGGAACATACAAGCGCACACCGGTTAAAACAAAGGCGCATGTTATCAAGAGTTCAAAGCAGCAGGACAACTCTTATAAAGGAAGCGTTCCTTGAATAATGGGGGAAGTAACTTAAACCCCAAAAGTCATGCAAACTTTAAAAGGTTCAAGGGTTCTTTCTATGTTTGTGGCAAGAATGGGCATCTTGCGAATGATTGCAAAAACCGCAAGGATGAAGACAACGAAAGACAGTCTTCTCGAGCAAACTTATCTGTATTATCGAAAGGTTACACATTACCGCTAATGTATCTTAGGTTAACCTCGTTAATCATCCTCGCACATGGTGGCTTGACACCGGTGCCACCCGCCATATCTGCAGCTATAAGACCATGTTTTCAACTTATGAGAAGTTGAATATTGAGGACAAGGACTTCATGGGAAATGATTCAGTCTCGGCAATTGAAGGCAAGGAAACTGTGGTATTAAAATATACATCAGGCAAGAACGTCACGATGAAAGGCGTTTTGCATGTTTCAGCAATTAGGAAAAATTTAATCTCTGGTAGAGAATAACTTTAAAGTAGTTTTTGAGTCAGGAAAATTTGTCCTGTCCAAGAATGGAATATATGTGGGACGTGGTTATCTTATAGATGGTCTTTTCAAGGCAAATGTAATGGTCATTAATAATACAAAATTTGTTTCTTATTTGCTTGAGTTCCCTTTACTGTGGCATGATAGACTGGATCATGTAAATTTTAAGAAAATGAAGAATTTGGCTAGTCTATGGTTAATCCCTAAATTTGATAATAAATCACAACACAAATGCAAGGTTTGTGTGGAAGCCAAATTTACTAAACAACATTTTTATTCAGTACAAAGAAAAATTGAAATTTTGGGTTTAGTACACACTGATTTATGTGATTTCAAATCAATTCCTACTCGATGTGGGAAGAAATATTTTATCACATTTATCGATGATTGCTCACGGTATTGTTATGTGTATTTATTAAATAGCAAAGACGAAGCAATCAATGCGTTTGTAAGATACAAAACTGAAGTCGAAAATCAGTTAAATAAAAAGATCAAAATATTGAGATCTAACAGAGGCGGTGAGTATGAGTCTCCATTTGCAGATATTTGTGAACAAAATGGTATTATAGACCAAACTACTGCTCCTTACTCACCACAATCAAATGAAATTGCTGAAAGGGAAAACCACTACAAGAAACAGGGTCATTTTGAAACGCTATGGTAGGCTACCATAGCATTTTAGCAAACGCTGTGTCTGTCGGAGCTATAATAGATACAGGGTCTATTATAGCATTTTAAAAACGCTATTGTAAGTTGACTACTATAGTGTTTCAGAAACGCTTTAGTAAGTCTATTATAGCGTTTTAAAAACGCTATTGTAATTTGACTATTATAGCATTTCAGAAACGCTATAGTAACATTATTTATAGCGTTTCTGAAACGCTATAGTAAGTCTATTATAGCGTTTTAAAAATGCTATTGTAAGTTGACTATTTATAGTATTTATAGCGTTTCTTAAACGCTATAGTAACTCTATTATAGCGTTTTAAAAACACTATTGTAAGTTGACTATTTTTATTTTTTTGCTATCAAATGACTTTTTATAACATCTTATAAGTTTTATTTCTAGAAAATAAAAATCTAAATGTGCCCAACTTAAACATTTCAATGATAGGAGGCAAAGTAATGTAATTAATAAGATAATGTATTACATCAAGTCACAAAATCTATCAAATAATAAAGATTAGACTACATTTATTTCAGTTGATGCATGGTCACACCATACCAAACATTGAGTCACAAAATCTATCAAATAATTTACATCCATCTATGTCAAAGGAATTTATATTTGGCCTCCTGTTAATTGTCTCAAACATATCGAATGTTGCAACTTGTGCTGCTGCAAATGCTTTCATGCACGGTGATGCCTCACCTAGAGCCCTAAAACCACGGTAGTTCTTGTATTAACGAGTATATTGGTCAGATTTACAGGACATGTCAGATTCCACACTGAGCAACACATAAAATGTTTATGAATAGTTAGTTAAAATGTCAGATTCCTTCAAAGCTTGGTTCTTTGCTTGTGCAGACTCCATTTCACCTCCACTTTTGGCACCCTGGTTCAAGAAATGGTACTTGCAATTAGAAGAGCGTTGAAATCCTAGTAAAGCATTCCGAGACATAAGGGTAATAACTCACCGCATGATTGTTAAAGGTACCAAGTTTATTTGTTTAGTGCAAATATATTTTTCCATAATACTCAAAAGCTGTTGTGATACACCAATGTATGTATCCAATACGGTAACCAAGCCAAAAATTAAGTTGGACACTGGAAGATCCACTCTAGGATCGAAACTCTTACTAATCAGAGTGCTTTTAAAGCCATGCAACCCATTCTGTTTGACCAAATCATAACCAATTTTACAATTGTCACATTGGTTCAATTCAGCAATTTGCTAAAATGATGTTAGATTATGTTGCTGCATATGAAATAAGATAAGTCTTTCAATCTTCAACTGTACCAGATTCTGATCAGCCAAAAGTGGACGTGGTTACGGTTGTTTATCTGATAGGATCAAAATATCTCGGTGAGCTATATGTAAGTATATAACCAGGATTATGTGAAAGGAGAATTTACCTGAGGGATGTTGTTAAAGCGCAGGATATGATCAGAAAGAGTTGAGCCAGGGAAAACATCTCCACCAATTGCTATGCCTATATAAAGTACCAAAGGCTCATCAATTTTGCTAAACTTAAATATGTTATGTTGAAAACAGTAATGAGGAGGAATAACAAGCATAATGATGTGCACACCTTCATAGATTCCATCTGTAACCTGGGCAATGGTGTTGTAAAGTTCATTAGACGTACCACCCTGAAGTTGTAAAGCAAAGTTTAGATCTGGTAACTAGCTTTGTGAATCTCAAACAAAATAACTAGTAAATAGAGTGACTAGCACTAAGTTTATAAACTCAAAGAAAGATCAAATATTTGAGTAACATAAAACTAAGAGTCAATACAAAAATAAAGATGGTTCCCCCGAGGTCCTACAGATGGATTTTTCTCCAATCATCTCAAATTTCTTATTTAAAAAAAAAACGCAAAGAATAAGTGACTTACAGACTTGGACACAAATCCAACAGATCCAGGCCTGTAAAGCTTGGATTGGATGACATTGTCAATTGTTCCTGCAGTATCACCAATCTTAAAAGCTCCGTCTTGAATGCCTCCAACAGTAGCAGGGCCCATAACAACCTAAAAAATGCCATTGAGAACCTAGGTCAGGCAGAGTGCAACTATCAACGCAGCAAATGAGTTCTGAATAACAATGGTTCCTAGCAACAACATTTTCAGAACTTATGATCCTAATAAGCATTTATTGTTAGACCAGCTTGACTTATAACTTCGCTTACCTTATTATTTGCTTCTGCAAAAGCAATCAACTGCTTTGTGTCTGATTCTGGTACACCTTCGGCTATGATAGCTATGACTCTAATGGTTGGTTGTTTCAAAGCAGCCATGGAAGAAGCAGCCGCACTGGAAATATATCAAATGAAATTACAACTCTGTATAACAAATTTTGTAATCCAGTTCAGTGCACTAGTATGAAAATAGGCACTAACCTTCTGAACGAAGAAAAGTTAATGAAAACATCAGCAGTTGGATGTGCAGCACAAGCCGCCTCAATTCTGCGGTTAAATTCAAAAGTGTAAGCAAATTTGTAAACCATAATATGCATGATATGAAAGACACCAGATTCGAAAGTATTGGCTGTTATTCAAAGTAGCGCCATTATATACAACTGCATGATAAACCTTAAACAAGCAAGTTTACATGAGATAAAAAATCTCTTTTAAGGCAAAGGTATAGAATTGAAGACCCAGATGTTTGAAAAGGTGATACCAATGTGGCCAATGGATCAAGTTCTTTCATCTCTTCTAAATTTCATTACTATGATGAATAACAATTGTTAAAATTCATCTATTTTACCGAATAAATGGAGGCAGGTCTTTCCTCTGATTTTGCAAACTTTGCAACTTAACATCTATCGCATGTTTCTATGATTGTTAATCAAATAATTCACAAGAACTTGGAAAGAGGCTACATAACCTCAGATAAACTTGGACATTGCAGTGCCAGGGGAGGCACAGGAGAGGAAGGTGTTCTATCATTTATTTTGAGAAATAAAAGAGTCAATTACCAATAAAAATATTCACAACTACAACCGAGAGAACCGACCGAAGACAACAAAAGAGATTTAGAACTTAAAGAAAACAAGACTATATCTCAAGAGAAACTATGCAATGAACTTTACTTTATATGGTTATCATCATCCAAGACTATAATAGTTGAATCGGCGGCGCTTTTCTTAAAACGCCGCCTTGAAAGTGTCATTTTAGACTTCGTTTTTTGTAGTGATTAGACCATTAACCAAAGAAGTCTTAAGAGGAACAACATTTTCAACGGATGCATCCCAACACACTTTACCTTCACCAACTGTTGTCTTTCTACACTGCTCCTGAGTCGTGGGCCTAGATGGCCGAAGTCTTCTATGCCCATCTGGAAATACAAATGACGGTAATTGTTTCCTACGAACATGAGAAACATAAATTTTCATCCCTGGCTTCCAAAACATATACCTATTCACCGAGTGCCTGAATTCTTCAATTGTTGCACGTATATCAAACGATTTCAAGAATCATCCCCACTGCAATTGAACAAATACAGAAGTTTCCAATGGCTGTAAGGACCTGCAAAAGTATGTTTCTGATAACATTATGCCACAGACTTGTAAATAAGACTCGTAAATTAAAATGACAGGACGCCAATAGCAGACTGATAGAACACCAAAAGAATCACTGATTTGGATAAATATATGCCATTCAATGGTCTATTGCATTCCAAAAAAAATAAAAAGTTTAAAAGGAGCCTAAAATCATGAACAGAGTTACGACACCTGTCAACTTCAGGAAGGCATCACTTGCAAACAATGGGCATATCATGTAAACTGACATCGGCTCTGCAAGGAAAAAAAATCATAGAGCAAAGCGAGTTCTTAACAGTCTTTCTCAGTACAATATCAGTGATAAAGCAGTATTCAGGAATCTGAAAAAACTCACAATACAAAGCTCTGTTTGATTCTACCAAGAGATATAATTAAGGATGAACCAAGAGTACCCATCCCAACTGAGCCACATATCTTCCTGCACACCAATCTGCCTGTTAGCTCACTATAGTGTGTAAGCAAGGAAAAAATGTTGTTAACAGCTGCAGCCGCCTTTTGTTTCTCCACATCGCTTGCCTCACATGACTCCTCAGCATCCAATCCTGCAAGAATCAAGTCATGAAGAAGCAAAATTAGTTACTTGAATTGCAAATGAACAGGCAATAGAGCCACAAACATGTGACATCTAGTAAGCATTAAGAATAAAAAAAACATTTAACTATGAATAGCTGCTATTAGGAAATAGTTTGTTTAACACCATGAAACAGGTTGCAAATTTGCAAACATTATTACAGACCCTAGCAAGTATAAAGTTAATAACACACCTCTGTCATCCAACTCAACCAACGAATTCAACACTCTAAAACTACTCAATTCTACAAGAGAATCCGAGCACACCTCCCTCCGACATGACCCAAACATAATTTCCTCAAATCTTCTAGACCCATCACCATCGTCATGGCCCAAATTACCTCCATTTCTCCCATTATTCCTCAACTTAGGAGTTATCGGCACCTAGATTGCAACAAAGTGAATGACTTTGCCATCCTTCTTGCTGAAAACAGGACTCATATGAAACGACATCCAAAAAGGTTTCCCATCTTTCCTATAGTTCAACAAACTCAATTGAATAGACCTTGCTTCTCGAATTGCTTCTTGAATCTGTATAATTGACCTCCTATCGGTTCTTGGTCCTTGAAATATTCTCCCATTCTCCCAATCACCTCTTCCTTGGAGTACCCAGACATCTTAAGGAAATCTTAAGATAGGCCTCAACAACATGGAAAACTTGCAGACCTAAATATTTAGGTTTTTTTTATTGTTTTCTTCTATAATATTTTTGTAGAATGCGACCGATTTAGCACATAAACTAGGTTTCAATTAATAGTGATACCTCAAAGAATAATACTTCTACCATTACAGATCAGGTGAAGCAAATTACCATGCCTCCTCCCATCAAATTCCAGGAAGCTTTTAAGTTTTAATATGCTATGGATGAATAGTCCAAAACTAATATAATTGAGATGGAACTAGCAATCTGGTTTAGAATTTGTGAAGGGAACATTTTGCTATAAAAATAAAACATGTTTGGAGCATAGGGTTCACAGAAAACAGGACTAACCTTTGAATTTGCATCAGCTCTACTGTAAGGTATTGCATATTCTGCATATTCTTGAGTAGTCATGTCATCTTTTGATGGAAGTAGTGCTTCTTTTAGCTATCTTGGAACTGTTTTGAGGTTTCTCCAGCAAAGTCCAAACTAGCTTTGGATACACTTGCTTCGATTTCTTTAGTCTTCTTACTTGAATAAATCCGCACTATATTGAACACATAATTCCACAAATAGATGGCTCCAATCTGAATAAGTCATAATAAAAAAGTTCGGCTGAATCCTTCATGATCAAGTAGAAAAAGCTGTAGAAAATAAATGAATAACAGATATAATCCACACATGTGCATGAGGCCTACTAAAATATTGAAATAAACTATCAAAGTGAGCAGCCACCTGATGGCTGAATCAGAAGCCAATATGATATTGCCTTAACCATGTGCTCCAAACATCTATTGTTTTACAAATATTACATAGCCCAACTTGTTTCAGAGTTCATAAAATAGAGAATTTAGAATTGTGATCAGTGATAAACTAGGTTTAACTTTTAACAGTTTAATTTGAATGTATGTAAATCTGAAGAATGTAATTTAGATCATACCGCCATTGACAGTGAAGCATAACCCATTCCAAATGTATAGCATTTCTCTGGAGATCCAAATGGGCTGGCTTTCTCTTTACAAACTGCTGGGATGATAATGAAAAGCATATTCCCTAAATTTCCTGTTCACATCATTGATAATGGTAATGAGATCTGAGGTGGTGTGATGAATCTATTGGTCGCTGCGAGATGGAATTGTGGCTGGCGACATGAAAGTCCATCTGAAAATATACACCAAATAAGGTAAGAAAATCCAAAACCATAACCACAGACAGAGAGTGACAAAGTTACTAATTCTGCACCACACAAAAATGGGAATTACTTCTGGAAATATTTTCTTACTTTCTTCAACAAGACTATACATCGACTACTAGAACCACTAATTTCAAACCCCACAGAGAGGACAAAACTCAAACACCAAGCAATCAGAGCCGAACAACATGCAATCAGAAATGAGAACTAATTATTCAGAAATGATAAATCATTTCTGCAAATGGTTTCGTCTATCACACAACTAACCATTATAATCTCTGCAAGAACCACCAATTCAAATCCCACAGAGGACATACCTCAAACACATCATATATACAAATTAGAACCTCCACCCCATTTAGTCGGTTTTGCTTCTTAAACTTCATTCCTTCTCAAAGTCACTCAAAACAAATACAATCAACCAATACCCACACCAAAATCCACCTAATCAACCCCCATTCACATAATCACCCAACAAACCAACACCCTCAGATATCAAAATTCAACAAAAACAACCAAAATCCAACATGCAAATTCACAATTAACACAAACAAACCAAAACCTATTAAGAAAATCAAACCAAAAACACAATTACCTTCAAAACAGCAGGTTTTGCTGACAAACCATTGGGGAGGCTCTCAAGCTCAATAGCTCTCCTTGCAATCCGAATGGGGAGATCCTTGTGAAGAAACTGAGCATAGATGAGCAAGTTTTTCTCAGTGGGTTCAGACCCAAACTTCATCATGTACCTCAAGCTGACCCCAATCTATTTCATTCCACCCCATTTCTGTACTTCTTCAATCAGAGCCTTGGAGAAGGTCTCAGATAATTTCTTGGCCGCCATGGCTGAACAGTGAAGATGAAAGGGGTGAAGGGGGAGAAGAGGAAATTTGAAGGAGGATTTGAAAGCCCATCATAGACAGAGAAGACCAACGGAGGTTACAAAGCAGAGGTTACCATGCGCAGAGCCAGTGAGTAACAGTTGTGGAAGAGAGATGCAGAGAGAGAGAGAGAGCTGCTCGAAGGAGATGAGAGGCGAGCAAGAGGTCGAGCAGGATGGAGATGAGATGCGAGTTTTGTATTAAGTTTAGTGTATGAATGGGGGGAGAGGAGAGATAAAGTTGCGAAATACAAAAAGAATTTGGAAGCTCCAAAACGCCCGCCATTTTACTATAGCGTTTTTTATTTTCCAAGTCATTCAAAATTGACTTTTTATAGCACATTTATAAAAAACGCTATCGCCAAATGCTATCAATGAGCATTTGTGTTGTAGTGAACAGAACCTTGAAAGACATGATTAATACCATGCTCATCAACTACGATCTACCTGAGAACTTGTGGGGGGAAATACTCCATATGTCAATCGTATTTTAAATCGAGTGCCCCACAAGAAATTTGATCAATTACCATATGAGATATGGAAAGGTAGACGACCATCCTAAAACACATTAAAATGTGGGGGTGTTTAGCAAAAGTTTTTGTTCCACCACCCAAAAGGAACAAACTATGAGCAAAAATGGTTGATTGTTATTTTTTAGGAAATGCCGAAAATAACAGTGCATACGGGTTTTTGGTGTTTAAATCTGATATAAATGATATTCATGTTAATACTATCAATGAGTCTATTGATGCGGTGTTTTCTGAGACGGTATTTTCTCATAGAAATGATTACATAGAATCAACACCTCATATGACTCCGAGCCGTCTAGTGCTCCAAAAATAACACATGAGGTGTCAAATGAAGCGAGTGAGCAAAATATCAATCCTAATGAAAATATAAATGATGATTTTCTTAGAAGTAGCAAGAGAGCTCGAAAGTCCAAAACATTTGGTCCGAATTTTCTAACTTATATGTTAGAAACAGAGCCTCAAACATATAAAGAGGCAATGTCTACTCCTGAAGTTTCTTTCTGGAATGAAGCTATATACAGTGAGATTGAATTCGTTATGCACAATCGTACTTGGGAATTGGTTGATCTTCCTCCTGAACATAAACCAATTGGGTGCAAATGGATCTTCAAGCGTAAAATGAAACCTGATGGTTCCATTAATAAATACAAAGCTCGATTAGTAGCTAAAGGGTATAGTAAAAAAAAAGGCTTAGACTATTTTGACATTTATTCTCCAGTGACAAGGATAACATCAATTAGGGTGTTAACTGCCATCGCAACACTTTACAATTTGAAAATTCACAAAATGGATGTAAAAACTACGTTCTTGAATGGAGAATTAAATGAGGAAATATATATGGATCAATCAGAAGGGTTCTGAGACAATGGACAAGATCACAAAGCATGTAAACTTGTTTGATCCCTAACAATGGTCTAAACACAAGCTCCTAAACAATGGCATGAGAAGTTTGATGGAGTCATGTTGAAAAATGGATTCAACATAAATGAGTATGACAAGTGTGTCTACATAAAGAAAATCAATAATGACTATGTGATAGTTTGTCTTTATGTTGATGATATGCTTAGTTTTGGGACTAATAGTCAAGTTATTAAGTCCACCACATTTATGCTCACTAAACATTTCGATATGAAATATATCTATGAAAAGCAAACGTAATTTTGGGAATCAAAATACTGCGTACACCTGATGGGTTAGCTTTATTCCAATCACATTTAATTGAGAATGTAATAGACAAGTTCAAACAATATGGAATCAAGAAATCTAACAATCCATTCCATCCATCTCAGGTGCTACATAAGCATATAGGTCCAAGTGTTTCACAACTTGAGTACTTTCGCATTATTGGAAGTTTAATGTATTTAAAGAATTGTACAAGACCTGATATAGCTTATGTTGTGAGTAGACTAAGTAGATACACTTGTAAACCGAGTAATGCTCACTGGCATGTTTTGCTTAAGGTTTTAGGGTATTTGAAAAATACTTCAAACTATGCATTGCACTATAGTAGATATCCTAGTGTCCTGGAAGGATACAGTGATGCAAATTGGATATCTGATTTTGAATAATTAAAATCCACCAATGGTTATGTGTTTACGATGGTAGGCGATGTCGTAACCTGAAAATCTTCTAAACAAACATGTATAGCTAGATCCACAATGGAATATGAGTTTATAGTCTTAAACAGGACTGGAAAAGATGCAGAGCGGCTTCGTCAATTTTTAGAAGATATTCCATTATGACCACAACCAGTACCTAGGGTTGAAAACCGAACCGACGGTTCGGTTTTTCACCTAAACCGTGAATCGAACTTACTTTGCTCGGTTTCAAAAGTTTCAAACCGAAACCAAACCGACCATTAACAAAATCGATCCGAAACCAAACCGATTCTAATTTATGCAAACTGTAATCGAACCGAACCGACTAAAATAAACAAAAACCGAATCGACCGACTATTTTAAACATATTTTAATTATTTTTATATAAAATATATATTATTTATTATATATTTGGTTGGTTCGGTTTGGACGGTTAAAATCATATAGAAATCGAAATCGAACCGACCACTTCGATTTTGAATTTTTTAAAACCGAACCGAACCGAATTTAAACCGAACCAATCGGTTCGGTCAGTTTAATCGGTTTGGTCGATTTTTTGTTCAACCCTACCAATACTGACCATATGCATACATTGTGACAATCAAGCCTCTATATGTAGAGCTCACAATTTTATGTACAACGGTCAATCATGACACATACGTCGAAGACATCGTACCGTGCAGCAGTTGCTCTCAAATGGCATAATGTCCATTGAATTTGTGAAATAAAAAGATAACCTAACAAATCCATTTACTAAAGATTTATCTAGAGAACGTATAGACTACACTTTGAGGAAAATGAGTTTAAAAGCCTAATACACACGAATTCTCATATACGGAAACCTTAATAAGCGATTAGAGATCCCATGGACTTAGTTCATATGGAAAACTAGTGATGGATAATTCAACTGTTAAGCACTTAAGAGTATAATACTCTTTCCATTCCTATGAAACACCAAGAGAAAACCTACTGTGATCAAAAGGATAAACAATGATACACTGTTTTTAATGACGTTTATATCTTGCAAAAGGCAAGTGGAGTATTGTATGATACTTCTTATAGAAGTGGTCACCTATGTAAGTGTGAGCTGGGTCGGCTCTACGAGATTTTTATCAGTCTAAAATCTCTAGTAGCACTTACATAACCGAGAATTGTTCAGGACTGAAACGAACACAACCGAGAATAGAATTTGAATGGAATAATGTCATGTAAAGTTTGTTGACTAGTTTTACATCAACAACTAACATTTCAGGACGAAATAGTTCACTGATTAGTTAAGTAATTCCGATACTACTAAGGAAGGTTCAAAGTAAAAGCTACATATCCTGATATGGCATTAATCCATGTACTCTTGAGATGTCACGATTTTCTCATTCAAGTGGGGGATTGTTGGAAATTTTGTATTTCCATTTTTATTAAATTAGTAAATCGTGTGTTATGTAAACTCACTACATAAGGTCCCTTATGTAAGTCTTTGACCAACAATTATGTCTTCTGGGAACAGGTATGTAATGTTTCATTTTCTATAAGTAGAATCTCAAATTGGCCATTTGAGATATCTAAAATACTAGCAATTCATCATTACAACAATAACCTAGCAAACAGAAGAAAAGTTTACATTCAAATCAAACAAGTTATTTCTTGTTCATCTCAAAGTCAATTCTTATTTCTACTCGCCTGAGTTTCTATCCTAAAGTGCATTAGGAATAGAGACGAATCTGTTGTATCTTGGGAGACTAACGACCATCAACGTTGCATTGAGATGGGTCGAATATTGTCTTAAGGACATTGCATTAAGCAAGCCTCAGATTATCCTATCAACTCATTGTTACTATTACAGATTGTTTCCAACATCCAGGCCCAGACTAATTACTATTAGTCCGTAAGTCAGGCCCCCAAGCTCAAATTACGCAAGCCTAATATGATACGAATCTCAAAGTTTGGCATAGGACAATAAGGCCCTAACAGGCCGATGGTCCATTTACACAACTCTTGGTCCAATCAAGTATTAAGTCCCAATTAGAGCCAAATGTTAAAGGAGACTCAGTTATGGATGAGTAAGATTTTAAACGAGATCTCCTCCCTCCATCACGCCCTCAATGGTAGAGTCAACAAATGAGTGAAACACTCACTATATAAGGTGAACAAAACGAATGAGATAGGTACACACACATGCAATCCTAATTTTATCAGTCTATTTCCATCATTGTTCACTGTTTGACTATATCATCAGAGTGCCTTTAGCCGCCACAACGGTGGTCTTTGGTTCACCGTTGTTTGCCTTTACAGGTCGAAAATTAACCAGGATGGATTTGGACACATCAGTGCTCTTATAGTAACAATTTTTTCTCAACTTAAAGCATCTCCAAGGATAAAAATTAAAACAATCCCCCATTTTAACCAAAAGTTAATTTTAGGGGTCTCCCTATTTCTTCATCACTCCAACCACATTCCCCGTTTTAACTTTTTTCATCATTATTTAAAAATATATTTTTCTAGTTTTAGAAATTTTCTATTTAAATTTTAATGATTGGAGGAGAGAAAAGAAAAAAAAATGATTTTTTAATATATTTATTAGGATTTTGGGGACGGAATTGATGCCTCCAACTATAAGAGGAAAAGTTAAAATGGGGGATTGAATAAGAAATCCCTTAGAACAAAGTTTTTTTTTCACATAAAACTTTCAAAATAGCTTTTTGACTAATTTAGAGAATCCTTAGAGATGCTCTTACATGATATTCAGTGTCATGTGCTTTCGATAAAATCCTGCTCAGTTAAACTCAAAAAGGCTCAAACAGAGCATTCAAGCGGTTGAGTCGTACAAATCAGCTTCTCAAACTTGATATTTTCTTGGTATCTTCCTCTACAACTTTTAATTACCAATGGTAATAATGGAAAGATTTGATCCGTTATGAAAGAAGGAAGAAGCATCCTCTCACATCACATGCAAGATCCCTCCCTTCTCAAGATCTATAAAACTAATCTCGTGCCTTCAAATTATTTTAATATGTAACCAACCTTGTGATTTGATTTAATGTTAAGACCCATGTGTTATTGTCTCAAGGAACATGGCATGCTTGATGGGTGGAGGACCATTGCTTATTACTCAACCATTATCCATAATTTCATGCCAAATTATATAATCAGAGAAAGAATATATATACATTACATATATGGTTGCAGAGGTTAGAATTGTACAAGTACAATTTGGATATAATGTATGTATGTGTGGGAGGGGAACACAATATACTGGGAATGAAAAGATGCTTCCTTCTTGTGTTCTAGAACATAAATGAGGATCATCTCCACATATTCTACCTCTTGCAAATTTACTCAGAATCAGAATGTAATATTGCGCGGCTACAAAGCTTCTCATTCCTATACATTTTATGTAACTCATTGTGTTTGAAGAAAAACGTGTTCTCAGCAAATTATTTACTAACTTTAATTGATTGGAAATCAAAAAAAATTAAATGACAAGAAAAATGACTTATCAGTTTGGCCAATCTAAATAAATAAATTAATTTGATCACCTGTTACTATTATTGATGATAGAGTAATTTACACTAGGAACCCTAAAGTTGATGGATAATTATTATTTGAAGTTAAAAGAAAACAATCATATATGTATATTTTGAGAATGATATGTTTGCTCTATTGAGAGTAATATGTGATCTTCTTGCTTTTTTGGGGGCTATTTAATCTTAGCTCCCCAGTATTACGGTCAGTTTAGATTTTGTACTACAAACTTGTCCAAGATTTAGACAAGTTTATTTTAGACCCCCAATATCCGTAAATTTCTTTTAAATGACGACTAGGCCCTTCTTGTGAAATTTGATGTTCTCTCCTTAAACCTATACAAATTAGATATACCTACTCAAATTGTCTCGAATAACTAAGTACATTGCGATGAGGAGAATTTTAAATTGTATAATTTTGAGGATGGAATGTCAAATCTTGCACTCATAAGAACAAGGACAGAATGAGCATTTAATTTTTATTTTTATGAAATTTTAAGTCTAAATGCTAAATCCGTTGTAATACTAGAGAGTAAAAGTTAAATAACCTTTTTCTTTTAGGACGAAAAAAAGGGAAAAAAAAAAGATAATACAATGAAAAAAATAAATAATCTCAAATAAGGATATATATAATTATAAATAATAGGTGAGGATGAATTTATTAGTAATAGCTTATCTACTTGGTTGATGGGAGAAAATATAAGGCAACGACTACTCCACACCACCAAAAGTGTTTTCTGACATCATTTAATTAACTCTCCCACACCACTTGCTTTATTTCTCACACCACCACTCTTCCCCACACCACTATATACACAAGGAAAGCTATGATTCTCCTCCCCATTCAAATTGAAACGCAAGTCTCCCCTTCCCCATTTAAATCTTCCCTCTCCCTACACTCAAAATTGATTTCAACTCATTCTCTTGGTTCGATTGCTTCTTCCCTTCTTGCATCTTTCCTATCGCAAAACAAGCAAGCAAATCTTCCCTCCCGCATCTTCCATTCTCTTGGTTCGATTCTTTTGCAACCCTTTGGATCAATTATTCAGTTCGTCTCAGATTTCGACTCCAACGCTTTTGAAACAAGCTTTCAAGTTTTCTTGCAAAAAATTTCAGAAAAACAAAGTAATCACATGGAAACTTCAGAAATATTTTCAATCACAAAAACGAAGTAAACTTCAGAAAAATTTTCAGAAATCACAAAAAAAAAAAAAAAACTATTGTTCACCTGAGAAAAACCTCGCATTAATCTGTGCGAAAAATCCCGCCTGGAACAATGCGAGGTTTTTGCAAAAACTAGCATTGTTCTGGGCGAACATGAGATTTTCAGCAAATTATTTCGAATAGATTTGTGTGACTTTAGGCATTTGACCATAACTTTCTCATTTCAAAACATTTTCAATTGATTCAAATTGTGTTTATTAGAAAACTCATAGTATTATTTGTGTTTTGATCAACTCGAGAATCGGTCTCGATCGAGCATATAAGTTGGCCGAAAGTCAGGAACACTATCCCGTTTTCACTGCAAGACAGATTTGCACAACTTTAGTAAAATCACCATAACTTACTTATTTCAAAACATTTTCAAGTGATTCAAGTTGTGGTTATTAGATAACTCAGAGTAATACAATTTATATGTGTTGATGAGCTTGAGAATTGGTCTTTATCAAGCATATAAGTTGGCTGAAAGTCATGAACACTATCCCGTTTTCATTGCAAGATAGATTTGCGTGACTTTAGTAAAATTATCATAACTTGCTCAGTTCAAAACATTTTAAAGTGATTCAAGTTGTATTTATTAGATAACTCAGAGTACTAAAAGTTTCATGTTTTGATAAGCTTGAGAATCGGTCTCAATTGAGGGTTTAAATTGGTCGAAAGTTACCCTATTTTTAAGTTACAGTTTTTTGGGTGGTATGGGCTAGTAAAAAAAAAAAATACATGGTGGTGTGAGACAACGCTTTTGATGGTGTGAAAAGTTGGTATTATAGAAAGTTATGGTAGAAAATGTAACTCAATTTAAAAAATAAGGTAGTAAATGTAATTTTTTAGACTTGAAGGGAGAAATTGTAATTATCCACCAACTTCTAAGTTAGTGGTGTAACTGTCTCTTGATGATATCCATCTGATAAAATTCCAACATTTAACTTCCATTAATTTGTAACAATTTGAAGGGAAGCTACAACGCTAGTTGCGGCTCTTGAAGCTAGATTTGAAGTAGTATTTCTGTTTAGGTGGAATGGAATGGTATCTGGGTTCTGAGTTCAAGTGCAAGTATCAAACTTGGCTTTATTCAGCAAGAGATGAGCTCTTCTAATTACACCTCACACTTTCTTCTTCTCGCCATCATAACTGATTTGTATTTTTTTCTCCTCACTATCGCAATTACTTCCCACCATCTACTAGAAACTAAATTTGAAACAAGGATCTTGTTCCTCTCTGAGCCTCTGTCTTCCTATTTGTATTTTCCTCTTTGCTTCATCTTCTTATTGAAAAATATGAGAGAATGTGGTGAAATACGACAGAAGCTTCCATCACCTCCTCAAGTGGATTGGATGAAGTTTGTGGAACATTCTAGAATAATCTTTGGCTTGCTTAAGGATTAAGTTAGAAGAAAACAATTTTAAATATGTGGTATGCTAGCCGCCTTTGTTGACTTGACTTGGATTTCTTAATAATGAAGTAAAACGAAATCAATTCGAACAAGTAAGTGGAGTTAGCCGTCATTGTTGACTTTAGTTTGCTTTCTTAAGGATGAAGTAAGGAAGATAGGAGGTGGCTTCCAACCTCCTCAGTTCGTATATAAAAGGGGACCAAGGGTTCCTCATTTGATCATCCCATCCTTTGGGATCAAGGATCCTCAGCAAAGGTGTCTCTTTCTGCATTTGTATTGATGTGAGGATCATGTAAGTTTGTAATCCAAATTCTTCGGATTTTGTATTTTGTTTCTTTCGAGAAACAAGTTGTATCTGTTTGTAACCAGATTTGGAACAATGAAGGATTGTTCGTTTGTTCGTGGACGTAGGAAAGTTTGTCGAACAACGTTAAATTTGTGTTGCATTTGTTTTTTTGTATTTTTTATGTAACATCATTTGTTCATCCGTAAGATGCAGTTTCGCCATTTTTCGTAGAAGTTATCGCTACGCTTTCGCCGTTGTGCGCACAACAAGTTGTATCAGGACTGCATTGCGCGCACAACAAATTGGTATCAGAGTCGAAGGTTGTTTCGATGGGCTCATTTGATGTTGTATGAAATGGTGGAGCTTTGAAGGTTGTTCCCAGTGCACTTGTAAATTCTGAACGACCATTTGGAATGGTAACTTGTACTTCTTGTAGATGAGTACGGTTATGTTGGTAAAACAACTTGTATTAATGATGTTGTGGATGTTGCTTCTGGTGGAGTACATCACTCTAGTGATGTTTGTTTTGATGCCTCGAGTGTTTGGTAAAACAACTTATGTTGTTGTTGGCCACGTGGATGTTGCTTTTGGTGGAGTTACATCGCTCCAAGGATGTTTGTTATGATGCCTCGAGCATACTATGTTCGTGGACGTCTTGATTTGGAACTCCACCCTAGCCAAGGTGGAGTTGTTGGTTTGATTAGCGCATTTGGAGGGGTGACGTCTCTCACGTTGGTAATTTGCATGACATCAGGTATATGGTGCTTGGGAGTGTGTTTGGAGGGGTGATGTGCTCGATTTGGATGATCAGTATTGAACTGATTATGTTCGTTAGAAATTGGTTGTTTGCTTCTGTTTGTGATGATCAGCTCAGATTTGAGAAATCTTCACCGATGTGGAGAATTGTTGAAAAGTATGAGAGAATGTGGTGAATTTCGACAAAAGCTTCCATCACCTCCTCAAGTGGATTGGATGAAGTTTGTGGAACCTTCTAGAGCAATCTTTGGCTTGCTTAAGGATTAAGTTAGAAGAAATCAATTTGAATAAGTACGTGGTATGCTAGCTGCTTTTGTTGACTTTGATCTGAATTTCTTAATGATGAAGTACGAAGAAATTAATTCAAATAAGTAAGTAGAGTTAGCCATCATTGTTGACTTTAGTTTGTTTTCTTAAGGATGAAGTAAGGAAGATAGGAGGTGGCTTCCAACCTCCTCAATTCATCTATAAAAGGGGATCAAGGGTTCTTCATTTGATCATCCCATCCTTCAGGATCAAGGATCCTCAACAGAGGTTTCCATCTTTGCATTTGTATTCATGTGAAGTTTGTAATCCGAATTCTTCAGATTTTGTATTTGGTTTCTTTCGAGAAACAAGTTGTATCTGTTTGTAACCAGATTTGGAACAATGAAGGATTGTTCGTTTGTTCGCGGACGTAGGCGAGTTTGCTGAACAACGTTAAATTCGTGTTGCATCTGTTTTTTTTATTTTGTATGTAACATCATTTGTTCATCCGTAAGATGCAGCTCCGCCGTTTCCTGCAGAAGTCGTCGCTACGCTTTCGCCGTTGTGCGCACAACAAATTGTATCAAGGTTGCGTTGCGTGCACACCACTTCTCAGCAACATGTCTGCGTCTCCTCCCCGTGTTTTCATCTTTGCAATTGCATCTTTAAATCTCCAATAACCACTCCTCATCCACCTGCATCTTCAAGTTTCCACTTGACCAAGCCTCATCCATCGGTTTCACTCGATACAATCAATTTCCTAACTCCTTCTGCAAGTTCAGGTTTGATCTTGTATTCAATTTTTTTTCACTCTTCAGACTTTTTGCACTCGGTTTTCAATTACGAATACCTCCAAGCATGGTACGAGTAGACAAAGAAGAAGTTGCCAATTTGTGATTTTTTCAACCCTTCAGATTGAAAAAATGTCAATTTGCGAGTTCCAGGGAGTGTTGCTGGGAGAATGGTGAAATACTAAAGAGAATCAGGTAGACCATCTCAGTCTCTCTTCCATTATATCTCTACCAAAACAAACAAAATCAGAGTTTTATTATTTGAAGAGTACTATAACAATGGTTTTTCTCAAACTTCATGACCTGCTATGTCTACCAATGTTATGATCAGAGTTGTAGCTTGTCTTTGTGAGAAAGAAATTGACTTTGAGCTCGTTCACGTCGACATGTCAAAGCATGAATACAAGAAAGATTCCTTTATTTGCTCTCGGTGTAAGTACACCAAAATTGAAGTGCCATTTTTCTACCATCTTTCCATAATTGTTCAATAAGTAACGAGAGAATGAAATATGAAAAATGCGAAACATACAAGGCAAAAATAGATGGTAGATGCCATTGAACCCAAAACATGGGGAGGGGGATCTCCTTCCTAGTCAAACTAGACTATGAGAAACACTTTCATTGTAAATAAAGAAAGAAGAGCCTCTTTGGACTTGGAACCAATAAATGGATTCTAAACGGAATGCAACCAAGGCTTTTTACTTAGATACTGCTACTGCATTTTGCTCCTTAAGAAACTATCACTCTATATTATTTCGTATCCTAGGCATCTAGCTAGCAAGAAAATCTGCACAGGAAATAGAATCATAATTTTCATTGAAAACCCATGAAAGACCTTACTTTCGCTAGCTGATATTATAACCACTACATGACTCGGTAGATCTCTTTGAATCAAAGTGCCAGTTGCCTTGAAAAATCGCAATGCATTTGATGTATGGGAAATTGCCATTCACTCAAAAAGCTAGAATCTAAAAACATATTAATGTAAGCATAAACATGAGACTACAACGTCTATTTGTACGTAGCAATAGTACAATGACATCGTACGCACACACAAGTATTGTTGTGAATAAACTCAATGGAAAATGCCCACAAGAGTGGGCTTCATTATTCCAAAACTCCCCTGAAATTTTATAGAAGAATCTTGAAGTGATTTCACTGAACGACACTCAAATTTGTGAGCAATGCTTTGATCCAATGCTAAATTGCATCTACTCCAAAAAGCTTAGCTTATAGAAGGAGATCTAGCGTACATTAAGCGTCGAGGGTCCATGGATAGGTGGAGTGGACTTATACTCTCAACACCTCCACTAACGAACGATTATGTGGTTGAGACTACAAGGTTTGTGGGATAAAATCTTGCAATAAAAGGTGGGTAAAACAACAATATATATTCTTTTCATTGTTATTTGCAAAAAAAAAATACATAATGTCATAACTATGCAATAGTGGTTTAACTCCAAGTCCACTTAGGGATTGTTTGATTACAAGGAGAGATAAAAAACTCACGAAACAATTTCTTTTCTTTTACCTTGAGAAAAACGATGAAAGTAGATTTTACTTGTAGACGAAGACGAAGGAGCGAATATTTTAAAACCACCATATCTCTCACTAGGAGAGAACGAGGATGGTGCAGACGACAAACGAGTGGTTAAGAGGACGTGAGAAAAGTAGGAAAGAAAAGACGAGAACTACCTTCATTGCGGAAGATTGAAGCTTCGTGTAGAGAGATGTGCAAGGAATTTTATAGGAAAAAAATAATAATTTATTATTATTATTATTATTGATGATACACAAAAACGTCATCTTTCTTACACCGTACACGTGTCACGATAATTTCAATGAATAACAGGCTCAAGCGTCAACCCAACACTGATCCAGCCCAAGTGGTTTCAAACCCGCACATCACAGTCTACCAGACGGACCCAAATTACTACAGTCTGCTAAGTCCACACGTCTCAAGGATCAGCTTCGGACGGGCAAACCAGCAACACCTTGTTTTCAACTATAAAGCAAATACCAGAGTATATGTCACACCCCGACCCGCCACGGGAATCGCAGTGTGTCGATGCGTGAACTAATCTGTAAAATAGGCGGATCGTAACCGGCCACAACATCATAATATAACACATTCTTGAAACAGGAATCAAACGGAAATAAAAACTACGATAAAATTTGAACAAAATAAGAATATTTGATTCGCCCCGCCGGAGTCATAGCGACAAAACCAATATACACGCATCTAGTATTTAACAAGATAATACAAAGTAAGCAAAACATACCCGTACAGGGTGGATACGACCAAACAACACAAACACAAGCTTACAGCTGGAAACTGGGCTTAAGCGCCACGATCAGCAGGAACGCCAACACTGCCTGCACTCCAATAGAAGCACACACCTTGCGGGGTCAGCAAAGCACAAATAGCTAGTTGGTGCGAGCGAACTAAAAACAAATAACAGAATAATATACAGGAGAAATTTATGCCACACAATAATGAATAAGTGAGTAATCCTAGATGCATGATCCATAAAATGGAAAAGGTGTCCCTATACAGGTTCTAAAGTTTAAATCACACCGTGTCTCTAAGGATAATATTTCTAAGTTCAAACACTAACACAAGCATTTCATATTCAACCATAACTACAAGTTTACGAGATATGCCGGTCATTACAGGTGATTCAAACATGGTAAATATCAAGCGATGAAAACAAAGATAATATCATAATTCTTCACAGTCTCCTAGGTATAGCAATCAAGTCGAAACCCAAAAATTTTGTATAAGTGTCTCATATCATAGGTATCTGCATACCCTACGAATGTGTCTCACCCAAACACATCCCACAACGTGCACCAGTACCACTTAGGTTGGTTTGTATCCCAATTGGGGGCCATATGCCAGGATACAAACTTAAACATCCCGAACGACTGGCCTAACACGGCCAACCTAATACAAATCAAACTCAAGCGCACTGAGAAGGAAAACGAGTAATCTCCAAAGCTCGTCCTCCGGGACCCGTCCTACTGCACTCTCTAATGGCAAGTGCGTGCGGGAGCTCACCGCACCTCAGCAAACTTGCCACATGCAATAGCGTCCTCAATATCTGGTGCGAGTCATCTCATGCACCATCAAAATCACGATGCGAGCAAGCTCCTAAGCATCGGCACAACAGACATTACAGTGGGGTAAAAACACTTACACTAATATCCACATGCACATACTACGAGTCTGTACAGAATCAAATGTACCAGACGTGTAACCATAATCAGTTGAGCAATTTTCATAAATCCACGACTACGCTAGGGTCCCAACATGACCCCATTCACCACAATAAATTCATTCGAGTCGAACTATCACACATACTAAAGACTCGGCAATTTACTGTAAAACGCAAAATACAAGCCAATGCCATTACACCAAAGCCAAATCACACCCAAATTCAACCACCATTCCATTTCATTCATGTATATCACGCTTCCAGAAAACCCAATACATAAATTCATTCACAAAAGAACCAACACAACAATCGAAATCTCCAAAAACCCTGAATTTCGGACTTGTATTCAATTATACACAATTGACGGCATAATGTAAAAATTAAATTCAAGGTTTAAAATAAACATTTCTCAAGGTAAATATTATAGTTACACTCACTTGAGCAGAATGGGTTTTCGGAACCCAAATCCTACAGGTCGAAGCTCCCAACTCGCGAAACAGCGAATGCGGAACTAAGGAAATTTTTTCAAAACTGCAAAGCGGATTCAAAAGTGTGCAAATTAGCCGAAAGCTGGAAAATGAAATAAATAACAACCGGTGCGTGACTGAAAGAAAAACTTACCGGCAAATTAAATCCGGAAAACACCCAAAATTCAGCAAAACTCACCGAAACCCACCCTAGTCCGGTTTGATCGCCTTCGAACAGCACAATAGGTTGGAAATAGGTCCAAGAATACTAAAATCATGAATTTGAAACTCACCCACGCGCCCAAAGCCCGGATTCACACCAAAGAACCTTCCTAACGGACATGCACATTGATTTCTTTTGAAATTTCGGCCGACCCTTAAACCACCCTTGCATGTGGGGTTTACAGGTTCCAAATGACGCCACAAATGCCCCTGAAAGGGCTTATCGGAGCTACGCAATCCGATCCGTCATAGCCAACACCGCTAAGCCTTCACAATCTGAAATTTTCGATTTTTAAAACGAAACTAAAGCAAGAAGGAGAGGGGAGAAAAAATAAGAAAAATGAGGAGGGGATGAGTGTTGGGGGGAAGAAATCGGCAACCCACGCAAAAACTCACCGGAGAAGAAGATGAACAAAGGGAGGATCGCTCCCTGTAAGATAAAAAGAGAAAAGAAGGAAGAAGGAGAGGGTTTTTTTTCTTTTAAGGTTGGGTGGCTATGTGCCCCCACCAAATGTTCTGAGTACACCCCCTCCAAATAGTTTTTTTTTTTTTTTTTTAAATCTACAGACCTAAAAAGAGATCTCGTCCTTGAGATCGGACAAAGCAACGACAAGAAAGACTAGGCGAAAAGCTCAGGGTATTTCTGTCTCATCTGGTCCTCCAACTCCCAAGTCATGTCACCCTCCTGGTGGCTCCACTGGACCTTCACTAACTTCACCGTCCTCCTCCGAAGTTGTTTCACGTCATCATCAACAATGGCAACTGGCCTCACTGGATAAGTCAACTCATCAGAAATCTCCAACTCAACGGGCTCCATAATTTGTGACGAATCTGCCAAAAACTTCCGCAACATAAATACGTGAAACACGTCATGGAGACCTGACATATTCTGCGGCATAGCCAGTTTGTAGGCCACTGATCCAATCCTCTCGAAAATCTCATAGGGCCCTACATATCCTGGTGCAATCTTCCTTCGACTTCGGAACCTAACAACTCCGCGCATCGGGGAAACTTTCAGAAAGACTTTGTCGCCAACAGCAAACTCTAACTCCTTACGCCTCCTATCAGCGTAACACTTCTGTCTACTCTGGGCTGTCAACAAATGCGCTCTAATCAGCTCAATAGTTTCTCTGATCACATCCGGCCCCATCACAACTGACTCTCCAATCTCTGCCCAACAAACATGGGACCTACACAGTCGTCCGTAGAGTGCCTCAAACGGTTCAATGCGAATACTTACGTGGTAGCTGTTGTTGTACGCAAACTCACCATCGGTAGGTGGTCTTCCCAACTGCCTCCAAAGTCTAAAATGCATGCTCTAAGCATGTCTTCCACTACCTGATTCACTCGCTCAGATTAGCCATCTGACTGTGGATGATATGTTGTACTCATGTCCAATCTAGTACCCATAGCTTGCTGAAAACTCTGCCAGAAGTGGGCTGTGAAAATCGGATCTCGGTCGAATACAATCGAAACAGGCGACCCATGAAGGCGGACTATCTCCCGAATAAACATTGTCGCTAGACTGTCTGCCGTCCGATTCATACTAACCGGAATGAAATGTGCACACTTCGTCAACTGATCAACCATGACCCATATCGACTCATGACCTTTCCTCGACCGTGGAAGTCCATTGATGAAATCCATAGTGATATACTCCCACTTCCACGTCGGGATCTCCAATGGATGCAATAACCCAGACGGTCTCTGATGCTCGGCTTTAACTTGCTGACAAGTCGCACACCATTCCACAAATTCTCCAATGTCTTTCTTCATGCCACGCCACCAAAAAAGATTGTCTCAAATCTCGATACATCTTCGCTCCACCGAGGTGAATGGTGAAACGAGATCTATGAGCTTCCTGTAAGATATCTCTCCGCAACTCGTCATCAGACGGAACACAAAGCCGCCCACGGAACCGCAACCCTCCATCTGAACCCACCGACCAATCGATAGGGCACTCATCCAGTGTGTCCACTACCAAATATGCTATTTGCCTCGTAATCACTGGATCAGAGGTTTGTTTCTCCACCACTCTACTGATCAACGACGGATAAACTGCTAAACCCACTATCATGCTGCCTTTTGTACTGAAAGTAGGCTGAACTACAAATGAAACTAATGTCTCAAGTGTTCGGTACTCTTGAATCATCATGGTTGCCATCATTGCATCTGCAACCACATTGGCTCTACCAGGCTGATACTGTATCTCGAAGTCATAGCTGCTAAGAAAATCAACCCATCGTTGTTGCCTCATATTAAACTCCCTCTGACTAAATAGGTACTTCAAACTCTTGTGATCTGTGAACAAATCGAACCTCTCACCATATAGATAATGTCTCCAGATCTTCAAAGCAAAGACTACGGCTGCCAACTCTAAATCATGTGTCGAATATCTCCTCTCATGGGGTTTCAACTGTCGAGACGCATAGGCTACGACCTTCTTGCCTTGCATCAACACTCCACCCAATCATGTACCGCAAACATCAGTAAATACCACCAGTCGGCTACCAGGTGTCGGAATAGTCAACACTGGTGCTGAAGTCAACCGAAGCTTCAAAGTTTCAAAAGATTCTTCACACTTCTCTGACCATACAAAAGGAACATTCTTCCTGGTTCACTGAGTGAGTAGTGCCGCAATCAGTGAAAATTTCTAAATGAACCGTCGGTAATAACCGGCCAAACCCAGAAAACTACGAATCTCCGTCACACTACTCGGTCGTCTCCAAGACTTCACTGCTTCGACTTTCTCGGCATCCACTGCAATACCTCCACAAGAAATGACATGTCCGAGAAATCGAACTTCAGGCTTCCGAATGTGACACTTACTGAAATTCGCGTACAACTGATTTTCTCTAAGTGTCTGCAAAACAATGCGAAGGTGCTCTTTGTGCTCCTCTAAACTCCTCGAGTACACTAAGATATCATCAATGAAGATTACCACAAACTTGTCCAAGTACGGATTGAACAATCTATTCATCAAATCCATAAATAAAGTCGATGCATTTGTCAGTACAAATGGCATGAGTGGAAACTCATACAAGCCATGACGGGTCTGAAAAGCGGTAATTGGAACGAAATGTTCCTCAACTCTTATCTGATGATACCCAGACTGCAAATCTAACTGTGAAAACACTACGGCTCCCCTCAACTGATCCAATAGATCATCAATTCGAGACAACGAATACTTATTCTTGATGGTCACTTTATTCAGATCTCGATAATCTATGCACATCCTCAATGATCCATCCTTCTTGGACACAAATATTGCTGGAGCCCCCAAGGTGAATTGCTCGGCCGAATAAACCCCTTACGAAGCAAATCATCAAGCTGTACTTTTATTTCTTCCAAGTGCTTAGGTGCCAGCCTGTATGCTAATTTAGATATAGGCGCAATACCAGGAACCAGGTCAATCCGAAACTCTACCTCACGGCGAGGAGGGATAATAGAAATCTCCTGAAAGACATCAGTGAATTCACACACAACCTCTACAGAACTGGTGTCGAGACTAGAAATCTCAAGAGAGCTAAGAAAACTTAACATGAGAGAAATAGAATCGGGTTCACAAGCCAACACACGAGGTGAAGCATCAGGTGGCGCTAACATCACCGACCTATGCAAGCAATCAATGATCACCGGATGACTGGAGAACCAATCCATTCCTAGAATCAAATGATAGCCCTCAAAACTCAAAACAATAAAGTCAAACACGAAGTTGTACCCCAATAAAGAAAACTCAAAACGGGGACAATATTCCCACAACCAAACCGAACTGCCCAAAGGAGACACAATGCACAAGGGTTCCGGCAAAGACACTACCTCTAGGCGGTTTCTAACAACTAACTGTCTAGAAATAAAAGACCTAGATGCTCCTGTATCGAAAAGAGCCCTCAACTGGGAAAACGACGAATGCACAAAACCTGACACACAACACATATATCCTGAGTCACATAACAACACACTAACATGCAATTTTTCCTACGCATAATGCACATAACACATATCCTACTACATCTAGCACACACAACTACAACAAAAATAGTAACATACCCTCAACATTTCCTTGACCGGGAATAGTTGCGAGGCGAACAAGCGGTGCTGGGAGAGGGACTCTCTAACCAACTCCAGGCGCAGGTGCTAACTGTCCCTGAGGCGCCCTTTGTTGTGCTGGTAGATCCCTACTCTGAGGACAAGCTCTGTAAAAGTGCCCCGGTTGCCCACAAGTACAACAAACTTTTGTCTGACCTCTAGGACAATCACGGGCTACATGTCCCTCCTTACCATAAGTGAAACAACAACTCCTAGTTCCTGTCTGACCACCCCTCATAGGTTGTCTTTGTTGTTGCTGTTGTCGATGATCTCCTCGGGAACGTCTGTCACTCTGCCAATCCTAATTGGTCCCCCTCTACCAGGGTCTCTCTGCTGAATAGCGGCACGATCTGGTTGTTGTGCCTACTCAACTGTCTGGCTTCCTCGGCCAAACCTCTAACTGTGCTCTGAACTTCTAGCTCGTCGAACCAAAGTATTTTGCCTACACTCAGCGTCAAATCGCTCTTGACTCAAAGTAACGTCCACTAATCTTTCAAAAGGACGATCGATCATCACCATCAACTGTTTCCTTAGGAACGGGTTCAGACCACTCAAAAATTTCTTGTTTTCTTCTCTGTAGTATCTATGAAACAAGTGGCATAGCGGCTCAAATGTGTAAACTCGGCCAAGTATTCTGAAACAAATCTATATCCCTGCTGTAAATGTAGAAACCTGTCCACTATCTCAGCTCTAGCAGAATCAGGAACAAAATGTTGTTCAAACACCTTGCAAAATGTATCCCACTGCATCTCTGACACATCACGGCTCTGCCTCATTGAATCCCACCAATACATAGCCTTTCCGTCAAACTGGTGTTCTGCTAACTCGGTACGCTGTATAGGTGTCAGCACCATCCTCTCAAATATCAGCTCTACCTTACGGATCCACCGATCCGCAGCTAGAGAATCTCCAGTACCATCAAATCTTTCACCACCCAAGCTGACGAAATTCTTGGTGTGACGAGTAAACAGATCCTCTGACTGATTTCTCTGTCTCATATTTTGTGCCCGCTGTGTCATCATTTCCATGAAAACCTGATAGGCATCCTCTCCAGCAGTGCCTGATCCCTCACCCTAGGTTTTCTTACCACGCGTCATCACCACACTCGCTCTACATAAAAGAAAACACACATACAATACATCAAACAACACAACAAAAATCCTAACTCATCTACCCAATTCACTCAAGAAAGTGGCATACGATGATGTTCTATGTGACCCGGTAAACAATGGCTCTGATACCAAGCTCTGTCACCCCCCGACCCACCACGGGAATCTCAGCATGCCAATGCGTGAACAAATCCGTAAATCAGGCGGATCGTAATCAGCCACAACATCATAATATAACACCTTGAAACAGGAATCAAACGAAAATAAAAACTACGATAAAATTTGAACAAAATAAGAATATTTGCTTCGCCTAGCCAGAGTCATAGCGGCAAAACCAATATATACATATCTAGTATTTAACAAGATAATACAAAAGAAGCAAAACATACCCGTACAGGGTGGACACGACCAAACAGTACAAAACAAGCCTACAGTGGGAAACTGGGCCTAAGCGCCACGATCAGCAGGAACGCCAACACTGCCTGCCCTCCAATAGAAGCACACCCCTTGTGGGGTCAGCAAAGCACAAAGCTAGCTGGTGCGAGCGAACTAAAAATAAATAACAGAATAATATACAGGAGAAATCTATGTCACACAATAATGAATAAGTGAGTAATCCTAGATGCATGATCCATAAAATGGAAAAGGTGTCTCTATACAGGTCTAAATCACACCGTGTCTCTAAGGATAATATTTCTAAGTTCAAAAACCAACACAAGCATTTCAGATTCAACCATAACTATAAGTTTACGAGATATGCCTGTCATTACAGGTGATTCAAACATGGTAAATATCAAGCGATGAAAACAAAGACAATATCATAATTCTTCACAGTCTCCTAGGTATAGCAATCAAGTCGAAACACAAAAATTTTGTATAAGTGTTTCATATCGTAGGTATCTGCATACCCTACGAATGTGTCTCACCCAGACACATCCCACAACGTGCACCAGTACCACTTCGGGTGGTTTGTATCTCAATGGGGTGCCATCTTCAAGGATGCAAACTTAAACATCCCGAATGACTGGCCTAATATGGCCAACCTAATACAAATCAAACTCAAGCGCGCTGGGAAGGAAAGCGAGTAAACTCCAAAGCACGTCCTCCGAGACCCGTCCTACTGCACTTTCTAGTGGCAAGTGCGTGCAGGAGCTCACCGCACCTCAACATACTTGCCACATGCAATAGCGACCTCAATATCTGGTGCGAGTCATCTCAAGCACCATCAAAATCACGATGCGAGCAAGCTCCTAAGCATCGGCACAAAAGGCATTACAGCGGGGAAAAGACACTTACACTAATATCCAAATGCACATACTACGAGTCTGAATAGAATCAAATGTACCAGACGTGTAACCACAGTTGGGCAATTTTCATAAATCCACGACTACACTAGGGTCCCAACACGACCCCATTCACCACAATAAATTCATTCGAGTCGAACTATCATACATGCTCAAGACTCGGCAATTTACTGTAAAACGCAACATACAAGCCAATGCCATTACACCAAAGCCTAATCACACCCAAATTCAACCACCATTTCATTTCATTCATGTATATCATGATTTCAGAAAACCCAATACATAAATTCATTCACAAAAGAACCAACACAACAATCGAAATTTCCAAAAACACCGAATTTCGGACTTGTATTCAATTATACACAATTGACGACATAATATAAAAATTAAATTCAAGGTTTAAAATAAACATTTCTCAAGGTAAATATTATAGTTACAATCACCTGAGCGGAATGGATTTTCGAACCCAAATCCTACTGGTCGAAGCTCCCAACTCGCGAAATAGCGAATGCGTGACCAAGGAAATTTTTTAAAAACTGCAAGGTGGACTCAAAAGTGAGCAAACTAGCCGAAAACTGGAAAATGAAATAAATAACAACCGGCGCGTGACTGAAAGAAAAACTTACCGACAAATTAAATTCGGCAAACAACCAAAATTCAGCAAAACTCACCGAAACCCACCCTAGTCTGGTCTGATCGTTTTGAACAGCACAATAGGCCAGAAATAGGCCCAAGAATACTGAAATCACGAATTTGCTGCTCACCCACGCGCCCAAAGCCTGGATTCACGCCGAAGAACATTCCTAACAGACATGCACACTGATTTTTTTGAAATTTCAGCCAACCCTTAAACCACCCTTGCATGTGGTTTAAGGGCTGATCGGAGTTACACACCCAAATGACGCCACAAATGCCCTTGAAAGGGCTTATCGGAGCTACGCAATCCGATCCGTCAAAGCCAACACCGCTAAGCCCACACAATCTGAAATTTTTGATATTTAAAACTAAAAACTGAAGCAATAAGGAGAGGGGAGAAAGAGGAAGAAAAATGAGAAGGGGATGAGTTTTGGGGGGAAGAAATCGACAATCCACGCAAAAACTCACCGGAGAAGAAGATGAACAGAGGGAGGATCACTCCCTGTAAGAAAAAAAGAGAAAAGAAGGAAGAAGGAGAGGGGTTTTTTTCTTTTAAGGTTGGGTGGCTATGTGCCCCCACCAAATTTTCTGAATACACCCTCTCCAAATAGTTTTATTTTTTATTTTTTATTTTTTTTAAATCTACAGATATTCCAGTATACGTTGCATATGGAAACTTTCATCTATGGACAACACTCCAATTGGGAATTATCTATCGCGTATCTAAGAGTACAAGTCTAACAGAGAAACTTACCTCCACAACACAACTCCTAATTAGATAAGGATCTCCACGAACATCTCATTTTCTAAACTACACCGATGGCCTTGTCGAACTAGGACTCCAAGACTATAAATAAGACATGAGGTTGGTAAGCTAAGGTACGCTATAAATTCTCTGTATACAACATTAACCTTCCTCAGATCCTTGTCTGACTTTAGCATCGAAGTGTCATCGACCACCACAACGATGATCTGTGGCTCACGTGCATTTCATATGCAGGTTAGCAGGTCAAGGTCAAGCAGAGAGCGAAAATATTTATTATTATTATTGATGCATCCAAAACTCAATCTCCTGTGAGTTTGACCCGAAAAACAGATATTGGTGGCCGAAGGCACTCAGATGCTTAAGTCAGCAACCCTGCTTGAAGAAGGAAGTAAATCTAGAGAAAACTCAATTAAAGTTGCATACATGTGTCGAGTGTTCCATTTACCTTTTATAATGGCCGCGGTTAATTCTCTACGTGACTTAAGCATGTGAGGCGCAACGGTCTCTACGTGACTTAAGCATGTGAGGCGCAACGGAAGGGGATGTTTCTCTTAACAATTTCCTCCTTAATGGAGATGCATCCGTAGAGGCGTAACTCCCTCCACGACTCTTTTTGGTGCAACGTTCCTCTTATTTATGAGAGAACTCGTGTTGGGCCTAGATTCGGGCTTTATTTATATATTCTCATTGGCAGACCTTACTTGGGCCTATGTAATTGGCTTTATTCTTCATGAGCTTTATGAGATGGCTCAATAGATTGGACACTATATCTTCGTGATAGGTCTCTAAGCCACGTGTACGATCATGATGATCGGTCTATTTTGATGTATCATTAGCTACTCCCCCCTTAGTCAGTAGGTATGTTCATGTATCCACTAACTGTGTGGCGATTTTGTTATAGATTTCAACATTACAACACATTTAGTACTCTTGCTATTTGTTGTTGTTGTTGTCTCTCTGATGTTCCATCGGCCTGTTCATTTTGCGCGATTTCTGGAATTTCGTGCGGCTGTCATGTCTTGCACATTCTCCCTAGAGCGGACTTTTCATTGCTCGTCCTTATAAAAGAAAATGTTTGAGTGTGTCTTACTTCTTTTTGCACCTCCTCATTTTCTAGTTGTTAATTCTTTGATTCCTTGCGTTCGTTCTGTAGTCACGTCTAACTTCAAGGTTTTGAGTTGTGATGTTCTCGATGCCTGCGAAACTTTCTTTTTGCCTAAGTGGGCAACGCACGCAACTCTAGACAGCATTCATCACGATTATTCGTTGCCAACTGATATTGAGATCATTTTTTCCAGAGAAAGCGACAGTCTTTCTCATCCAAAGCATAGGTACGTTGCTTTGTGCCCTAGTATGTTCCACTCTAGTTTCAGGCTTCCGGCTCCTACGATCGTCTGGGAGTACTTTGATCTGGTTGGTATCGCTCTGGCCCAACTGGTTCCTAATGGTTGGAGAATAATGATTTCGACCTTAGCAATGGTCGCCTTAGCTTGTATCCCTATGAATGCCAGAGTTTTGCATTCTTTGTTGGGGTTTAGCGTAAACGCAAATCGCACCTCTTGTCTGTGTTCTCCTTTTTGTTTCAAGGACCTGCGAGAGGAGTATGGAGGCTGGTCGAGGTAATGATTCTACGCATCCGTTTCTTCCAATCACTTTAAGCTTCAGGAAAATTAGATTCTGCGATCATTCCAGGAGCCTAAGAAAGTCGAGTTGTTGTTGTCTTTGGAAGAGCAAGAGTCTTGCAATCTGTTTTGCAATCTTCCCCGACTCTCAGTGGAAGATTTTTTCACTACGGATGTCATTATCCGTAGTGGCTTATATTCATCAGGTGAAGTGGGTCGCGCTTTAAAAGTGACTGTTGAGCGCGTTGGTAATGTAGACTTTGGCCACCAAGAAGGTTCTACTGAAGAACGCGTAGGTTGAGCTATTTAAGTCGTTGTCCGAGGTTTTGGGAGTGCCGGCTTGATTATGAGGAAACGAAAGTTCCTAGGCCTCCCAACCCTTCCAAGGTGCTGGCTGTCAACTCTGACCGTGTGTCAAAGAGGAAGAAACTTGATTCCTCATATCTTGACGCTGCTAGGGCTTCCTCTAGCCTTCCTTCTCTCCAAAAGGGAGGTCGTGGTTCGGAGGATGACTCTTCTATTTCGAAGGACAATGTGGTAAACCAAGTTTACGAAAGGAGTAAGAAAGAAGTTTCCCGTCTTCTAGACGACCACGAGAAAAATCTTGTTTCCTTTTATGGTTTGCTCGCCTCTACCGGCCTGTCTATTGATGACTCACACATTATAGAGAATAAAATGCTCCAGCTTAGTCTTTGCAATCGAAGAATCCGGAGGGTACCAAGACCTTAGATTACTTCGATTATGATCCGCCAACAAAGGATCGAGTTGCTGCCTGAGCTTGAGATTTCAAGCTCATTGTTTCTTCTGTCGTGGCTGGGACTTCGGGAACACCTGTTACTCTTCTCGCGTCTCGTCCTATTCCTACTGTGCCTTGGGAGATCTTTTTGCCTTTCGAGGCTGATGTGCTGAACAACGTTCGCAAACTCATTGGCGGCTGTCATGGGCCGTTGGCTAATATGGCTTTTATACCCGTACGACAGCCACGTTGACATATTGACGATGGCTTTTGATACCTTATAGAGGGGATGACACACCTTACTTATGCGGCCGTGATGGGGTCGGATTGTGAAGCTACTCATGACCAGGTGGCGCATATCGAGCGGAAACTTCAGGACATATCCTGGTTCTTTCTCATGTTATTCGGCGATTAGATTTGTTGAAGGCGTAGTGCATAGATCATGAGAGGGCTGCGGATTCTGCGCAGACATCATTGAGGGAACTCAAAGCTATTCGCGATACGTTTGCTTTTTACCTCGAGACATCTGAAGTAGAATTGGGCAAGTTGCGGTCCCGTCAGGATGTTGTTGAGAAAGAGTTGTCCGATTGAAAGGCTAAACGTGATGAAGCTGTTCATTTTACTGAGAAATGTTCTTCCAAGCTCAAGGCATCTGCCATTCGAATCGCTCAGTTGAATTCCTAGTTTGCTAAGACCAAGTCTTCAATCTCTGTTAAGCTTGCGGATATTGACAGAGAGTTAGCGTCAACCCTACCCGAGCTGTCATCCGTTACTGAGAAGCTGAAGGCGGTAGAGGCCGCAGATTGGAGTAGAATGGTCAATGATCGCCATGATTTCTTGGATTTTTTTGAGACGCAAGGTTTAGACATGACCCAATACCATTGTTTGATATGTCGAGGAAGTTGTTCTGGATTCACTAGGTGATCCAAATGTCGGAGAACCTTCTGAGCCCATGCTGCTAGGAGATAATGCCCATGAAGTTGATTATTTTTCTTAATTTTTGCTTTTTGTAATTTCATTATTTACGACATTCCTGGGAGATTTCTGACTCGTTCGTCCGGATTTTGACGAATGGCTTTGATGTTCGACGTTCTAGTCGTGTAGAAGCTATGGTTTACGAAATCTGATCCTATATTCGGATTACGTTGTCGTACATTACAGTCGACGAAAAAGTCCAGCTCTTATGTCTTGTTACTTTATTACTTTGTGGTTGATCGGGCCAAAAGTTATTTTTTTATGTCCGACTCGTTCGTCCCGTACATGTATTTGTTTTTGCTTGATACTGTAGTCGTGCTGAGTATTTTCTCGAGTTGGATTTTTAATCCGACTTCCTTGTTCTGATTGAATTCATGTTGTTTCAAACTTGGGAGCGAAAGATTTCATTGATAATATATTTTCAAGTGTTCTATATTCCATGGTCGAGGTAGCATTTCGCCATTTTTGTTCTCTAGTCAGTACGCTCCTGGTATGTTGATTTTTGTTACTCGCTACAATCCTTCCCAGTTTGGGTTTAGCTTGCCCACGCCAGGTTCCTTTGTATTGAGTTGGACTTTTCGTAGCACCCAGTCTCCAACTTTAAAAGTGCAGGTTCACACCTTGTTGTAATATCCTGCCACATGTTGTTGGTAGGCTACCGTTTTGATGGAGGTTGATTCTCACTTCTCTTTGAGGAGATCCAGTCTGACTCTCAGTGCTTCGATGTTGTCCTCAACGCGAAATTCTTCGGTTTTAAAGGTATCATTGCTTCTGATTTGTATGCGAGGGCGAAAGGTGTTTCTCTTGTTGGAATTCGTTTTTTTGTTCTGTACGCCCAAAGAACGTTGGATAATTCGGATGTCCACAATCCTTTTGCTGCCTTGAGTCTTTTTTTTGATTGCTTCCAAGATTGTCTTGTTAGTGATTTCGGCTTGTCTGTTTGCTTGTGGATGAGCGGGGGCAGAAAAATGTTGCTGGATATTCAAATTTTTGCATAACTCCTTAACATTCTTGCTTTCGAATTGTTTTCCGTTGTCCGTAACAATTACCCTTGGAATCCTAAATTTGTGTATAATGTTTCTCCCAATAAACTTCTTCACTTGGGCTTCTCCTATCTTTGTGAAGGGTTCTAATTCTACCCACTTGGTGAAGTAGTCAACTGTAACGAGGAGAAATTTTTTCCTATCGGACACTGGGAGTGGTCTTACAATGTCCACTCCCCATTGTGCGAATGGCCAGGGGCTGCTCATTGGGATCAGGTTTCGTCCCGGCATGTGAGTATATAGGGCAAATATTTGGCATTTGTCGCATTTGCGAACTAGCTTTTGAGCATCTGCTTGCATCGTTGGCCAATAATAACCCAATGTGAGAGCTTTATGGGCCAGTGTTCTCCTCCTGGATGATTTTCGCATGTGTCGTAACGTATTTAGCATCTCTTGGTGCAAGGCACCTCAGCAACGGGCTCGTGACAAATCTTCTGTATAATTTTTCATTGATCATTGTGTTTCTTTCTGCCCGGTTTTGTAGCTTTCTGGCTTTCATTTTATCTGCTGGGAGTTCTCCATTTGATATATATATACATATATATATACGCAAAGATTAGAGTTCTCCAGTTGTTTTCTAGATTTACGGCGCATGCTTCTTCCGCTTGGTTTTCAAGTATGGAGCTTCAGTGTGTCATTACGAGTGGGTTGTCATTATCATTCGTTGTCGAAGCTTCCTTTGCTAGATCGTCAGCTCTTTTGTTCTCTGCCCATATGTATTGTTGAATGGTAGCGTTCCGGAAGCCTTCTACTAGCTCTGTGTTTTTTTGGTGGTAGACTTTTATTCGAGTATTTTTTACTTGAAATTCTTCATTTAGTTGGTTGACCACCAGCTTGGAATCAGTAAAGCACTAATGTATTTTATTCCCAAGTGTTTTGCTATCTGTAGCCCCGTTATCACGACTTCGTACTCGGCTACATTATTAGAGGCTCTAAAGCTAAATTTTATTACATTCTCTAATATGATGCCTTCCAAGTTGGACAAGACTAGTCCAACTTCGCTTCCTGCATCGTTGGACGCTCCATCACAGTGGAGGATCCATCCATCGGTGATTGTTTTGGTTTGTTCTTCTCTGCTTTCGTTTTTTGCCTATTGGTTGTTGCTTTCTGTGAACTCGGCGATGAAATCTGCTAGTGCCTGAGCCTTAATAACGGTTCTAGGGTCATAGCTAATGTTGAATTATCCGAGTTTTATTGCCCACTTCGCCATTCTTCCTGATAGATCTGGTTTGTGTAGCAAGTTTGGGATTAATTTTTGTGTCGATTCAGACTATTTTTTCTGCTTCGTTATCTAGGAAGACTTTGATCATTTCGTCTTCCGATTGTCCGGTGTTAGGTCGATCTCGTGGACTGGTTGGAGTCGTATTGTCGTACGGAGAGTCCGAACTCTTTTCATCAAGCTGCTGCGAAGGCTCTTTCGGTTGTTGCAATAATTGCTATTTTTTGGGAGTTTTTATCACTGCGAAATGACTCTCACGGGCTGCTAGTTGATCTCCTTTCATCCTTCCGATACCATTGTCAGTATGGTACTTTAAGCATTGGTGCATAGTGGAAGAGACTGCCCCCATCTTGTGTATCCATGGTCTCCTGAGTAACATGATGTACATAGCAGGAACTTCGACGACGAGAAAGTCTGTCAACAATACTCGTTGTTTTCCTGTTCTCCTGCTTCGACGGGTAGTTGAATCATTCCTAGAGGATGATATTGTTCCCCACTGAAACCCACCATAGATTGATTGCTAAGTGAAAATATCTCATTGATAAACCGCATCCTTCATAAGCTGTCAGGTATAGGAGGTTGGCCGAGCTGCCGGTGTCGACCAACACCCTTTTAATTTTTCATTTAGCTATCATGACCGAGATCACTAGAGCATCATAGTGCAAAAATTAACACCATCTGCATCTTCGTTCAAGAAAGTTAGAGTCCTTTGCATCATTTTGCATGTTGTGCGGACGGTTCATGGAATCTGATCTTTGTTTGTAAGTCTCTAACTATACGCTTTTGGGCTTGATTGGATTGCTCTTTTTCCCCCGCTGTGCCATGCAAGACATAGATTGTTTCCTTTACTCGCTCCCTTGAGATGATTGTTTTGTACTCGAGTTCGACGAATTTTTCGAGTCGTCCCTCTCTGATATGACGTTCAATCTTGTCCTTCAGAGTGTGACAATCTTTGGTATCGTGGTCGTAATCGTTGTGGAAGAGGCAATATTTGTTCTTGCTCCACTTCTCTGGATCTCTTCTTTTTTTGGTGGCCATCTGACATCTTCCCTTCTTGTCATAGCTTTAAGGATCTCGCTCTGACTCGCTATCAAGGTTGCGAATGATTAATGCATTTAGGCTTTTTCGATTGTAGTTTTCAAACTTCCCTTGATTACATCTAGAACTGTTATTAGTCTAATGTCTCTTAAGCTGGGTGATTTCTTCTCGTGATTTGCTACCCTTCAAGTCTCGGATGATTTTATCCATCATCTCGATTACGTGGTTCATCTAAGCCATAAGCATCTCTACTTGGGGATCCGAGGGAATTCCCCAAGATGTTAGAGATGTCTGAACTGTTACCTGTTGGAGCTCTTTTTCTAGCAGGTACGGTTGATTCGACGGTTGTCGCGGGATCAATATTAGGCAACATGTCGTATTGTTCATCGCCAGATTAAGGATTTGTGGAGTATTCCATTGATCTTGATAGTTGTTTGATCTTCTATTAGATTATGTAAGCTTTGTTATTGTGGATCTTTTTCTTAGAATGGAAACTCGGTGTTCCCCATGGACGACGCTAAGCTGATGCGACCAAAAATGTCCTCCTGTGAATTTGACCTGCGAAACAGATGTTAGACTGCTAAGGACCACCTTTTTGGTGGCCGAAGGCACTCTGATGCTTAAGTCAACAACTCTGTTAGAAGAATGAAGTAAATCTGGACAAAACTCAGTTAAAGTTGCATACCTGTGTCGAGTGTTCCCTTTACATTTTATAATGGTCGCGACACTGTTGTTAAGGCGAACTTAAGCATGTGAGGAGCAATAAAAAGAGATGTTTCTCGTAACAGTCTCCTCCTTAATGGTGATGCGTCCACGTAGGCGTAACTCCCTCCACAACTCTTTTTGGTGCAATGTTCCTCTTCTTTATGAGAGAACTCGTGTTGGGCCTGGATTTGGGCTCTTATTCATTTGGGCCTGGATTCGGGCTTTATTTATGTCTTCTTGTTGGCGAGCCTTACTTGGGCCTTCGTAATTGGGTTTATTCTTCTTGGGCTTTATGAGCTGGCCCAATAGATCGGACGCTATATGCTCGTAATGGGTCTCTATGGCACGTGTACGACCGTGATGATCGGTCTATTTTGATGTATCATCAATTATTATTATTAACTTATCTTTGGTCTCAATTCTTTTGGCGAGGCAAGGAAAAGGTTTTGACAAGAAAAAAAAGACTTTTACAAAGGTTTAAAATTTTTGAGTATCCTCTATTTTATCCAATCATTTGTTAGCATTTTGAAGCACCATAATATTTACAACAAAGTAGGTAAGGGATAAGTTTGGGATAAAATCTAAGTTAAATATCGTTAATGTTTTCAAGAATATCCAAATAATTTGTTATTTACACTTCAGTCAAATCTTTGATATTAGAAATCAACCATTTAGTGACACATGGCACGTCCGACCCATTTCTTTCCTTATAACGAAATCTACACATGAGAGTTGGCAATTGACGGATATCCTAATAAATTTTATTTTATTTTTGATAAAAACATATTGCATATAAATATTAAGAATATCAGTTACAATATTGATGTCCTGCCTTAGTGGCTAGTGAATGAGCCTCATAATTGACCAATAATTTAATCAACACCATTGATACACCTTATATGGTTGAAGATCTACCCCATGGTGGTGTTAGAAATGCGGGTGGCTCCATAACAAATGCACCAAGATGAGATAAGAGGGGAAAACAATCAATGAACTAACCAACTTAAGCTGGCTCATTTAATAATATAAGCTTGCTTATTTAATAGTAAGAGCAAAACTACATAAAACTTTAGGAATTTCATTTTTTCCATAATGTAATTCTTTAGGAAGACATTCCGTTATCATCATCATTCAAGGTATGAGCATGGACTTGGGTTTTAGATACAATTATCATAAAAAAAAATATCTTGGAACAAGTGCATGAGTCATATCCCGCCCAACACAGTAGTATCAATCATGGAATAATTACAAATATGTTCAACAACCTAAGCGACAATTATCATGGTAGAGGTTCAAACTGTGAAAATTTGTCATGCAAGTTTCATTATCTACCATTGGGATAATGAGAAATTTGTTGTTGGCATGTGATGATACATAAAAACAGTCACATTTCAAAGCCATACATGTGTTATGATGATCTCGAGGAATTACAGGCCTCCGCGTCAGCCCAACACTGATCCGACCCAAGCGGTTCTAAGCTCGATCAATTCAAGCGGACCCAAACTCTCAGAGCATGCTAGGCCCACACGTCTCACATCTACCATCAATACTCATAAGTCTTACTAAGGCAAGTATCTCGAGGATCAGCTTCGGATAGACAACTACAGCTGCTCTCTGCTTCCAACTAGGAAGCAAATACCAGAGTACATACCACACTGAAAATCTTCCTTCTAAGGATTGCTTTCACATTGGGAACTATCTCCCGTGTATCTAGGAGCATTGGGCTAACATGAAACTTCCCTCCTACATCACGAATCCTAATTAGAGAAGGATCTACACGAAGATCTCCTTCCTAAACTACGCCTACGATCGCCTGGTAGAACCAGGACTCCTTGCACTATAAATAAGACGTGAGGTTGGTAAGCTAATGTACGCTACAAATTTCCTGTTACAGCATTAACCTTCCTCAGATCCCTGTCTGACTTTAGCATCGGAGTGCCATTGACCACCACAATGGTGGTCTGTGGCTCACGTGCGTTACTTGTGCAGGTCAGCAGAAACTGGATCAAAGCAGGGAGCAGAAAACGACTGCATCAGTTTGGTGACGTCCATGGAGACGACGGACCCCTGAATCAATACACTGACATCTAAAATACATCAGTTCGCCAAGGTGGTGGAAGCTCTCACTCGACAGAATCCACCACCTGCTAATGGAGACCAGGAGCAGCACATACCTCTGCCTCCAAAAGATGATAGGGAGCAAGTGCAGGAGAGCCAAGCCCCCGCTAGTTCTCATTGGACTAAGGGAGGTTGCGCGGCTAATGCTAACTCGCCGCCAGAACAAAGAGACTCGACCCTGGGAACCACATCAGCAGAGGGCGCATGATTCGGACGTACTGTACCACCACTCCATCCCACTATTTGTGGACCGGATCATGAATGAGGCCCTTCCGAGGAAGTTCACTCCCCCGAAGCTCGACTCCTACGACGGAACCACCGATCATTTTGACCACCTGCACCATTACCAACACGTGATGGCCCTTAAAGAAGAATCTGAGTCGTCATGTGCAGAACCTTTCCCACTAACCTGAAAAGCTCAGTACTGACGTGGTTCCACAACCTTTTTGCCAAGGTCGATCGACTCCTACAAAACGCTGGCAAAGAAATTTCTGACACGTTTCATCGGGAGCCAACATTTTCGAAAATGCCCGCACTACATATTCTCTCTAAAGCAGTAGCTTGGCGAGACACCCCGAGAGTATGTCATGCGCTTCAACAACGAGCTGACCCTCATCAACGGGTATAGCGACGATACAGTCGTGATGGCCTTCACTGCAGGCCTCAAAGAGGGAAAGCTCTAGAGAAGTCGATGATCGTTAAAAGGGAAGCCGAAGGTTAGAAGAATCCCTCCGCTCCTAGGGACAAGAAGGAGGGAAAGAGACGCGACAATGAGGAACGAAGCAAAAGGAAGTGCAACGACAACAGGCCAGACCCTGGTCGGTTCAGGCCGGAGAAATCATCCAACTACGTTGGATCCAGAGCGGTGACACCCCTAAATGCTAACCTGTGAGATGTACTAAACTCAATGAAAAGTTTGGAAGAATGAAGTGGCCCCGAAGACATGCGGAGACCCCTCCAAATGTGACAACGGCAAGTATTACGCGTATCACATGGAGGGCGATCATGACACCAATGACAGTAAGAGTCTGAGGTATGAGGTTGAGTACTGGATCCGCAAAGGCAAACTAAAAGAGTTCCTGAAGTTTGAGAAGCAAATAGAACAGACAAAGGACAAGGGGGAGTCAGTTAAAAAAATAGAGAAGAATACTCTAGGGATAATATATGTCCTTCACGGAGTCAGACCAAATGAAGGCTAGTCATACAGGTCCCGCAAGCTAACTTTACTTGAGATGCGGCCACAACCTGCGGATAAGGACTAACACATCTGTCACTGAAGGATTCAGAGCCCCATTCCCACCTTGACCTTTACGGAAAAAGACCTCGAAGGAGTCTGAGCGCCACATAATGACGCCTTAGTCAGCTCGGTCTCCATAACAAGGTGGGAAGTAAATAGAGCTCTGGTTGACACAGGAAGCTCGCTCAACATTTTGTTCTACAACGCGTTCCGTAGCATGGACCTCAAGGAAGAAAACCTGACGTCTTCAGAACACCCGCTGATCAAATTCAGCGGGGAGAAATGCTTCCCCATTGAAAAGATAAGGTAAGCTACGGTGGCAGGAGAACCGCAATTGAGGAAAGTCCTATTTCTGGACTTCATGGTGGTAGACGCACCATCATCCTACAATCTCATCTTGGGAAGACCATGGCTCCACCAGATGGAAGCAGTGGTCTCCACCCTTCACCAGTGTGTTAAGTATACTGCTAACCACTCTGAAGGAAGAATACGTAGAGACCAACCTACGGCACGAGGCTGCCACTACGCCGCACTGAAACAAATAAAATGCTCCCAGATTCAGCTACATCCTGCAGAGCCAGGCCAAACAACGACAGAGACATCATTTTCAAGCGATACAGGAGCAATAAGTTTTTTTCGCCAAGCGAGATGAAAAGGCCACGACAAGCGAGAACACATCCCTTTGACATTCCGTCGGCACGTAGATCCGTCCCTCTACAAAGTTAATTTACTCTTTAGTAACCTATGTAATGCCTAGACAGTCAGCTAAATGATCCGCGTGAGCAACCCGAACTCACTTAAAGGCCATGATCAGTTTCTCTCCGTCGACAGTTAGTTTGCTTTGAGTTATTTGTTTCTCTTTCCATAGTCAATATTGAGTTTTAGTTCTTAAATATCTTATGTGATTTGAAATCATTTCATAAATAAAAGAAGAATTACAAAAACAAACTCTATTGATTATTGAAAAGATGTAACAACAAACACCTTGAAGCGGATACAAAAGACTGCATACTACAAGCATTTGAATACAATGTGACATGAAGTAAAAGACTCGCTTAGACAATTCTACTACGAGAAGCATCCGGGGAAAACTTGCATACCCTCCGATGCAAGCAATCTGCAAGTGACAACAAAGATACGCGAACGGAATTTTCTCGACCCCTTCCCAACACAAAGACGAGGTGTAAGAGGGGAATGAAAAAACTGAGCAGTTAGATTGCTCTGTCAAATCATTCCAGGAAAGTGCTCGTACGACAGTGTTGTAGACCTTACAACATGCTGCTGATTTCCTCAAGAGACGTCCCACCCCCTTCCAACTTCCTCAAATAGCTTAGAAGAAGGCAAATGAGGATGGCCACAAGCAACGATGCAGTCACGGTTTGCCAGTGCTATCAAGCGAGACCATTTTTCACATGTGCAATATCTGAAGTGACTGAGAGAAACCACACCCAGAGACATCGTACATCGACTAACACTTCGATTGGCCATTGGTTAGCAACGGGATTCGAGCACGTGAAGGCAAAAGTGGTACGGAGTAAGACCAAGGCATCTCCCTTGGGCGAGATTCGTACTACTTCTCTGCGATATGAGAATAAATTATGAGATCTCAGCGGATTAACTACGTGTCCACCCATAACAGGTGACCACACATAACAGCAAGATAGTTGCTCCTAATCGATATAAACGTCAAAACATTCAGAGACTCCATGGTTGGAAACTTTCCTTCAGCATTTGGAAAACCCAAAGCATTTTCTTCAGCCTTTGGAAAATCCAAAGCGTTCTCTTCAAGCAAGAACATTACATGAGATAAGCTATGCGAAAGATAGTGTCTAAAACGATTGGAAAACACCATTATATAGACATGATGGTTCACCAAGCAGGCACTCCAGCATTAACTGCCAAACACTGAATATCGTATGGGAAACGAGGAGACAACCGTTCCAAAGGAAACTTCACAGACCACATCAATCAAATTAATGGCGTTGCACGCAACCCCATCAATTCAGGGGGAGTTACCGGCACTCAACCGTCCTGCAGCCTACGTCATACACGTGTCACCGCGCAATCTATACCATACACGTAGCACAGCCGTACATGAAACCCTAACTCTTCCTTTACGGGCCCAAAATCTCGATCCACTTGGCCCGCCATTCAAACAGTATTCTGCTACATGCTAAGCACGAACGCAAATCCAAATCAGCCTTGACGCACGAATCGTACCTACGGATCGCTGTTTGTTTTTAAGGTAAGGTTGTCCGCATAGTGTGCGACACTAGCGGACATGGGTTCGAACGCTCTCAAGCAAGCATAACCTCTCTCCAACGGGGCAAGCTTAGTCAGCCTAAGCTGATGACGACGACTTTTGGTTTAACTCGACACCTAGTTCACTTAGCGCATGCATTGACGATTTAAGAAGTGAGAGTCTAATCAGCACTATCACGCCTGGTGACTACGACTTGCCAGAGATCATTTCCCCTTCATGGTCAATGATCGTCGAACCTAATCAGGTAAGCCGAGTTGGTGACTACTAGCAAGAAAAGCTTATGATCAAAACCCAGACCTGTAGCCCCCACTGCTTGAGTGTAGATGGTTTGGAAGGTGGGAGCCTAGTCAGTCCCGAGCTGATTTTAACGGCTCGCTACGGGACCACTCCTTTTCAGTGTGGCCGCTGAATCACCAACCCTGGACTTATAGCCCCCACTGCGCGGGTGTAGATAGTTTAGAAGGTGGGAGCCTAGTTAGTCCCGAACTAATTCCGACGGCTCGCCACGGGACCACTGCTTTTCAGCGTGTCCGTCGAATCACCAACCCTGGACTTGTAGGCTCCACTGCGCGAGTGTAGATAGTCTAGAAGGTGGGAGCCTAGTTAGCCACGACCTGACTCCGACGACTCGCTACGGGACCACTGCTTTTCAGCTTGGCTGCCGAAAATTTCCAATTTGTAGCTTGATGCACACAGGTGTAAATAATTTGGAAGGTGGGAGCTTAGTCAGTCCTGAACTGATTTTGATGGCACCTTCCTGCGAAGAAACACAAACAGCGATTAGCCAGCCCCTAGTCAAGCATATCAAAGTCACAAGAAAAAGTCAAACTTACGAAGCGGTCTGAACTCTAGCTCAAACGGATGACCCTTGCATCGAAAATACTTCGAATCCGCAGGGGCCAAAAAACAATACTTCTGCCAGAACTTGAAATCATCGACCAGATTCACAAAGCAAGTCGACGATGTCATCTTACAAACAACATTACTTTTCAACCGAGGAAAAGTCAGCAAATGAATTACCCACAGAGTCACGTTGACACTGGCCTCCTTAGCACTGATCAGAATCATGAGGATGATCCTATATCCATTAGACCCCAACTGGGCCGGAGAAATCCCTAGAAGATCCAGGAACTCCCAAATCACGTCCAGAACTAAAAAATGTACTCCGGTTTGAAGCATCCCACGATGCAAGCAGATGAAATCGGCCGGAGGCGACATTGGCTTTTGATCACCCGCCAAGACATACAACGGAAGGTCCTCTGGGACTCCAAACTTCGTACGGATTTCAACAAGGTCAGGCTTGAACAACAACCTGTCTTCGAAAAACTCCAAGCCCTTGGCCAAGATTGCGTCGTTAAGAAGGTTTTGTTGGCCATGAAGAAGATGAGCAATTTTTTCTAATTAGAGCGATATCGTCAAAAGCAAAGAAAGTAGAAGAGACAGACTCTACACAGCGGATGACCTAATAGAAGTTGGGATCCCGCCTATTTTCCTTTGAACCAACGCACATTCAATTAATGCAGCGCGCGGCTCAAGCAACGATTCAGACTCAATCATCATTAGCAGCGCATCCCTTCAAGAAATGACTTAGCGAACAGATGTGACGATCCACTAACTCGGGGGGAGTAGCTGATGATACATAAAAATGGTCGCATCCCAGAGCCATACACGTGTCATGATGATCTCGAGGGATTACAGGTTCCAACGTCAGCCCAACACTGATCTGGCCAAAGCGATTCTAAGCCAGCTTAACTCAGTCTGCCAAGCGGACCCGAACTCTAACAACATGCTAGACTCACACGTCTCACAATTATCCTCAATACTCATAAGTCCTACTAAGGCAAATATCTCGAGGATCAGCTTCGGACGGGCAACTACAACTGCTCTCTACTTCCAACTAGGAAGCAAATACCATAGTACATTCCACACTGAAAATCTTCCTTTTACAGATTACTCTCGCATTGGAAACTATCTCCCGCGTATCTAGGAGCACGGGGATAATATGGAACTTCCCTCCTACAACACGACTCCTAATTAGAGAAGAATCTCCACGAAGATTTCCCTCCTAAACTACGCCTATGATGGTCTGACAGAACCAGGACTCCTTGCACTATAAATAAGACGTGAGGTAGGTAAGCTAAGGTACGCTACAAATTCCTTGTTACAACATTACACTTTCATCATATCCTTGTCTGACTTTAGCAGCGAAGTGTCATCGGCCACCACAGCAGTAGTCCGTGGCTCACGTGTGTTACTTGTGCAGATCAGCAGAAACTTGGTCAAAACATGGAGCGAAAAACGACTGCATCAACATGTATATCTACATGATTAATTTGCCCATAGTAAGTCGTGGAAACAAGTTTGTCACTATGTATGTACTGATGTAAACAAACCTACAAAACAATGTATATGAAGTGGCCATCACTCTTATCTCGTAAGATCTAAGGTTACTAAAAATCTTTCATATTATCGATTTTCAATATGAGGAAGTCTAGTCAGCCATGTTTGCTGACCACTTTTAGGCCAAATCTTGATTTTTTTTTTTTTACATTTTTTATCCCTTATTTTTAAAACACCACCTATGAAAGGATAAAATTGTAAAAAAGTCAAGACTTGACCCAAAAGAGGCTAGCAAACATGGCTGGCTAGATTTGTTAAAGAATGAGTAATATATATAAGGCTAGCAAATATGTTTATATTATTAAAGAATGAGTAATATATTAAAAAAAAGTGTTTGCTTTTTTTTTTCCTCCGTACGATTCAATATATACATTTAGCAAATTCAAACCATCTGGGCAATGCACAAACCATGTCATCCATTTCCACTTTTACTTGCTCAACAAGGTTAGTTAATAAATATATACATTGAGGAAATTCAAACTATCTAGGCAACACACAAACCATGTAATTTCGACTTTTACTTGCTCAAAGTTAATGTAATTATATAATTTTTCTATTAAAATTTACAATATTTAGTAAATCACCAATATTTCCGTTATATCATTCATTTTCATATATATCCAAAATTTTGTAGATGGATAAATCTTGCATCTAGACTTTTTAAACACTACTTTTATCATGCTTTTGATGCACGAGTCAAGGCACTAAGGAAAAAATTTCATGGAAGAATAATGAAATCAAACACCCTTAACATTTGTGTTGAAGAAAAAAATAAATAAATCCTTTTCCACGGAGAAATGTGAAAAAAATAAAAATTCTTCGTAATGTTGATAGAGATCATTCCCTTGTTGTGTAAACATACTGAGGAGTAGTTAGGGTTTTGTTTACCAAGATCTGCACAACCTTTTAGTGCTTTGTTACCCTCAATGCTTCTGGGTTGGGAAGATAGCTCCACGACTGTTATTTCTGGAAGTGATATCTATTTTGGTGTTGTATGTTGCTTCAAAAGACTGATCATCACAAAGACATAAATGTAGAGTAGAGATTATAAATGTAAGGGTTCACATTATATCGCACAACAAGAAAGAAAAATCAGAGTATATTACAAGAAACCTTCTGGAACCTTCCATTACACTGGAACAGTACTAGTAGCAGAGGGTCAGCTAAAGCCCTGAAGAGCCCTGTTAGGATCCAACTGTCCACTAGTAATAGAGGGTCAGCTAAAGCCATGGAGAGCCCTGTGAGGATCTAACTGTCCACTGCAATAACTTGATGAAACTGTGGAAAGTTCTTGGCGGCCCTTCCATTCTTCACAAGGTTTTAAGATAATTTGGTTTTCAACAATAGCTGAATCTACACACAACATGGTCTTGTAATCATCATCTCCAAAATCTGGCATAGCCTTTGCCTTCTTGTCCCACGGATTCCACACAACTGCACATAAAAAATAAGTGATTATAATCAAATTTTTACACAATTACAAAGGGGAAATCACAAACAATCAAAATTTTAATGGAAATCTTTATGAACCTGCATCAGGAAGGCCTTCTTTCTTCAGTACATAAGTTCTTTTCTTTTCATGGTCTATGATTGCAACCTTTGTCGGCGTGCTCAAGTAGACACGGTCTATCTATTAACATAAAGTACATTATACTCAGAAAATATGAGTTTAGCCAGTCTCACGTACCACTTCCACACAATGGAGCATGATATAGATACCCAGTATTTTAGATGCTGGCTACGATTTCTCTTCTTCTCCACCCCAACACTCATATTCTCCCACCCCCACCAACCACTAGAATCTCTCGGATTTCTTTGATAACAGAGAGAAAGAGGGGGGGGGGGGGGGTGAGAGAAATGAGAGTAGAAAGAGAGAATGGAGGAGAGATGAGGAGGGTAGAAGGGAAGAGATGATTGTGCAGCAAGTGGTGATGACGTACGATCATGTTTGAAGGATAGGAAGGTTAGGTTGGGTGAAATTATGGTGGCTCAAAATCTTCAATCCTGTGTCTCTCTCTTTCTTGACTCATGTTGTATCATCCTTTTTTTTTTTTTTTTTGGGGGGGGGGGGGGGGGGGTGTCCTTGGCTTAGAAATTGGAGAAAGAAAAGGCAAAAATAGAGCCAGAACATAGTACCTCTTCGTCAAAAGTAATTGCATCCGCTTGCTCTGTGAACCGCTCTCTCTGCATCAGATTATCAAAATAATCAAGTGTCTCCAAGCCCTCAATTCGCACTTCACTGCAAATCAAACTGCATTATGCAACCATTCTGAAAGAGATAAAATAAAATATCTTCCAAAATAAATCCATCGACCCCATTGTAGAACTTACAATCGAGGTGACCGTACAAGCCATGTTGGGAAAAGAAAAAAAGAGGGTAAGTCAGGCTTATCGCCTTTCTCATAAATTCCAATCTAAACATCTAACCACCAAAAGGATTTTCTTCATGAGCAAAAGAGTTGGCATATACTTCCAACAATTCTTTTTTAAAGGGTGAGCAGAGTTTTTTTATTGGATCCCACAACCATTAAAAAACTTCTGCAATGTTGAACCCTTGGGCTTGGGACATTATCTCCCACAAGTTTGCCAGCTGAGCTAGCAACAACTTGGCCTTTTTGACGGGGATGAAAGGAATTTTCTCCATCTTTTCTGTTTTGTTTAAGCTAAAGGTGATTGTTTAGAATAATTTACAAACTTACCCCAACTTTATAATGCCAAACAACTTGTTGAGAATAAAAGAAACATGAGAGCATTTCAGGATGCACCTAAAATCTACATACTACTTCTGTTACTTGGTAAGAATAATGTTTTCAAAGGTCCACCTATCCTGGGGATGTAGCTCAAATCAATGGGGGAAAAAAGATGAGATTTTATGAGGGCCATGTGCAGCTTGAGGAACATTTAGATTAAATATAAATTCCTTGTTTGTTACAGACATGAACTTCCATCCCATGTTCAAATGAGCACTGAAGGGTAGGTTGATAAGCAAACCTGATGTCTGACACGGAGAAGTAATTACGCAGTGCAAATGTAAACGAGAATGCCTTATTGTCAGTGTTCCTCACTCGAGGGATTAAAGTCAGCTTTCTTGCACTCAACGAAATACGAAGCCGCAGCTCAAAACTGCAAGCAACCACAAGTGGGATTCACTCTCAACAACCATCCTTTTTCAACTGATCCAGAATTCCCATATGCAGTTTGCCTACCTGCGGGGCCATGTCTTTAGATCCTCTTCTGTGGACTTCAAGATAAGATCAACAGATGATTGGTTGGTAATAGGTGGCAGCGGTGAAGGAGAGCTATCTAATTCCCACAATTTGTTCCTCGCAAATCCATGTTGCTCAAGTGATCCAAAATTTCCAAACTGCAAAAGTGCAAATAGTAGTTATGTTTGCTCAAATCCAACTAGCAAGAGAAAAGTATGCTTAGAAGTCTTGTCTTAACAAGAAAACCTGAGGAAAGCAGATAGGTATTCCTCCCCTGATGGCTTTAGGTGCTTTCCGAATGGCCTGTTCAGAGAAGCTCGTTAGAAAGAAGTAAAAACTACTCTTGATTCAGAGAATAGTTTTTTTTTTTTTTTTTCTCTTTTTTTTTTTAAATATTTTCACTATAAATATAAATAAACAAATAAAACAGTTTTGTCAGTTTTCAAGTCTTCTTGAATTGCCAGGTACAACTGCATAAAGACCATATGAAGGTTGCTGGAGTTTTCATCGACAATGAATAATTAGACATAAGCTATGTCTGCTGATAGAGATACTTTTCAAGAATCTAACCCAGGCAAAACTGATTTGTTTTGCTCAAACAATGCATTTAGTAGGGGAAAAAAAAGGAATGATGGATTTGAAATAAGAAGGAAAGAAATAAGAGACGATTTGAGAGCATAGGAAAAAGTGCAGAGAGCGGTATCATAGATGCAAAGATGCAATGGGATAATACAATGCATTCAGCTTTGATGGGGTGGTTTCAGGTATCAACAGTTAACTGTGTATCCAGTTCATACTAATAGGGGTATTCTTGACATAGGTTTGTTCTGGTTGTATCAGCATGATTTGTTCTTCAGTTTCTTTTTGTGTCCTTAGCTTGTTTTTGTATCCTATGTCCTTGTACCTCACCTTACATCAGTTATAATAAAATGAGCAAATCTAGGCATTAAGTGGATTAAAGCACATCCACTTGAGCAAAAAATATTATTAGGGCAGCCAAATGTCTCAAAACATATTTCACTAAACTAACTTTACCTTGCTGCTCATAAAAAGCAGCTCTTGTCTTTGTTCATTCTTCCACGAAACAACTTGCCCACCATAGAGGAGCACCTAAGACAATTATAACCAAAATCTTAGAACAGAAACAACTGAGAAGTCCTTGAATGCCATCAGCACAAATAAAAGCAGGTTTATGTATAGTTAACAAACGAAGGTCGATAAACTAAAACAAATAAGTTCTGATCAATGACCGAGAATATTAACAAGTTTATTTTAAATTAGGCAGTTAAGATCTGCAGACTTGTGCACTGCCTAAGGACTAGGTTTAGATAGAAAATTGTTCTATGGACGTTCAAGACAAGTTAGGATCGAAAAGAGTTTAAATAAGTAGAGAGAGAAATATTAAGGTGGAAACAAGCTAAAGATATCATGGTATATAAAGGTTACACAATTATTATTATTTTTTATTATATGCAGGTTACACAATTCAAATAAATGCATCGACATACAACAAATAAACAAACAAGAAATTGCAACCACTGACAACATCCTCACAAATTTAAGACGCAAATTTCAGTTCAGATTAGCTTTCACTAACAATTTCATTTTTTTTTCCACTGAAAACAAATTCCCAATCGAAGTTTAAAATTAGTGAAGTATGAGTATAAATAATTCAATCTAAAATTGTGATGATGAAAAAAAAAAATCAATCTAATGACATTTTCTCTTTAGAGAATCAAATTTACAAAAGGAAAAAAAAAATTTAATGGCAACAAGAAAGCAAGCGGGGTAGCTGACGCTGACCTCAGCCGTTGATCCACTGGGCTCCATCAATATAACTCGTGGAAATCCATCTCTGCCATCAACGATACTCACCGGCATCTCCTTTGATCTTCTTCACAACAGCTCGCTCTGCTGCACCTACACAATAATAAATCAAAATCAAACCCCCAAGTGACTAGTGTTACTTCTCTAATGTAAACCCTAATTAATTTTTTCTTTCTTGCAGTAAATAGAAATTCACCTTCTTTTTTTTTTCTTTTCTTTTCTTTTTTCTTCTTGTTGTTGTATGTGAAACCACTCCCTACTCAGTGATGTAGATGTATGAGGAGGAGGAACGTGAGAAAGAGAAAAGAAAGAGAGAGAGATTTAAATAGAAGAAAGATAGAGAAGGAGCGTGGGACCCTTCTCTCAGATTCGATTCTGATGATGAAGAAGAAGAACAACAACAAATCCACGGGTTTGCGTTTTGCGTTCGTTCGTTGCCGTCTTTTTCTCCTCTACGCTAGCTAGCGCCAAAATTGTTCGCCAACGGTGTAGGAAATTTCTTTTTTCATTGAGTGATTCTACATGGCGAGGAAAACAGCGAGGGAGGGAGTTGGTATTGCATTTTGTCCCAAGACTATCACTTAACATGCATTGATCGTTTATTTCAAAATGTCAATATTTAAATTACCAAAATATCCTTAAGAAATCTAAGACTAAGATGGAATGTTTTGTACTTGAAAGAATTCATTTCGAAGAAAATCAAATTATCCTAGGGCTGAAAATCGAATGTCGATTCGGTTTTTCACCTAAATCGTGAACTGAACCGATTTAGGTCAGTTTTAAAATTTTTAAACCAAAATCGATCCGAAACCAAACCGATTCTAATTTATGCAAACCGTAACCGAATCGAACCGACTAAAATCGAACCAAAACCGAAATAAAACTGAATCGACTGACTATTTTAAACATATTGTATTATTTATATATAAAATATATATTATTTATTATATATATACGGTCGGTTCGGTTTGGTCGGTTAAAATCACATAGAAACCAAAAACCGAACCGACCACTTCGGTTTTGAATTTTTGAAAATCGAAACCGATTCGAATCGAATTTAAACCGATTAAATCGGTTTGATCGATTTTTTGTTCAGCCCTAAATTATCCAATTAAATTGATACACGTATCTCGAGCAAAATCAGTTATTAAACAAAAGTCACCTTCTTCCCCAAGCCACTCATCCTCCTCCTCCTTCCTTCGTCTCTTCCTCTGTCTAATTAAAACTCCACGCCACCACCGCCCCACCAATCCTCGCATCCATCTACCTCCATGCCTATTTTCCATTTCTTTATTTCGAAAGCACCAGATCCCCTTTAAATTGGGTTTTCCAATTACCAAACATTTCTCCATCATTAAAGATCAAGATGCCCGCAGACTTCAAAGGATTACTACCATCCTCCTCCCAACCATCAACAGTGAAATTACAACTCAAATGGAAACTCTGATGTCTTCAACCAGATTTTGGATAGAAGTTGCAGCAACGATGCTATTATGGATGCAATTGGTACAAGAGATTTCATTATTTACTCTGTTATTTAACTAGAGCTTGATCCACCAATCCCCACAAAGGGAAAATGATTAGATTGAGAAAGATTGGGAGAGATTTCCCAAACCTTTTTTTTATATGATTCTTATTGGAAATGAATGAAAATTGAGAATGTTCTTCAATTGTTTATCTGTGTTCATGTGTTTATATGTGCGTTGGATTGGAATTGTGTTTGATTTTGCACAATTTGATGTGAAATGAATCAATCATGGTCAAATGTTTGTGGTTGTCCATAATTCATACTTGTTGATCAATAGGATGTAACAAAACCATTGGATTAATTTTTAGCTTGACTTTGCAGTTTGATGCTCTGTGAGTTATTGTGAAATGCACTGTTTGTGATTACCATTTCCAATTGGTAGTGACTATTTGGCATCACAACTTAATCTCACCCAAGTCACCCATCTTTTATTTTTTATTTTTTATTTTTTTTTATTTTACCTGCTCTATCATATTACCCATTTAAACAATTATTCTTCTTCTTCTCTTACCCTCTCTTTTCAAGAAAAACAACAACAACAACAATATGGAAGAGGGTAACAAGAAAGGGACGATCGATTGCGAGGGACAGTAAGAGACGACCTGCGACGGCGAAAGATAGAGGAGATGGAGCCACAACCACCGTCAACCCTTCTCCATCTTCTTATTTTCTTTGCCCTCTCCATCTTCTTCTTATCCTTCCCCTCTCCCAGTTCTCCCACTAACTCTTCTTCTCCCACTCTCTCTTAGTTCCCCTATCTTCTTTTTTTCCATTATCTTTTCTTCTCACACGGGTTGTTGCCCCTCTATCTCATTATTTTCCTTCCCCTCTCATTTTTCTGTTTTTTTTCTCGCCCTCGTGGTGGACCGTCCAAGGATGGGTTCCCCACTTGCACGGGTCGCTGCGAGGGAAAAAATTGACCCTCGCAGAGGTACATGTGAGTGGAAGACTCGCAGTCGCGGAGTCAATCAAATATGTCCTGTAAAAAAATTAGGGTATTTTCCCTGACTTTCGACCACCTTTGACACTCGATTGAGAAGATTCTCAAGCTCATCAAATCATGAAAAATGTAGTACTCTGAGTTATCTAATGAACACAATTAGAATCACCTAAAAATGTTTTGAAATGAGTAAGTTATGGTCATTTTACTAAAGTCACTCAAATTTGTCCGATAAAGAAAACAAGATATTGTCCCTGACTTTCAACCAACTTTGACGCTCGAGTGAGACTGATTCTCAAGCTCATCTAAACACAAAAAATGTAGTACTCCAAGTTATCTAATGAACAAAATTTGAATCACTTGAAAATGTTTTAAATAAGCAAGTTATGATCATTTTACTACAATCTTTTAAAACTGTCTAGCAACGACCTAGTCGCAAAGGATTATGCGAATGTAAGTCTCTTACTCACATATTACTTTCACCGTGTATGTCATGCATCCATGGTAGTTAGAATTATTATATGTTTTTATTTAAGCATGTTTTATTCGTATTAGTTAAACCTATGATTAGTTGTGCCTTAAACAAACAATTAAAGCTAGGGGTTTGCATCTTTGCTAAATTCAGTCTACTACATTACTAGAGGACAATAATAGATATTAGTATAATTTTATGAACTTGATGGATGATTCGAAAGTCTTAACATCTCTCTATTTGATTCTCAAACTCAATTTTCAATTGAATTGTTTTTCTACTTTCCATTAGTTTATAAAGTTTCCATCGTTGTACCCCCCCTTTTCAATTTTCAAATAGATTGTAGTTTTCGATTATGTCTTCAATCCTCGTGGGATCGACCCGAATTTGCAATTGTCTACTAATTACACAACCGTGCACTTGCGATATAACAATCAGGTTAAATTAATATATTAATTTAGGTTAGTAAAATCAGCATCCAGTTTTTGGTGTCGTTGTCGGGGATTTAACGGTACAATTGAAGTTTACGATTTATTTTCACTAGTTTATAAATTTGGTACAAATTTCTTTGTCTAGGAATAGTGTTAGGAGTCACTTGTTTATTTGTTAATAGTTGAGTTTTAATTTTTGTGCATTTATTTTTATAGACAATCATACATAGGTATTCACGCTGAAGGTAAATTCTCCCCACTACATATGCATTTGGTTTCTGTTGTGATTACTTGGTGTTTTAGTTGTTTTAGTTATTATAGAAGTTAAGTGTGCATTTTTTTAAAAAAAATAAAAAATCTAGGTTCTCCCTCCTTGTCTACTGAGACTAAGAAAATGGTTGAGGAAAATTCCTTTTGTAGTCAGCGCTAGATGACCCCTTAGCAACCTCTTTGACTCCTTTTGGTTTAGACTTCGATATTGATAAGCCCATTAGGGAAGTTAATACTTTGCTTGATTTGTTCCCTATTATAAATTTTAGTTATACATGGAAGCCTAAGTGAAACTCCTTCCACTCAGTGAGTCAGAATTGATCCATTTATGTTGAGACTATTTTCCTTCGTGCCCTATTCCCCTCCCCACCTTTTCATGTTGACTCATTTGATGCATGCCTTCCTAATGACTCATGCATTCAATCTAATTTTCAGTATTATTTAGAGTCTTGCGTCGACTATTTTCATGAAACAAATGATGCATATAATGAAATAATTCATGCCATAGGTAGTGTTGATTTCAGGTTTGGGGGTGTTGTTGAGTTGTCTAGCTATCATCTTGGTGTAATTCATTTTGTTATGATGACCCTGTACCACCCGATGTATCTATAGACATGCCTTTTTGCATTGACTAACGCTATTTATGTGGATCCCTTGTTTTAAGAAATGATTTCAGTTTTGACCGTCCTATTGTAAAACATATTCAATCTTCTGATTTGACACCTGATTTAGGATGTCCCCTTTTAGGAGTAAACAATAATCATTAGTTTTTTTTTTTTTTTTTTAATTTGGGTCGTTGACCCTTATTTATTTATTTATTAATCCATGTCCGAAGGCTACATGACTGGCCCTATAGGGTTAACCAAACCAGGCCCGAAGGCTACAATATTGTTGCCACTTAATATCCCTGCTGCCTCCATCTCGCATAGAGACTTGCTTTCGCTCCGGTCCATCGCCTCCACCTTGCATGAAGACTTGCTTCGCTTCACTCCGGTTTAGTCCATCTAAGCAGCTACATTCAATACCCGAAGGCTTATCAACGGTGGAGCAAATGTGCTCCTAATAATCGGGCGCAAACTCACAAAATCCTAACTAGTGAGTCTCGAACCCGCGACCTCTCACAAGGAGAGTGGATGTCCGACCAACGAAGCTACAATTGGTGGACACAATAATCATTAGTTGGATATCATTGTATGTGACCCCTTTATGCTCTGGGTCCCTAAGGATTTCCTAGGAATGCGAGTTCATTTGTATTTTTTCTATTATCTTGCATGGTGTCTTCGTAGCTTTTGGGGAGGGTTAGTATATGTTGTGCCACTTGTGGCTGCTACTATTTGTTGGATTGATCCTCAACTGTTTAGGTTGTTTCTATATGATTCTTTGACACTTTTTATCTAGTTAACATCATGGACTAAGTATTTAGGTTTTGGGGAGGGTGTTCGCTATGTTTTTCCTCTTCATTTTATGGTACATCATTTGTAAGAAAGAATGTATGTCAGACTGACACTACACCAAAAGGCTTGATTAGCTACACGGAGATGGCCACGGCTCAAAACCGTTAGTTTATTTGTCACGGCTCAAAACCGTGGCTATAAAAAGAAAATGCACCTGTTGCTTTGGCGCCATTGCGAAAGAAAATTGGCAGTCTTGCGAAAAACATTCGCGGTCTTGCGAAAGAAAAATGGCAGTCCCAGGATGAGGTAGGACGCCGAGAGATTTGGGGAGAGGGAGGACGCAGAGAGCGATTTGGGGAGAGGGAGGACGCAGAAAGTAAGGGTTTTTGTGTTCTGTCAGTGTTCTTCTTTGTGGCGAAATTGGTTGTGTTTCAAGAATGACGACTCTGAAGATGATAGGCTAGTGTCTCTGTGAGAAGCTGACGGAGCATTTCTTCATGCTCCTTTTGAAGCCTTTTTTACAGAAAGTCTATATTTTGGAAATAACCCATTGTTGATTTGCTTCCTTCGGAGCATTTTATATTCTCAAGCATCGATTTTTAGCTTGATTTGAGTCTGGGATAATTGGTTTGAACTTTGAAGTGAAAAGAAAGCAAAAAAGCTTGTACTTTGCTCAATCAGGTAACAAGTTCTCTGATATCTTATTTCTTATTTTCTGTTCATGTTTTAGTCTGGGGTTCTTTTGTTTTGTGATTCTCCTTCAAAGGGTTCTTCCTTTTGTTTGGTCATTGACTTGATTTGAGCTGGAACCCACTTCAGTAAGATGCACACCATTTGTTTGTAAAAATTTCTATGAGGAGAACCATTTGTGAAGGAAAGCATTAGCTCATTTGAGTTGTTTGTAATTTTTATGTTCATTGATGGTCACATAGTTTCAATGCTTTTGTCAGGGGGTTGAAGGTGAAAATGGTGGGTTTTACTCTCACTTGTCTGTAATGCCACTCAAGTCTAATGGTTCACTTTGCATCATGGAAGCTCTTAGTAGATCACAATCAAAAGGTTTGCAACACTTGCTCTGCCACTTTTTTGTTTCTACTTGATTTGAATCCATTTTAGTTATAGCTTGTTTTGAAACTATTTTTGTGTTAAATGTGTGAAGGGATGGTGTCAACTACAACCCCAAAACTTGAGAACTTTTTGGGTGGTGCAACAATGGGTGCTCATCACTATGGGAACAGTGAGAGGGAAGCAATGTCTTTGAGCCAAGATAGTATGTATTACAACCACCATGACTCAGAAGTTGGAAACAATAGACACCATTCACATTCACTTAACTTGCTCCATCAGTCATTTAGGCAACAACAACAACATTATCAGATTCAAGTCCAACACCACCACCACCACCACCCTTATTTCTCAACTCTCACCAACCATGAAATGTACCAAGCACAACTAGATAACCACAACACCACCAAGGAAAACCATCTTGTTGCTTGCAATCCCTCACTCCCTCAAGTGTCTGAAGATGGGTAGGAGGTTTTAGGAACTGGGTTTCAAGGAATTATTGTCAAGAAATGGAGCAAAAGTTGGATGGGGGGTTCATGGTGGGTGGTGATGAAGGAAGAGGTTTTGGGTCAGTCTGTGCAATGGGGTATGGAGATTTGCATTCACTTAGCTTGTCAATGAGTCCTGGATCTCAATCAAGTTGTATTACAGCACCCCCACCCCAGCAAATTTCCCCAACTGGAGGAGGAGGAAATGAATGTGTGGTGGCTATGGAGACAACAAAGAAGAGAGGGTCAGGAGGGAAGGTGGTGGGACAGAAACAACCAGTTCACAGGAAGTCCATAGACACATTTGGTCAGAGGACATCACAGTATAGAGGTGTTACAAGGTTTGTGTTCAAACCTGGTGTCTTTAATTTATTTTCCCTTTTGTTTTTTGTATTTTTGGGATTCCTATCATCCATTTCATTCATTCATTCTTCCATGATGTTTTTTTTTTTTTGGTCTTGTTTTGTTGTATTATTTTACCTTACCTTACCATTTTCATGTCTCCTTGTTGGGTTAAAAATTTTGGTTTGATTTTTGCTTTGTTTTGATCCATTTTTTCTTCATCACAATCAGACATAGATGGACTGGTAGATATGAGGCACATATTTGGGATAACAGCTGCAAGAAGGAAGGTCAAACCAGGAAAGGGAGGCAAGGTTGGTTGTTCATGAAATTAGAAAGAACCTTATTTGCAACAACTCTTTGGAGTTTTTTTTTTTTTTTTTTAATGTTTTTTTTTTTGTCTTTCTCTGTCTTGTAAGTTTCTGACTAGTACTCACTGATTCTTGTTTGTCATGTTCTTCCCTTGTTCTGGATGCCATTCAAATCAAATCACACTGTACAATTTATCTTGGTAAAATCTCTAACCATTCACTTAATGTTTGATTACAAATTTTATCTATTGTGTTTTGTATTAATTAATTAAATAAAATCATTCTCCATTGTTGATTAGGGGGTTATGATATGGAGGAGAAAGCTGCAAGAGCTTATGATTTAGCAGCACTGAAGTATTGGGGTCCCTCGACCTACATCAATTTCTCGGTAACAATATATATTGTTCGAATTAACATGCAGATATATCGTTTATTTATATGTTATGGAACTTAAGGTTACTGATTGGTAAGTCCTTTGTTGTTTTAACAGTTGGAGAATTACCAAGAAGAACTCGAAAGCATGAAGAACATGAGTAGGCAGGAATATGTTGCTCACTTGAGAAGGTATAATTTAATTTCTTTTTGTTTTTTTATGGCTTACTTGTATTTCACTCCATTTTGGTGAATATAATGAATGTGTTATTATTTTGTCTTGTAGGTAAAGTAGCGGGTTTTCGAGAGGCGCCTCAATATACCGAGGAGTAACAAGGTTTTTACTAATTTCTTTGTATCAAAAACCCTTTAATTTGAATACAAATATGAACTTTCCTCTGATATCTATGCTCCCACACCATTTTTTCTCACATTTGAAATTTTAAATGTTGTGATTATTAGATGTTTGTTTATTTATCCAAAGATCTCTTGTTAAATGAAATTATCTTAATTGCAAGTTCCTATATTTTGATGCCTATTTGTATTTCCTGCAAATAATTCTAACTGCTTGTAAAAAATTATGGATCCTAGTTAAAAATTTGTCAGGTGAACCTTTATGATGTTAGTATATTATTTCTTAACCATGGTTCCTTGACTTCACTCTTGATGACAGACGATCTTCCTGCCTATTGTTGGGCTTGTTGACCCTGACAAGCTAAAGCCTGGTGATTTAGTTGGGGTGAACAAGGACAGCTACCTAATCTTGGATACTCTTCCTTCTGAATATGATTCCCGAGTAAAGGCTATGGAGGTTGATGAAAAGCCAACCGAAGATTACAATGACATTGGAGGATTGGAGAAGCAGGTTGGGTATGCTTCATAAAATTTCCTTTCTAAGCAGGTCCCCAGCTCGTGCAGGTTTGGTTTAAACCTTGATACTTTCTATATTGATGTTGCATTCTCTATTACTGTTTTAATCTATATTACTAATTCCTAAATCCTAACTATTTATATCTTTGTTCATAACTTAAATAATTTTCATAAAATATATCCTGTATATTTAGAAATACTTATTTATTGATGACAGAGATCAACTGTATATTTTCATTTAGTGTCACTCTTTGTCTTCAAATTTTTACATGACTAAATAAATGGTCTCCGAAGCACCCATAACACCTAAAGAGTCTAAAGAAATGTTTCCAGACCCTAGAACGAGAATTGTCAAAAAATTAGAGTTAGGATGCGTGTCTTATTCAAGAACCCTTGAATAAGCTTTTGGCTTTTAGGATCTGTAGCAACCTATAAAATCAATTGACTTTTCAATCAAAGAGATCACTTCTATGGTAAAGGTTCCATATAGTCAGTCCTTGGTTCACTGTCGGTGCAGAAGTGTTAATTGTATCTGCCTAATTATGCATAAGCATGTCATATGTTCTATTGTTTGGAAATGTAGTTCTCTTCCAGATTAAGATTATATAGTTTCGTGAGTTGACATTGATGTTCAAGAATACATTTTTTATAATAATCTACCCAATATGAAATTAGATGTTCATTGGAGATGGAGCAAAGCTTGTTCGTGATGCATTTCAGCTTGCAAAGGAAAAATCTCCCTGCATCATTTTCATTGACGAAATTGATGCAATTGGTACAAAGCGATTTGATAGGTACCTTGTTTCTACCTTTTCATTCTTATGCCCAATGAGAGATAGCTGTTGAATTTTGTCAAGAAAGGAAAAAAGGGAAAGGTTTCTGGGTGCGGCTTATCTTGAATATTGCTGACCCAACTTTCTTATTTTGTTTAATGCTTTGTTTACAACCTGCAAAGATGAATCTTTCTTGTTAGGTTTAAGGTTCTTCACAACCCACTGTGGGGAGCATGTGTAATATGTAGGTTACCTCATTATCTGTGCAATATATTCATTGATTTTGGAAAAGTCTTTTCAGAATTTGTTATCCAGTTCTTGTTGAAATTGTGTCGATAATTTGATGGATTTTGTTAATGACTAGGGTATTTCGTGTACCTTTAGATCGTAAGATCGAGTTCCCCCATCCTACAAAAGAAGCTAGAGCTCGAATCTTACAGGTGGGTTGTGTTGTCAATGCCCACTTTATTGTTTTTCTTCAAGTGTTATTGTTCAAATTTATTTATGATGGTCTTCTCCTTGTAATTGCAGATCCATTCAAGAAAGATGAATGCGCACCCAGACGTAAATTTTGAAGAGCTTGCTCGTTCAACCGACGATTTCAATGGGGCTCAGCTTAAAGATGTTTATGTAGAGGCTGGCATGCTAGCCCTCCGCCGAGATGCAACTGAGGTATCAGTTTTCTTTCTGCCCTATCTATATCACCAGTCTTGCATGTCCAAGTACCCTTATCAATTACACAGTACAACACTGGCAATAATCTTGTAATACCTATGTTCTTCTTCCATTTTATCCCCCATTTACATGGATATTCTTCAATCACGTTCCATGCTCCTTCACACAGGATAGTAAATTCCTGTACAAACTTAAATTCTAAAATTATTGGTCTGTTTACTATATTGTTCTTGTCAAAATTCAACAATTTCAACATTATTTTATTTCTAGGTGATCCATGAGGACTTTAACGAAGGGATCATTCAAGTACAAGCGAAAAAGAAGTCAAGTTTGAACTATTATGCTTAGTTTCATATGCTCAGTTATCTTCAACAATTTCAAAAGGCGGGATGCGGTCCTTGGATAGCTGGAAATAATGTGTGAGATTGCAGATAGTTGACAACTTTCTTCCAAAAAGGTTCCTGGCAACTCTAGAGTACCGTGACTTTTGTTCTATCAGTATTTATTTATTAAATTTTTGTAGGCAACTTCTAAGTTTAATCGATAAACTACTTAAGTCGTATATGTTCCTTACCTAATGCATTGACTAAAATAAATTTATATTTTCTGAATGAACTATAAACTAGTTAAGTTGTACATCATGATTACCATGTAAAAGAATAACCAATGTTTTTATATTTGTGCCGAAAGTGTTGTGGATTTCATGTTATAGATCCTCTCATTCTGACCCACAAGTTCAGATAGCATTTTCTCATTCTGACCCACAAGTGCAAATAGCATCTTTGGTATTCCTGATTAACCCTTCTATCTAATGTTATCTCTGGTATTCATTGAGAGGGGGAAGAAGGTAAACTAATGAATGCTCTTTATCCTTTTTTTTTTTTTTTAAATTTACATTGATTGATTAAATGGAATGAAATGGGGGGTGGGGGGTTTTTAATGTACTTCTGTTTGGTTCTTTTAGAGTTCATTGGAGTTTTGATTTGATTATTGATTGAAATGAGATATTGGGTTCTTTTGGGGTTCATTGGAGTTTTGATTTGATTATGCATGAAGAGACACTTTCTGTTGTTCAACAATCATTTACTGTTCTAGAAACTTTTCCATACATTGACACAGTAGTTTGTGGAATCCTATTCGTGCCGGAGGCATGACACGGTAGCCGTGTCGTAGGCACGGGTACACGCCACATGGCAAGTGACTGGTGGATCTTAGTAAGGACTGATTTTACAAGTGTGGGGCTGTGATTTTGCTGCAGCAGCAAAAAAATGTAATTTTTTTTCAATTATATTAATTTGCAACGGTTTCAAACCCTCGCAACAAACCAAATTTCTTTTTTTTTGAATTTTGTTTTGACTTGCAACGGCTTACAACCGTGGGCATTCATTCTTGCAACGGCTTAAAACCATGGTCGTTCATTCTTGCAACGGCTTACAACCATGGCCTTCATTCTTACAACGGCTTACAACCGTGGCTAAATGCAAAAAATAATCAAGCGTCATCGAACATAAAACCATTGCTAATAAGTGTTGCCATGGTTTATAGCCGTCAAAGGTGATTTGGTGACGCCTCAAATGGCCAAGCCTCTAAGTCGTGGCAATAGATTACCCCCATGGTCCCAAACCGTTGCGGATGGGTATTTTTGGTGTAGTGACGACGTTAAACCAAGCACTCCTGGGAGGCAATCCAGCTTCAGTTGGGTCATTATGTTAGTCTGGATTGATTTTCGAGTTTTTTCTAGTTGCATTTGACTCATACTCGTTAGCTCCATAACTATTTTGACTTACAATTGACACACTTTTTTTTTGTGTCATGTATGTAACTTATCAATTTCTCATGATAAGTCTATAGTTCTTATGTTTTTTAGTTTTAATTAGTGGATGATCTGTTCAAAATTGGTAAAAACTTTACCATAGTAATATCACTCTACCCCTCATCCTTTTTTTTATTTGTCATGATTCTTGTTTTTATACATTGAGGACAATGTTTGGCTTAAGTTTGAGGTGGAGTTTATGAGTTCTTGAGCATTTTTCAAAAATTTGAGTTGAAATGTATTTAATAATGTTACTGATTAATTATTGCATTCTACTTAATCTCCGTTGAATACATAAATGATTATGGTAAGTGTGAAAAATCTTTGATTTAAAAATGCATTCAAAATCTGAATTTCCTTTCCAATGAAGAGAATATGCTTTCTAAGTATGATTTTAAATTTGATAAAATACATGCTATCATTTGTCATATTGATATATTAAAAGGAAGACATAAAGTTTGATATTATCTTTTGGTTAAATATATTTCATAAGATTTTTCAACTCGACTATTCTTGCACTGTAAGCAAAGTTAGCATAATTTGAAGTTGATGAGTAAGATATTTACTAAAAAGCCTTAGAATAATAGTGGAGACTTAACCCTTGTGAGTTTTGAGTCATTCTATTTTTCTTAAGGGTTATTTAATAAACTTATGATTTTTCTCTTGATTTCGCATTATCTCATTGATGATCTCATTATTATTGTTTATCTTATTGATTGCTTTAAGAATGACATTAAAATTGAATCATTACACTATAATTTCTTTGTTTATTTAGTTGAGATGTCATAATACCTGCTAGAGCTTAGGAAGTGATATATGCATTTATTTTCTTTGAATCGTTCTCTAGCATTTTCGCTTACCCAGTAATAAATATTTATTTGCAGCCCTTTGAGCCTTTGAATAGCCTTACCCCACCTTCATTACATACTCTAATTATGGAATAATACCCCATTTTATTTTTATCCTTATCTAATTTCTCTATGAATGTGTATGATTAGATGTATGTTCGGAATGGACAAATAAAATGAGATGAAAGTAGATATTCCATAAATCCTCAAGACTTAAATTTTGCATTTTGCAGAAAGGGAAAAACATGTCATTGATAAATAAATAAATAAATAAATAAATAAAAGAGCAAAAATTAATGCTTCAAAGATATATATACATATACACACGAAGAAGAATTTCGAAGGAAGAAAAATTAATGGTGCACAATATTGGTTTATTCTTCAGTGCTCTATGTGTTTATTAAAGGGTGTAGCCATTCTCAGAGAATTATTGTATATCTTTTTTCATTCTTGTTAACCATAATCCTCATCCCATTATAACATAATAAAGACCTAATTGATCTTAAGTAAATGTTCGGTTCGTAGATGTGGAGATTGAATAGACAAGAACTATGGTGTTTGATTCGACATTCTAAAAGAGTAATTGATATTCTTGTTCATGAAATCATAATCATTTCATTATTTGAAAAATCTTTTTTCCATGATAATTATATGTGAGATGTTTGTGTTTCCATAGTTTATTCTTTTCCTCACATATAAATTGAGTGAATAACCAATCTTTGAGTGATTTAATTTCTAAGTGATATGAAAGATTTGTAGTCGAAATGTATTTTCTAAAGGTTATTTAATCGAGTCTTTACTGTGGAATAGAGAGTTATGTTGATAAGGCTATGTACATACAAACTTCGAATTGAGGATGATAATGTAATTTATATAACCTTTGGATACTATTAAATTGTTATCAAAATCTGTTGATATAACTATGAAATTGTTAGTTGTTTTCTTGAAATTTTTGGCAATTAGATGATTACTCTGAGGAAAATAAAGGAAAGTGACAAAGTGATCATGTTTTTATGATTTTTTAGACTGTATGTTTTCTTTTATTGAGTCAGTAATGTTTGTGGATAATATTTCTAAAAAAACTTATGTGACTATAACTCGTCCACTAGAGATAATTTAGGGGTTTAAAGTCTTATTGCACATTTAAGGCAAGTGTAATCGATGATTCATGCGAAAGTGAGTTAGAATTTTATTTTTGTTTTGCTCGAGGACTAGTAAAATATAGGTTTGGAGTATATATTGATATTCACGTAATTTATATATAAACTACCTTATAATTTATATTAGTTAGTGTTTTGAATATTATATTTTATTCTATTATTTAATTTTCGTGTTTTTACAGGATTGGGTGTTTAAACTCACATCACCCATCTCTCTCCCTAAAATCAGTTATCTATTTTTTCTCACATCACAGACCAACCTCCATCAGTCATCTGGCAGCTTCTTCCTCTGAAAGCATCGCACCATCAGTTCTCAGACTTCATCTTCCTCACAGATCCACACCTCCATCTTCTTCACGTCATAGAACTTATCTTGCCATCCCTTTCTCCACTTTTTTTTTCTCACCCTGCGGTCATCACCTTCCACCATCACGCCATCCACTCATCAGGAACCACAGAGACCTCACCATCTCGCCTTCCCCTTGCAGTCACAGATGCAACTCCACCCACACAGATCAAATACCTCGCCTCTCTCTCTCGTCACCACCTCAGATCCATCTCATGCAAGGAGAGAACCACCTCACCCTGCCTCCCCCACCATCCATTGACGCCATCGTCTTGTCGACCAAGTCGACCTAATAGCCATCTCGCTTAGAACCAGACATCGTCAACCACCGTGCCTCTTTGTCTCGCTTCACAAAGATCGTCCACAATCCCTCTCGATCCCTCTCTCCTCTTGCAGTCCATTCCCACCACAGAGAAGAAGACCGCAGCAGTGAAGAAGAAGAAAAAGGGGAAGATGAAGAATTTTTTGTGGAAAATTTAAATCTCTTCATCCCGCTATTCGCACAACAAGTTTTATTTGCACCACCATAGATCATCGTCATACTTTTGTGAAACACGTTCATTGAGGAGATGGATTTCACCCATGCTGTCATCGCGACCACCACTATGATTTGCTAAATGCCTAAATCTTTCACTAAGGCGTAGATGATTCCTCAGGCTTAGTAAAATTTTCTCTTGTCTTTTATTTTTTTCTAATATATTGTATTGTTTAACATTGAATTGACTTCTGAACAAACACATATTACTTTCACCGTGTATGTCATGCATCCATGGTAGTTAGAATTATTCTATATTTTTGTTTAAGCATGTTTTATTCTAATTACTTAAACCTATGATTAGTTGTGCCTTAAACGGACAATTAATGCTTGGGATTTGCGTATTTGCTAAAATCAATCTACTACATTGCTAGGGGACAATAATTGATATTAGTATAATTTTATTAACTTGATGGATGATTCGAAAGCTTTAACATCTCTTTCTTTGATTCCCAAACTCAATTTTCAATTGAATTGTTTTTCTGTTTTCCATTAGTTTAGAAATTTTCGATCTTCGTAACCTCCTTTCAAATTGATTTAAATAGATTGTAGTTTTCAATCGTGTCTTCAATCCTCGTGGGATCGACCCGTATTTGTCATTGTCTACCAGTTAGACAACCATGCATTTGCGGTATAACAATTATGTTAAATTAGCCTATTGATTTAGGTTAGTCAACTGCATCAAGTAGGTTCCTAACCATGATGCGGTCTATTTTTGAGGTGTGGTCCTCGTGATCCCCATAGTCCCTTAAGCACTCTTGTCGACCAGCTATTCGCTCATCCCTAGGGAGGTTTTCACTTTCCTGGACGCACTCTTGAGCATCCTTTTTGGTGTGGGATCTCTTCGAATCTTCGCGTGTGGCTGTTGTTGATCTTGAGTGAGTCTCTTCATCACCCACGCTAGATGATCCATATGAAACAAGATCTAGTCAATTGTGGTTGTTTCAGTGGCTGAGTTGTGCGACTTTTCTGCCCCCTCGAGTTGATTAGTTCGGCCCTGTGGTGGGGCTTTTCTGGCCTGAGGGTTGTCTGATTCGACATTGCTTTTGAATGTTCGAGATATGGTGCTGGTGACCATTTCTTGATGCTTTCCTTAGCTAGAAATAAATTTGTATGTTCGTTTCATGGAAAGATTATTGTTTCTTTCGCCACGGACGGCGCCAAACTAATGTGTTTAGATCTGTCCTTGCTGATCTTGAGCCTACAAAAATAAGCAGCGGTTAAGCCAGGGATCACCATTATGGTGGTCGAAGGCACTTTGATGCTTAAGTCAAATATCGATGCAAGGAAGAGTGAAGATTGTATGTTAATTGGAAAATGGATGTGTACCTTTCTTCTTCAGTTCATCATCTTTTATAGCGAGTGTTCCCTCCCCAACTGTCCCTGCGATCAAGGGCGTGATGGAGGGATCAGGAGATCTCGCATAAGATCTTACTTATGCATGACTGAGTCTCTTTGGACTTGGCTTTGTTTAGGACTCAATGTTTGATTGGGCTAAGAGTAGATTTGTGCGAGTGGATCTCGGGCCTATGACAACTCTAAGATTTGTGTTTAGGTCTTATTGTCCTAAGCTAAGCCCTAAGACTTGTGCCTATTGGGTTTGTGTGACTTGGGTTTGGGCACCTGACTTACGGGCTGAACAACAATTTGTCCATGGGTCCGCTTGGACTACGCCGAAGCCTTTTTCATGCTAGTGTTAGCCCATGCCACGTGTGTGGCTATGATCATATGACTGATTGATGTCTTATCAGATCCCATGAGTAAAACTTTGAACAATTACTTTAAGGAATGAGTTATTTTGATTGTGGCCCTCATCAAACTCCGACCATTCTCGGATGATTGAAAATGATCATTTCGATTTCTCCCCCTTTATTCAATTAGTCTAAGATTCATATAGAATTCATTTTGAGTTTGATCAAAATTTTATCTTGTCGATAAAAATAATTATTAGTTTTGGCCCCCACTTTTTCTACCTTTGGTACACATCTTCCTCAATGGAGCCATGGAAACAGAAAGAAGATGGGTGAGTATACAAGTTAGTAAGTTGGGAGAAAATAAAGCAAGGAAGGGGAAGGAAGCGGTGGTGGTGGCGATAATGAAAGCAGGTGGAAGGCGATGAGATGTTACTTCAAAAAGGGTGAGGAGCAGGTCGTGGGTTAGGTTGTGGTTTAGGGAAAATATATAGTAGAGGTGGAGATGAGTCGGAGGTTGCTCAATTCTACCAGAGAAGATAATGTAACATTTTAAATCTTCGTCATTAGTGTGCCTCAAGATACAATTTTGTATATCTCAAGGTTTTTTTTTTATGCTTTTAGGGTTAAGTTGTGGTAAGGGCAATTTGGTATTGGATTTAGTCAAGGCGAGTCCACGTCTCTTACTTTGCAATTCCGTCCAATTTTTGGTGTTAAACTCTATTAAGCTTTATTTTAGGGGCCAAAAGAGTTGCATATAAACTAATGAGGCCAAAACAAATAACCCATTTTTTTTATATAGATATTGGGCTCTAAGGGTCTACTTTCTATTTTGGGTGCTAGGCAGGAACCTATTATTTTTAATGTGTAAATTGAGGACACATCACGTGAGATCTCCTTCAATGCCTTCAACGTTCACATGCAAAACAAACTCTTCATCCTTCTCAGATCTCTCACTCTTCGATCTCCTCATAAGATCTTTCCATCTGATCTCATCCTTCATATGTGCAAGTCATCCGCATGTGTGCATTCTCAGTTGATTTTAGTGAGTTCGTATTGCTGGGTGTAGTTAAGAAGAAGAAGTTTAATGTGCAAATACAAATTTGTCTACCGTATTGGCAATATGGTAGACACGGGTATGAAACAACTTGAAACATACAAGTATATGGTAGACATTGATTTGATATGCATCTTGGAGTACATATCTATGATAGGCAATGAATTACAAGTGTATTATGTGAGCACTTACCATAATTCAGAACATGTTCTATGATTTGCCTACTGTATGGACCATTTGTGTCACCTGTCAAGTGCAACTACGTGGAGAATAGTCAATGTGTTTATAGTGCATAGAGATGTACATTGGAGTGATTCAAAGAGACATCGTACTGAAGGAGGTCATTGGGTAAAGGATCCTAGATATACCATTAAGATAGATCTAGGATATTTGCATGCAAATTTACAAATGTATAGATATTTAGGGGGAAAACACTTGTATGTAAATGTCTTCCCTATATATAGAATGAAAAGGCTTTATTATAGGTGAGATGGAGAAAATCCATGTGAGAGAAGAACATATTGTAGAAGAAGTTAATAAGTCTTGAATATACCATAAAATTGGTTTCATCTATAGAAAGATCGTATACTCACTAGAGACTTGCAGTGACTTCTCTTCTCTTCTTGGTTGTCATGCCACCAAAATCAAGTGTTAGAAAACATGTGTACGCCTTGCACAACATTCTCAAGCAGCTAAAGCTCACCAAAGACACAATTGATGAAAAATCTTGCACAACTCTGGCAAGAAGGATGGAATGAAAGCTTCAACTTCCCTATTAGATCCGAGATGGTTATGGAGAGCCCATCTTCAACAACTTCAATCTGTGGACCTTAATGGGATCCCACCGTACCTTTCAACTTCTTAAAGTTGGCTTTTACAGTAAAGGAGACGTTGAAAATTTGATTGTTCAATGTAGACATAGCCTTTAAAGTTTCATTTACCACACACTAATTTTGTTTCCAATTATAAATTAGGCTTTATTCAATGCTTTTATTGATTATTGATAAAAATGCATTTCATAAAGATAAGGAAGAGCTGGATAACGACTGTAGCAGGGCAGATCCAAGAGAAGGCTGGTTTTTACTCTGATTTGGTTAAATCGATGTGGTTGTAGCTATGTAAGATTGCAACTTATGCACGAAGAGGCGCTGACTTGAGAAGATGATTCGGTCATAAGGTGACTACCATGTCAATCGGCCTTGTGAAGCCGCTCTGACGTTCAATTGTTTATGCCGAGCTGAGTTATGACGAACATTGTACGGGAAAGATGCATAACCACGGCTTCATGACATTTGACGTGTTACAGGTCTTGTGAGGGTGGTTGGCTCTCTCTGGGAGTCGAGCATTGGAAAGGTATGTTGAAATCTCTTTTTGATGTGGAGGCATGGTTGCGACCTGCTCCAAGTAAGATAAGGTGACCCTTCAACGATGGAGCGAAATTGTCAAAGCTTAAATCTGTCAAATGAAACAAATATGTTGAGATGGAAAAATTGCACAATGGTGAAAATGGGCTTGATTCAGAGTCGCTCAAAGTTAATGCGAAAATATTAGACTTATATCAGGAAGGCAGTAACTAAATGACACCACCACTTCTACTAAAAGACATCATCATTCCCTCACATTCATTTCTCTCTTCACAAGAGTAGCACCACCACACCCCGTCCACTGCCAACTGTACCACCTCTCCTCTCTTCATCTTATCTTTTGTTCTTGTTGTTCTTTTTTCTCCTCCTTCTTCTTGGTGGTGGTGCTTGATGGAAAAGTGAGGTGGCGGTGGCGGTGGCGGGGTAGTGGTGGTGGTGATGTTTGATGGAAACAAATAGAGAGAGATAGCGATGGCGGGGTGATGGTGGTCTTCAATGGCAAAAGAGGAGATGCGAGGTGGTGGTGGTACTTGATGGAAAAAAGGGGAGAGACGATGAGAAAGGGAAAGATAAGAAGAAGAGGTGGTAGGTTTTATATATATATTTGTGGTGTCCATCAATCGGTGGTGATGTCCTTCAGAAAGGTGATGGTATCCTTCAAAAAGTAGGACAATGATGGTGTCTTTGAGCAGAATTGGTGGTGTCATTTAGTCATTGCATATCAAGTATCGGGTATTGAAAGTAAGGTAACATTCTATTTCTTGTTTAATAAATGACTAGGGTATTCCCCGTGTTGTTAGCACAATAAAAGTTTAACAGGATAAATAGAGTCTACTTTAAATATCAAGATAAAAAAATATCAAAATATTGGGTATGGAAATCGAAGTCATGCACTCTTGGTGCTTTAAATTCTATGTGATCCGTTAGATTTTTATATTTGGGTAATTCTCACTCGTCTTTTAACTCCAACCTCAAACACCAACCTTATCTTGTAATATAGATGAATTGCATTTTCAAAAGCAACTTCCCATTGTGGGTATTCCCATCTAGTTGTGAGCAAGTTTTTGACTTTGCACCCATTTAGATGTTTAGGCACTAATCTGTGGGAGCCAAAAAAATCCTTAGTTCAATAGGATAAGAAAACCCAAAAATCTGGGTCGTTCCCAATAAGCAAGCCAAAATCGGATACAAGTACATAAAACTCAAATTCGGGTCCAATGCAACTCGACAGAACACTCTTTTTTCAGCAGAAGAATAATATTCGACACCGACTACCATGCTCAGTTGAGAACACGAATCTACAGGAGATATCTCTCCAAACAAGAACTTATAACCATCAATGGGAAGTTACAACCATCTATGGGAAGTTGCAACCATTGATGAAAATTACAACCATCTACTACGAGAAGTAACAACTATCAAGAGGTTACAACCATCAATGGAAAGTTACAACCATCAATGGCTCTCAACCTGCCACACATCGCCAAAGGGGCTGTGGTCGATTGGTTAAGGCGTTGTGGACTTGATCCACAGATCCTTGCTTCGAAACCCACTGGAAGCATCTTTATTTCGGGGTGGTGTTCGACCAGTAGGTCGCATCTCGGGACTAGGTTACGGATCCTAGGCTAAAAAACCGGCTTGCCTTTCAAAAAAAAAAAAAAAAAAAAACCTGCCACACATCTCACCCATCTACGAGCAATTGGCTCCCGACCTTAATGGGATCCCATCGTACCTTTCAACTTCTTAAAGTTGGCTTTCACAGTAAAAGAGACGTTGAAAATTTTATTGTTCAATGTAAGACACAACCTTTAGAGTTTCATTTACCACACACTAGTTTTGTTTCCAATTATAACTTGTTTTATTCGATGCTTTTATTGATTATTGACAAAAAATATATTTCATAAAGAGAAGGAAGAGTTGGATAACGGCTCGATTGTTTGTAGTGGGGCAGATCCAAGATAAGGCTGGATTTTACTCTGATTTGGTTAAATCGAGGTGGTTGTAGCTATGTAAGGTTGCAACTTAGGCACGAAGAGGTGGTGACTATTACGACATGCTCCAAAAGATGATTCAGCCATAAGGTGACTACCATGTTGATCAGCCTTATGAAGCTGCTCTGACGATCAATTGTTTATGCCGAGCTGAGTTACGACGGACATGGTTCGGGAAAGATGCATCACCACGACTTCATGACATTTGACGTGTTACAGGTCTTGTGAGGGTGGTTGGCTCCCTTTGGGAGTCGAGCATTGGAAAGGTATGCTGAAATATCTTTTTGATGTGAAGGCATGGTTGCGACCTGCTCCAAGTAAGATAGGGTGATCCTTCAACGATTGAGCGAAATCGTTGAGCTAAAATCTGTCAAATGAAACAAATATGTGAGATGGAAAAATTGCACAATGGTGAAAATGGGCTTGATTCAGAGTCGCTCAAAGTTAGACGAATTATTAGACTTATATCAAAAAGGCAGTGACTAAATGACACCACAATTTCTGCTAAAAAACACCATCACCCCCTCACATTCACTTTCTCTTCATAGGAGTAGCACCACCACGCCCTATCCACCACCAGCTGTACCACCTCTCCTCTCTTCCTCTTATCTTTTGTTGTTGTTGTTTTTCTTTCTTCTTGGTAGTGTTGCTTGATGGAAAAACGAAGTGGCGGGGTGTTGATGGTGGTACTTGATGGATAAGAGAATGAGAGAGGTGGCAGTGGTGGGGTGGTGGTGGTCTTTGATGGAGAAGAGAGGAGAGGCGAGGCGAGGTGGTTGTGATACTTGATGGAGAAGAGGGGGAAAGAAGATTAGAAAAGATAGGGGGAGAGGAGAAAAGATGTGGTAGGGTTTTTTTTTTTGTTTTTTTTTTTTTTATTTATATTTGTGGTGTTCTACAATTGGTTGTGATGTCCTTCAAAAAGGTAATGGTGTCCTTTAGAAAGGTGATGGTGTCCTTCAAAAAGTAGGGCAATGATGGTGTCCTTGAGCAGAATTGGTGGTGTCATTTAGTCACTGCCTATCAAGAATCGGGTATTGAAAGTAAGGTAATCTCATATTTATTTGTTTAATAAATGATGAATTGCATTTTCAAAACCAACTTCCCATTGTGGGTATTCCCATCTAGTTGTGAGCAAATTTTTAACTTTGCACCCATTTAGATGGGTAAGCACTAACCTGTGGGAGCAAAAAATAATCTTTAGCTCAGCAGGATAAGAAAGCCCAAAAGTCTTGGTCGTTCCCAATAAGCCAACCCAAATCGGATACAAGTAAAGAAAACTCAAATTTGGGCCCAATGCAACTCGGCAGAACACTTTTTTTTCCAGTAAAGGAATAGTGTTCGGCACCGACCACCATGCTCAGTTGAGCACACAAATCTGCAGGAGAGGTCTCTCCAAATGAGAAGTTATAACCATCAACGGAAAGTTACAACCGTCAATGTAAGTTACAACCATCTATGAAAAGTTGCAACCGTTGGCGAAAGTTACAACCATCTATGAGAAGTTACAACCATCAACAAGAGGTTAAAACCATCAATGGCTCTCGATCTTCCATGTATCTCACTCATCTACAAATAGCTGGCTCCCGACCTGCCACGTGTGTTACTCTTTTACGAGAAGTTGGCTCCCAACCTGCCGCTTGTCTTACTCTTCTACGAGAAGTTGGCTCCCGACCTGCCACAAGCCTCACTATTCTAGTAGCAGTTGGCTCTCGACCTGCCACGTGTCTCACTCATCTACAAGTTATTCGCGTCTGACCTGCCACGTGTCTCACTCTTCTACATGCAAGTGGCTGCCGACCAGCACGTGCCTCACTCTTGTACGAGCAGTTGGCTCCAAACCTTCCACATGTCTCATTCTTTTACAAGCAATTGGCCCCTCACCTGCTACGTGTCTAACTCATCTGCGAGCAGTTGGCTCCGCCTGCCTCAATAAATGGCCATACACAATTATTTTCGGCTAACTATTTTTTATTCACAATTCTATCTTAAAAACACAGAGAAATAAATATTTTTCTAAAGACATTGTTCTAACTTTGGCATCAGAGTCCCCGTGGCAGACACCACACCGGTGTCAAGAATTAATTTTCATCTTATGTATACTGTTCCACGTGATCAACACGTGATCCGGTGAAATTGCATCTACAACTTGGTGTTGTCAATGAGAGCCTGAATCAAACTCATTGCAAGTTTTCTTCATTTGAAAAAAAAAATCTTTGTTCATTCACTTGAATTTTTTTTCATAAACATTTTTAATACAATGGCAGGAACTCGAAACCAAACTAGCAAAAATATTGTTGCACAGTCTTCTGCCCGTACCAGGCCTCCATTGTTCCACGAGTTCAGCCACCACTGGTCGAACATCCACTGGTAGTAGATCTGCCACCGCAGGTTGACCACCAATTGCAATATTCTACCCAACAACCAAATCCAATGGAGATGAAACAATATGAAACTCTTGCAAGTCAGATCACTAATTTAACTAAAAATTGGAAGAGCAAACGCGGATGGTAGAACGATTAATGAGTGAATAGCCAAGGCAATGACACATTTTCGTCTGCCAACAGACCATGCGAATGAGAGTGGGAGTGGAGGTAGTCATACGTTAAAGGGAAATAATCCCTCAAGAAGCATTTACTCAAGGTTGGGCTCCCAAGCAACTTTGCACTCAAGGCTGGGGTTGTAGATGACCTCGGATATAAGTGGTCAATGCATACGACAAAATCCCGATGGATGTGAACAATGCAAAGGACTAGATCTGGATCACAACACTAATTTTTCCTAAGTACCACATTCAGAAACTCGTCAAATCCATATGAGCTTTCAAGCGAATCCCGTTGAAACTCTACCTCATTCACATGCAGATGAATCACAACCAAACGCAGAATATGAGAAGTCATCTACTGCTGATAATCGAAATCGAAACCATACAACCGGTCAGCAGAATACATCCAGGCACTTGGGTGCTGATGATGTGACACGAATGGTCAATGAGCAATTGAGAAACTTGCAAGTCATGGGAAATCCAAATGATGTTCTACACAGAAAGGTGGTCTTGGTGAGCACTTTACCTTTTACAGACAACGTTGAAGGGGCTCATCCACCATTAAGGTTTACCACACCAACCTTTACCCATTTCAAAAGAGATTTTGATCCTCGAAATTTATTTAGCAGATTTATTTAATTGCTTCTTATTTCTTCACATATTTCAAATACTCTCAAAATTCATTACATATATTTCATGTATCCTCGAAGATTTTACGTTTTTTTTTGCATACCGAAATATTTCTTAAAATTAGTAGACTGAAATTAACTCGAAAAACGAAATAAAAAATTCTTGAATGGGTGTGATGACCAAATTGCATCCTTAGATGTTCCCGAGAAAGATAGGCAAAATGCTATGCATTGTGGGATGACGAAAATAATAATAATAAGGCACCAGATGTTCCCGAGAAAGATAGGCAACCTGCACAAACGAATGCAGACCAGAAGGAGGATAAAAGGAACAAGGGTTAAGTGCGTAGAACATGTTCCTCAACAAGAGACTCCTCAGCTAGTAGAACATACACAAAATTGACCACTCTGATCAATCAAACTCCCCAGCGCATAAGAATATGATGATTGTGGAACCGACCATTTCACAAAGTGGATTAAAGCTAAGGCGTCCTAACATTTTTAGTTTTTTAGAAAGAAAAAAATACAATGTACATACACAAGGGACTCTTCATAAGGTAGAACATACACAAAATTCTCCGTTCCGATCAATCAAATTCTCCACGATATAAATAACCAACCTTGGCTGAAAAGACCACCACCAATGAAGGGAGATCCTACAAAAAAAGATTTGAATAAATATACATGTACCTCAGTAGAGGATATGCTATTTTGCTTCTCAGCAGAGAACACACTATCTTTAGTTGGAATAGTAAAATACGAAAACTCATTCTATATGTCCTGCAGCAGAAGACATTCAGAAAAACATCTATATATACCTCAGTAGAGGATGACACTCTCCGTGAGTGGGTAATTTTGTTAATCAATCACTAAGCATAAAAGCATCTTACTCAGGACTACCTAAATCCGTTTAAGTTTAGTCAAGTGGTCAGCAGACCACACAAGCAAAATGCCTCACTAGAGGATGGCACTCTCCGTGAGTGGGTAATTTAATACACAGAAGCATCTTACTCAGGGCTACTTAAATCCGTTTAAGTTTAGTCAAGTGGTCAGCAAACAACACAAGTAAAATATCTCAGTAGAGGATAACACTCTCCATGAGTGGGTAATTCAATTAATCAATCATTGAGCATATAAGCATCTTACTCAGGACTTTAGTCAAGTGGTCGCAGACCACACGAACAAAATGCTTCAGTAGAGGATCACACCTCAGCAGAGGATGACACTCTCCGTGAGTAGGTAATTCAATGCATAAAAGCATCTTACACAGAACAACTTAAATCCGTTTAAGTTTAGTCAAGTGGTCAGCATACTATACAAGCAAAATGGCACATTAGATAATCACACCTCAGTAAAGGATGACACTTTCCATGAGTGGGTAATTCAATTAATCAATCAATGGGCATAAAAACATTTTACTTAGGACTACTTAAATCCGTTTAAGTTTTGTCAAGTGCTCAGCAGATCACACAGTATTTCTATGCAATTTCTAAGATTGAAAAATTTTAATCCAAAATTAATTTCTAAATTCTCAAGTTATGCTTAAGTTCCTACTTAGCATATCGGAAACTCATGAATGAGGCCTGATGTAGTCGATTTTTGCACTCATTCCTTGCTGCTTACCTAGACCTGCACAGGTAGCAAACGTGAGCTAGGGACCACTGTGTGGTGGCCGATGGCACTCTGATGCTTAAGTTAGATAAGGCTTAAGAGAGTCTTAAAACTGAAAACTGAGATTATATTGCGTACCTCCAGTTCATCGACCTTATCTCCCTTTCATAAAGTAGGAATCCTTGTTCGGCTAGGCCTTTGGTGGCGTAGTTTAGGGAAAGAGATCTAGTTGTGAAGATCCTTTCTTAATTGGGAGTTATCCATGTGGGATAGTTTCCCTACAAGACTCGTGCTCCTAGATCTGCGGGAGAGGTTTCCCTTTCTAAGTGTTGTCCATGCAAGGAAGTTTCCTTACCCAACTTATACTCTAATATATGTTTCCTAGTCGGATCCAATGTGTTGTTGGCCTGCCGGTCTTGGGTAGATTTCTCAAATACTTGCCTTAGAGGTTTTACGAGTATAGGGCCTAACAGTGTGGTGTGTTGGCTTACTGGCTCGTCGCAACTCGGATTTGACTGTTTGGATCCTGCCGATAATGGGCTTAATATTGTTTGGGCCTCGCTGTATTGAGCATGCAATCGAGCCTGCTTCGTTATGTTGACGAGATTATCATGACATGTGTACGGTGCTGATAAGAGGACGGTTTGATGTATCATCAGCTACTCCACCCGAGTTAGTGGGTCATCTTATCGACCCACTAGGCCATTCATAAAGCATCTGCAGTCATGATGATTGAGTCTGAGTGATTTCTCGACCAGCGAATTGCATTAATTGAGCGTGCGCCAGCTTGAAAGTAGGAAAGACGGGAGTTCAGTTTTCTATAGATCTCTTGCCTGTGGAGTATTGCTCATTTACTCTTTCGATCTCAGTGATTTTATTTTGCTGTATTGTCTGTCGCGCTTTTGATATTGCTCAACCTTCGTATTTAAAAGCTTGTATTTTCTTTCATAGCGGGCCGGGATCATTTTTCTGATGAACTGTAGGAAGGACGATAAGTTTTTTTAGGAGAGGTTGCTTTCTGAATCTGATGTGGAAGTCCTCCATAAGACATACGAGATTCCTGATGATCTGGTGCTCTGCACTCTGGGCATCGATCTAATGCCATTGTACCCCCTGAGGGGTTTATCTGTCTTTACCGAGGTATACTTCAATCGGGTGTGTGCTTTCCTGTTATCAAGCATATCTGGGAGTTCCTGGTGTATCTCGGCATTGTACCCGCTCAACTTGTGCCGAACGGGTATAGGACTTTGATTGTCATTCTGATTAGGGCTAAGGACGCTAGTGTCCAAGTGTTTTCGAGGGTGTTGCAATTGTTTACTTCTTGGATAAATGAGCATGGCGTGTGTGTGCTAACATCGCCAGATTGCTTTGGCAAACTGCCTGATGATTTTAAATCATGGCAGAAGTTATGTTTCATGGTTTCTGCGGACTCCACGTACTTTCAGTTTACTGATCGTCCGATCGAGCGTGAGTTTAGATTATTGAGTAAGTTGACTCCTTCTCCAATCTTGCTTGTGTTAACTGCATTTTAGATTGATCTGTTGTGGTTTTTGCAGGGAGCCTCGCCTATTTCTGTCGAAGATAAAATGACTTTGGATGCATTCCGTGTCATGCCTCGTCTGGAAGTAGAATATGTCGTTTAAGCCTTCTAATATTGAGCGCAGAGGACTGTGGGTTCATTGGCATACGACTCCTACTATTTTTCGGGTAAAAAAGCCAAAGCCTATAAAGGTGCATCTATTTCGCAGAAGAGAAAGCTTCCTAAAATCAAGGTTCCAAGCCCTTCAAGGAGGGTAGAAATAGATGAGGTGCTTCCTTCTCCTGTGCATCAGAAGATGTCTCGTGTTTTGTCTAGGTTCGTCCGCAAGCATCTGGCCTCGTCCGAAAGACGTGAGGTTGTTGGTAAAGATCTTGATGAGACTGTTGTTTCTGAGGGGCGTAATGCTCAAGCCGTGGCCTCTGTCTCTCTACCTGACTTGGTAAGAGAGTATCTGCAAATGGTGGGAGTAGAAGATGTTACCAAATTGAACACTCAGCAGGCGGAGTTTCTAAATCAAATGTTGCTGCAGGCGGGCTTGGAAGCCTTGGATGGTTGCCCTTTTCCAATAAATGACTTTATTCTCTGCATCTCTCTGGATCATGAACCTGTTGAAGAATCATCTGATCATAGGCATCATGGTGTAGAATCCTCTTCTTGTCGCCCATACTATGCTCCATCTTGTTCCCGTCCTCATATTCAACTGACGACGGGTCCAAGGAATACCTCAATTTCCCCTTCTCTGTCAACTGATGCTAGATCGGCACGTGAAAGAGAGCCTGCTGTTGTGGGCAAAGGGAAAGTTTTTGATGAGTGCCCTGATGCAGTGAAGACGACTAAGGGCGGTTCTGAAGTGATTCTGGTTCCGAATAATCTTCATCCGGATGCTCGGATCAGTCTGTTTTCTCTAGATGTAACAAGGATGAGCAACCAAGCTTGGCATCACAAGGTAGACATCTCTTACGCTTCTAGGAAGCATATCAGCAGGTGGAATGACTGGCTTGAAAACTGCACTCCTGAGCCAGTGGGAGAGACGCAAGGAGAGCGTTTAGATAAAGGGCAAAAACATCTTGTGTCTGGGATGTTATATCTGAACCAAGTGTCCGCATCTGGAATTGAAGCCGAAGTCACTCATGAGAGAGTGTATACCGTGGAACGGGTCTTTGCAAACTTCCAGAAGTCATACTCTGACGATCTCCACGAGATTGAGTCGTTGAGGAGGCAACTCGAAGTTTTTTTAGATACTGGATCGGAGTCCAGGTATACTGGGTCAGAGTCTCAGAAGGCTTGCTTTGAAGCGTTTGAGTTTGACTTGGTGGGGGTCAGTTCGAGAATGAACTGGACCTTGTCCGCCGTGACTTGCAACTTGCCCGTGATTTTGTGGCCGGAGTGCAGGCTAACTGTAGGCTTTGCATGCTGAGGGGTGAAGAAGGGGTCCAAATGGATTGTCCGATGTTAGCAGTTGGAGGCCAACGTTGAATTCAATGCCAAGAGTACGCAAACCGCTGGAAAAGTTCCAGCTGGAGCAGAGTGACCTGGATATCGCCAATGATAAGCTGAATGTTGAGCAATCCAAGACTGAAATCATGTCGGGCGAGTTGGAGCGACTGAATCAAGAGTTCGCTGAGTCAAGAGGGCGCGAAGAGAAGCTTCTCAAGGCCCAGTGCATGTTTGAATTCAGCAGAGTCATGTATGGAAGGCTGGAGTTGTTGCATCTGATGAAGGAAGAGCATCCCGACTGGGATTTCCCCTATTATAAAGAGATTGCATATGAAGAATTTGGAGCGACCTTCGATTCGTCTGAAGAAGAAGGCGACCCTGATAAGGAGGATTGAGAGGCAGCACCTACAGGTGTATCTCCTACCTCTTCCCCTGCTACGTCTACTTCAGTTTTATCTGACTCTCTTCCAGATGAAGGGTGAATCTTGTACTCAAGTTTGCAAATGAATAGTATTTTGCACTTTTTTTTTCTTCCCTTGCTTTTTCTTCTAGCTTTTACTTGCTTTGTCTTATTTTGACATTAATTGTCAGACGAGAAGCTCTGTTGGGCTAGGAAGTTGTATGATTGATCCGTTGTTGAGAGCTCTGACCTCCTGTGCTACAATAGTTTGTGCAATTTTGGTCAGACTCCTTTGTAGAGATTGGGGAGTTTAATACACCTTCTGTCCGGTGACTTGGCTATCTGTTGGACCAGCAATTGATGTTGTTGTTATAAGCGTATTAGTCAGACTGTGGTCCCAGCGGTTGCACCCTTGTAGATGATTGGATAGTAGTCCCTACAAGTCGTCTGGGTCGAGTTTTCATAACCTTGATTGGACTTTTGACTCGTCTTTGTTTGCTATTCGTAGAGTAGGCTTAATTAGACCGGGGGTTGTTATCGCCAATTATGACTGACTAAACCGGGGTCAAGTTTCGGCGACCATGGTGGTCCCTGACAAGCCATCTTGATCAGGTGTTGAAGGCACTAACTAGACTCCCACTTTCCAACCCATCTTGATCCGCTCGTGGCGTACTACGAATTGTAGTGAGCCAGCAATTATCATCGTTAGTCATTCTGACTAAACTTTTGGCAGAGGTTCGACGATCATTGTCTATAGTTGGCCAATGATCCTTGGCAAGTCATCTTCATCAGGCTACATGAGCACTGACTAAGCTCCCACTTTCTAGGCCGTTGGAATTCGCGCACAACAAACTAAGCTTCGAGCAGACCAAAACCATCGTCATCAGCGACCACTGACTAAGCTTTAGTCGGGGTTCAACGATCATTGTTTGCATACGAGTAGTGACCCCTGGCAAGCCATCTTAATTAGGCATCGAGAGCGCTGACTAGACTCCCACTTTCTACGCCGTTGAAATCTGTTATTTAAGGACTAGGCTTCCAGCAGAACATAAGCCATCGTCGTCGGTCGTTACCGACTAAGCTTCGGTCAGGTTTGGTCTCTATTGCCCATGTTTGGACAATGATCCCTGGCAAGCCGTCTCAATCAAGCAGCAGAGCGCTGACTAAGCTGTCACTCTCTAAACCGTTGACACCCATTTAATTTAATCAAATGGGCATTAGAGCGTACCAGAAGCTATTGTCATAGGTCGAAAATGACTAAGCTTTGGTTAGAATAAGATTTTGGGTGTGTAAGTCTGACTTGGGTGTCCTGACTTACTTAGTTCGCATATAAATCTTGGGCGTGTAAGTTTGACTTGGGTGTTGATTACGCCCAAACAGTACACGCGGTCAATTGTAGTAAAGATTGGGGTGTCAATCCCACGAGGAAAAGCGATCTACAACACAAGGTCAAGGAAGAAGAACTACGCGAAATTAAATTTAAGAATTTCTAGCAATTTTAAAATATAAAATTGAATTTAGTTTAATAAAAATCAAGTTTAGAAAAATCACAAGGTTCCAAGAATCCCTCCTAGATTTCACGCGCCAACTAGTATTGATTCGCTATGATGACTCAATTACGTGTTTCACATCCCGAACAACATAATCGGAAAAATAGTCTTTAATGCACCAATATATTCTAATGTAAATGGATTTTAGATTTCACCTTCTCTAGAAAGCACAAAGATTGGTCATATATGATATCCTAAATTTACGATATATCTGGAGACAATAACGTAATAAAAGACAATTACATAAAACTAACCTACATGAATTAATTGATCTTTAAAATTCCACTCATAAGAAAAGCATGACTAGACTTACATGGAGAAGAAAAAGACAACCACCGGAATAATAATCTATGAAGAAGTTGTTGAAATATTTGTCACTAAAATAACATAAACTCCTATATTAAAAAAAAAAAAAATCATAAATACCATTATTCATCGTCAAAGCATAAAACGAATCAAATACCAATTAAGTGCGTTACATCTACGAGTTCATCTCTTCGCCTTACGTAGAGTTTAGTGACACATGGTGAAGGTGATGACAGCAATAACGGTATAGAGCTTCATGGCAGCGCGTGGTGGATTAGCGATGCGCACTCGGCTGTTGATGCGTTGTGTGTGTCCTTGTTGTTCATGCGCTCTCTGTTGTTCCTCCCTTCTCTGCCCGTTGTGCGTTGCTGTATTTATGGTAGAAAGAAACAACTCCTTATTCGAAACCAAATATAATTGGAAAAAAAAAAAAACAAAAGGAAACAAAGGGGTCTCACTCATTTGTTTAGATTTTGTTCCAATAACAGGAAAGGTGGGTTTGTTTATGTTCATCCATATTACTCATTTGTTCTACCAAAATTCAAATCTAACTTCCTTTATTTTTTTTTCTTTGGTTTTTTTATTAATCTTTGGCTTGAGTTTCTCCCGCTCCACTTCGTCAATTTGTCTATGAATTTCCAAATTCGCCACGCTAATGCACTTTTGTCATTAAACTCCAAATCCTACAAAAATACAAAAATAAAATAATGAAACTAAAGTACACTATTTGGAGCACTAACAAATATAAATTAGGAGGTATATTATGTAATAATTATGTGAATATCAAATACCCTCAAACCTATATTTTGCTAGTCCTCGAGCAAAACAAAATTAAGAATAAAATCCTAATTCACATTCGTAGGACTCACGGTTGCACTTACCTTAACGTGCAACAAGGCTTTAAACCCCTAGATTACCTCTAGTGGACGAGCTATAGTCTCCTGAGGGTTTCCAGAAATGTTACCCCCAAACATTACTGACTCAATAGAACAAAATCTATTTTCTAAAAACATAATGCAAAAACATGGGCATTCTCCTTTATTTTCCTTAGAATAATTTTTTAATTGCTTAAAATTCAAGAAAAACAACAAACTAAAAATGTCACAATAGTACATCAATAGAGTACAATAATTTAATAGTATCTAAAGGTTAAATAAATTTCATAATCATTATTAACTCAAAGTGTGTGTGTGAGAAACCTTATCAACATAACTCTTCATCTCACAGTAAAGATGTGACGAGATAACCTTTAGAAAGTACGCTTCGGCTACAAATCCCTCATGTCACTCAGAAATAAAACACTCAGAGATTGGGTACTCAGTTTATATGTGAGGAAAAAGATATAAACTATGGAAAATGCAAACGTCTCACATATAATTATCATGAAAAACGGAGTTTTCAAATAGTGAAATGAATATGATCTCATGGACAGGAATATTGATTACTTTCAAGAATGTTGAATCAAACACCATAATTCTTGCCTATTCAATCTCCACATCTACTAAACCAACTTTCACTTAAGATCAATTAGGTCTTCACTAGGTTGTAATGGGGCTTGGATTATGGCAAACAATAATGGACAAAAAAAAGGATACAAAAATTTCCTGATAATGACTACACCCTTGAATAAACACATAGGGCATTGAAGAACAAATCAATGTTGTACACTTATTTTCTTCTTCAAACAAACAAACAATTGTTTCTATTTTCAACTTTATACAATCAAAGTTTATACAATCAAACAATTTTACATCAAGGGCGCATGAAATATCTATTTTCAACTCTTTCTATTTGCCCATTCCATAAATATATCTCACCGTATACATTCTCAGAAAATTGGGTAAGGATAAAATAATAGAGGTATTACTCTTTGATTGGAGTAGGTAATGGGAATGAGAATAACAAAGAGAATGCTATTTAAAGGCTCAAAGGGCTGCAAATGGATATTTATTATTAGGTAGGCTAAAAGGCTAAAAAAATTTGTTTAAAGAAAGAAATGCCTATATCACTTTATAAGTTCTATTTGGTACTAGGACATGTCAACTAAATAAAACAAGAAGTTATAGTGTAAAAATTCAATTTTTATGTCGTTCTTACAGCAACCAATAAGAAAATCAATAATAATGAGATCATCAACGAAATAATGCGGACTCAAGAAAAATCAAAGTGTATTTAATAACCCTCAAGAAATAAAGAATGGCTCAACACTCACAAGGGTTAAGTCTCCACTATTATTCTAAGGTTTTCTAGTTCAATATCTCACTAATCAACTTCAAATCATGTTGACTTGGCTTATAGTGCACGAATAGTCGAGTTGAAAAGTCTCACGAAATACGTCTAACATAAAGATAGTATCAAATATCATGTTTTCTACTAATATAACTATGTGACACGTGTTAGTATGTGTTTTCTCAAAATTAAAGGCAACAAAAATATTCTCTAAAATTAAAAAGACTCAAATCCCCCCCCCCCCCCCCCCCCCCGTTTTTTTTAAATTCACCAAAAATTTTGATTTCGAATGCATTTTCATAAAGATTTTGCACAATTACCGCAATCATCTAAGTATTAAATGGAGATTGAGTAGAACACAAAAACAAATATTCGATTGAATTGTAAAATACGTTTTAAGGTCAAAGACTTTTGAAAATTGCACAAAAAATCTAATAAGCCACATCACCTCCAAACCTAAACCAAACATTGTCCTTAATGTATAAAATAATAATCATGACAACTGAAGGAAAAAGGAAAGAGGAGGGTTAGAGTGATATTACTATGGTGATGCTTTACCAATTTCAAATAGACAATATCCTCACAGTCACCAAAATATAAGAAAATCATACCGACGGGAGAAAGGAACACATGGGATGAGGGGCTTCGAGTGACTCTAAGATCAACACCTAAAATAACCTGAAACACTAAAAGAACATAAAAGCAAAAACCTAAAGTAAAATAAAATAAAATGAAAAACCTAAACAAACGATAGGGTGGAGAACATCAAAGCAACCAGAGAGATCTTATCTGGCACCTCTACTCGCTCCACATAGTGTTTCAAACGTTGTTGCCCATTTACTCTAAATACTCTCCCATCTTTTGGATCTTCAATTTCTATGGAACTATTGGGAAATACTTGTTTTACCATGAATGGGCCTGTCCATCTTGATTTTTGCTTGCCAGGATGAAGATGAAGTCGTGAGTCATAGAGATAGACTCGTTGATTGGGCTAAACATGTTTCCTCAGAATTTGCTTATCATGAGCTACTTTCATCTTCGCCTTGTATAGTCGGGAATTGTCAGAGGCATCATTATGAAACTCCTCAATTTCAGCTAACTGAAATTTTCGCTTAATACCTGCATCATTGAGATCAAAGTTAATGTTTTTGACAACCCAATAAGCGCGATGTTATAACTCAACAGGTAAATGACAGGCTTTTCCATATATAAGCCAATACGGAGACATCCCGAGAATTGTCTTATAAGCGGTACGGTAAGCCCAAAATGCATCAGGAAGGCGCAAGGACCAATCCTTCTTATTAGGATTCACCATCTTCTCCTAGATTTGTTTCACTTCTAAGTTTACCAGCTCGGCTTGGCCATTTGTCTGCGGATGATAGGCATTGGCGACCTTGTGATGAACTCCATACCTGCGCATCAAAGCCTCAATAGAGCGATTACAGAAGTGAGTCCCCTGATCACTAATAATGGCTCGTGGTGTACCAAAACGGGATAAAATGTGTTCTTTTATAAACCTGACAACTGTGTTGTTGTCATTGTTCCGGCATGCCACAACCTCTGCCCATTTGGACACATAGTCCACTACAAGTAAAATATACAAATATCAATAAGAAGATGGAAAAGGTCCCATAAAATCAATCCCCCAACAATCAAATATCTCAATGACTAGGATGGGGTTAAGGGGCATCATGTGTCTCCGGGACAGTGCACCTAACTTCTGGCATCTATCACAAGAACGACAATAATTGTTAGTGTCCTTAAACAATGTAGGCCAATATAATCCCGACTGTAAAAATTTTGCAGCAGTCTTTTTCATAGAAAAATGGCCTCCACAAGCTGTACTATGACAAAAATATAAGACACTTTCAATCTCACCTTCAGGGATACAACGCCTCATGATTTGGTCGGGGCAATACTTATATAGATAAGGATCATCCCAATAAAAATTGCTTGCCTCGACCAGAAATTTGCGCTTATCTTGAACACTCCATGATGATGGAACTTCGCCGGAAACCAAGTAATTAATAATGTGCGCATACCATGGTACTTGAGTGACGAGGAATAGGTGTTCATCACAGAAGTCATGACAGATGGGTGGGCCATTGGCAGAGTCATTGAACTCCAAACGAGACAAATGATCCGCCACAACATTCTCGACCCCCTTCTTATCCTTTATAGTTAGATCAAATTCCTGCAGAAGTAAAATCCACCTAATCAATATTTCCTTAACATCCTTTTTAGAAAGAAGAAACTTAAGAGCCGCATGGTCAGTAAAAACTGTGATAGGTGTACCAATCAAATAAGCACGAAATTTATCTAAAGCAAAAACTACAACTAGCAACTCTTTTTCAGTAGTCGAATAATTCATTTGAGCATCATTAAGTGTTCGACTAGCATAGTGAACAACAAAAGGCTTCCTTTCCCTTCGTTGTCCCAAGACTGCCCCCACAACATAGTTACTTGCATCACACATTATCTCAAATGGTAAAATCCAATCTGGTGGCTGCATGATGGGGGCAGAGGTGAGCCTATCAATGAGTGTTCGGAAGGCATCCTCACACTCTTGTGTCCATTGGAACACGACGTCTTTGACCAGGAGGCTACTTAATGGTCTAGAGATGACAGAAAATTTTTGTATGAACCTCCTATAAAAACCCGCGTGCCCTAGAAATGATCTCACATCCTTGACACTTTTAGGTGTAGGTAGTTTAGAAATCAATTCAATTTTTTCTTTTTCAACCTCGATTCCTTTATCAAAAACTATGTGTCCCAGAACTATTCTATAGGGAACCATGAAATGACATTTTTCCCAATTAAACACCAGACCCTTCTCTTCACATCTACTTAAAACAGCCTTCAAGTGAAGTAAACATGAATCAAAGGAATCACCAAAAACAGTCAAATCATCCATGAATACTTCCATATATTTTTCAACCATGTTACTAAAAATACTCATCATGCATCTCTGAAAAGTAGCCGGTGCATAACACAAACCAAATGGCATACGCCGAAAAGAATACGTACCAAAAGGACATGTGAAAGTAGTCTTATCCTGATCCTCTAATGCAATCTCAATCTGATAATATCCTGAATACCCATCTAAAAAGAAATAGAAAAAATGAATAGCTACTCGCTCTAAGATTTGGTCTATGAATGGAAGTGAGAAGTGATCCTTGCGGGTGGCAGAATTAAGTTTCCTATAATCAATGCACATGCGCCACCTTGTCACTACCTTAGTAGGAACATGCACCCCCTCATCATTAGTCACCACCGTTATTCCAGATTTCTTGGGAATTACTTGAGTGGGACTAACCCACTTGCTATCAGAGATGGGATAAATGATGCCTACATCTAACAATTTTAAGACCTCCTTTTTCACCACCTCTTTCATAGTGGGGTTAAGTCATCTTTGAGGATCTCTACGGGGGGTTTCTAAGTGAATCCTATGGGAACATATTAAGGGGCTAATACCTTTTATGTCAGCTATAGTCCAACCTAATGCAGATTTGTGCTCATGTAACATATTAATCAATTCTTCTTCTTGTGAGCCATCAAGCACGGAAAAATAATAACAGGAAAGGTATCACCTGGTCCGAGGAATGCATGTTTAAGTCCCTCAGGCAGTGGAGCTAGGTCAACTTTCAGAGTTTCCATGGTAGATGGTTTTGGTTTCTGTCTTTCCTTTGGCAACTCCTCAAAGCATGGTTTCCATTGTCGTCCTCCTTTATCCTTTAACCCTGAAACAACAAAAATATCAAAAGCATTGTCAGGATAAAGTGAACTCTCATAATCATAAATAGAAAGGAGGTACTCTAATGTTTCAGAATCTGCGCTCAGGAGCGCCTCCTATGATATTAGTGTGTCTATCATGTAGGTATGATGACACTCATCATCATCACGTGGTTGCTTGCTAATACTAAATATGTTGACCTCCAGAGTCATGTTCCCAAAAGACAACTTCATTAGACCGTTCCTGCAATCGATAAGAGCGTTAGCTATGGCAAGAAAAAGTCTACCTAAAATAATCGGAACTGTAGACTCCATATTAACCGCAGAATGACTATCTAAAATAAGAAAGTCGACGGGATAATAAAACTTATCAATCTGCAGCAAGACATCCTCAACTATTCCTTTTGGTTTCTTAACCGATCTATCAGCCAATTGTAGTACCATGGATGTGGGTTTAATCTCTCATAGACCCAGTCGTAAGTAAATAGAATTTGGCATCAAATTTACACTTGCTTCTAAATTCAACAAGGCTTAGCCGAACTCATGAGTCATAATCTGGCAGGTGACTGTAGGACACCCTGGATCTTTGTACTTGGGTGGTGTCTTCTGCTCAATCACCGCACTTACCTGTTCTGTCAATAATGCAGTCTTCTTGATATGATGCTTCTTCTTGATAGTGCATAGATCCTTGATGACCCTCGCATAAGTTGGTACATGTTTAATCACATGTAGCAAAGGTAAGTTAATTTTAACCTGTTTCAAGTGTTCTATAATCTCACCATGCATTTCCGATTTTTTTCCAGTAGGTCATAGTGCTTGAGGAAAGGAACTGGAGCTAGAATGTTCTTGTTGGGCTCATCCTCAGGGATGCTCTCCTTTGCACTTGGGGAGGAGCCTATAGTTGTGGAAGAGCTTGATTCATCTAAAATCTTACCACTCCGAGTAGTGATGGCATTAACCTCTTTGACATTCTGAGAGTCTGAAGCAGAGGTTTGTGCCATAAGTTGGCCCTTCGGATTTGCTTGAGGCTGTGAGGGAAATTGGCCCCGCTCTTGTACTGTTAATGAACTTATCAGCTTGGTTATCTGGCTTTTGATCTCCTTGTTCTCTTCTATCAACTGTGTCTATGCAACCTCAAATTTTTTATTAGTTTTACCTTGTGCCTCTATAAATGCATGTAATGTGTCTGATAAGGAACTTCTGTTAGATTGCGCATTGTATGGAGGTGCAGGGTATGACCTAGGTGGTTGTGTTTGTGAGTGTGTAGGTTGGTCTGCTTCGGACCTCCAGCCTAAGTTAGGGTGATCTCTCCAACCAGAATTGTAAGTGTTAGAGAATGGTGAGTATAGCTTCTTGTACATCCCTAAGGCATTACGTTGTTCCTCAAAGACCCCTCTCATCTCAGTCAAGGTCGGGAAATCATGTGCTAAGTGTTCAACTCCCCCGCATATAAAACAAGCATCCTGTAGCTCAACTCTTGCAACAGTATCTGTGGGCCTACCATCCTTGGCCTTAAGTGCCTCTAACTCCCTAGTCACTCTATCCAATTGGGCTTTAAGGCTGTCATCTTCCCTAAGTTGGTAGACTCCTACTGGGCGTGTTTTATACGTCCTTTCAGTAGCACTTGGGCCAGTGCAAGTATGAGCCTTTTCAGCCAAGTCATTCAGGTACTCAATGGCCTCATCAATGTCCTTATGCAAAAACTCTCCATTACACATCATCCCGACGAACTGATGCTCTCTACTGGTGAGCCCCTCATAAAAATAACTGACTAAGCGCCAACTCTCATACCCATGGTGTGGACATGTATTCAAGAGATCCTTGAACCTCTCCCATGCTTGATATAATGTCTCACTATTCTTTTGGGTGAAGGTAAAAATCTGTCTCTTTAGACCGTTGGTTTTGTGGAGAGGAAAATATTTATTAAAAAAATGCTTAGGTCATCTCTTCCCACGAACCTATAGACCTTGGTCGCAAAGAGTATAGCCAACTCTTCGCTTTTTCCTTAAGGGAAAAAGGAAAAAAAACCTTAGTCTAATCAAGTCTACAGCCTCAACTTTGCTGTGGAAAGTGTCCACAACTTCCTCGAATTCCCTAATGTGAACATAAGGATTCTCACTCTCTTGGCCATCAAAAGTGGGTAATAATTGTATCATACCCGGCTTAAAATCTAGCTTTGGTGTATTTGGTACAAACATGATATATGATGGAGTAGCAGTGCGCGTGGGGTGGAGATAGTCCTTTAGCGACCGAACATGGTCATCTTCGTGATTACTCGTGGTGTTAGAATTAGAAAAAGGACTTAATTTGGTCTCAATGTGAATTTGTGGGTGTTCTAAATTTGAGACCCTAATTAGTCTCCCTAAGTGGTCTCTATTCCAACTCACACTCCCCCAATGTCCTTTTTTGTTTTTTGCAATTTTATTTTTTTAAGAAATAAAAAAATAAAAATAAACTAGACCTAAAACCTAAAAGTACAATAAAATAATACAATGAGCAAGAAAGATAATACCTGAAACCTCCCTTGTAGAATGGCGCTTGTCCCCGGCAACGACGCCAAAATTTGATTATGCCTAAATAGTACACGCGGTCAATTGCAGTAAAGATTGGGGTGTCGATCCCAAGAGGAAAAGCGATCTACAACACAAGGTCAAGGAAGAAGAACTATGCGAAACTAAATTTAAGAAATTCTAGCAATTTTAAAATATGAAATTTAATTTAGATTAATAAAAATCAAGTTTAGAAAAATCACAAGGTTCCAAGAATCCCTCCTAGATTTCACGTGCCAACTAGTATTGATTCGCTATAATAACTCAATTACGTGTTTCACATCCTAAACAACATAATCGGAAAAATAGTCTTTAATGCACCAATATATTCTAATGTAAATGGATTTTAGATTTCACATTTTCTAGAAAACACAAAGATTGGTCATATATGATATCCTAAATTTACGATATATTCGGAGACAATAATGTAATAAAATACAATCACATATAACTAACCTACTGGAATTAATTGATCTTTAAAATTCCACACATAAGAAAAACATGACTAGACTTACATGGAGAAGAAAAAGACAACCACCAGAATAATAATCTACGAAGAAATTGATGAAATCTTTGTCACTAAAATAACATAAACTTTATATTAAATAAAAATGAAAATCATAAATACCATTATTCATCGTGAAAGCATAAAACGAATCAAACACCAATTAAGTGCGTTACATCAGTTCATCTCTTCGCCTTGCGTGCAGTTTAGTGACACATGGTGAAGGTGATGATAGCAATAGCGGTATGGAGCTTCATGGCAGCGCGTGGTGGATTAGCGATGCGTACTCGGCTGTTGATGCGTTGTGTGTGTCCTTGTTGTTCATGTGCTCTCTGTTGTTCCTCCCTTCTCTGCATGTTGTGTGTTGTTGTATTTATGGTAGAAAGAAACAACTCCTTATTGGAAACCCAATTGGAAACCAAATATAATTGGAAACAAAAAAAAAAAACAAAAGGAAACAAATGGGTCCCACCCCTTTGTTTGTATTTTGATCCAATAACGGGAAAGGTGGGTTTGTCTATGTTCATCCATATTACTTCTTTGTTCCACCAAAATTCAAAATTACTTTCCTTTATTTTTTCTTTGTATCTCTTTATTAATCTTTGGCTTGAGTGTCTTCCGCTCCACTTCGTTAATTTGTCTATGAATTTCCAAATTCGCCACGCTAATGCAGGTTTGTCATTTAAACTCCAAATCCTACAAAAATAAAATAATTAAACTAAAATACACTATTTGAAACACTAACAAATATAAATTATGAGGTATTTTATGTAATAATTATGTGAATATCAGGTGTCCTGACTTACTTTGCTCGCATATAAAATCCGGTTGTGTAAGTCTGACTAGTGTGTCCAGACTTAATTAGCTCGCATAAAAAATCCTGGGCGTGTAAGTCTGACTTGGGTGTCCTGACTTACTTAGCTCACCCGGCAGTCTGATTCTAGAGTCGGATCAATTGATCGGACTAATAATAGATTGACCAGCTTTGGTGAATTTTGGGCATGTGAGTCTGACTTAGTTGTCCTGACTTACTTAGCTCGCCTGACAGTCTGATTTCAGAGTCAGATCGATTGATCAATGAATAGCCGCAGAATAATAATAGAGTGGATGCCTTGGGTTTAATGACAACACTCTGTAGGGGCGCTCCTTATTCTGTGGGCGTTCAGGGCCTTTGTTGTTTTCCTTTGCGTGTGTTGGGCCGGATCCGGCAGGGAATAAGCTTGGGCCCATTAGTTGAGGGACCCAATTAGAAAAAATCTTTATGAATTAGCGTGCCAGAGATACGACGCATTCTGTGAGATGGTTCAGTATCAATTACCTTACCATAGTTAATGGGACTACTTGCAGAGTCATTAATTCGAACGATGTGGATTGTGCAGTTGCCATCGAAACCATCATTTTCTCGATTTCCCGTACGACATTTAATGTTGAAGTAACTGCTTGTTGATGCCTTTACGTACGCCATTTCGCCTATTTATGGGTTGTCTATTCTGTGTTCAAGCACTGCAATGAAAATAGTAGAGCATGTTAATCAAATGCATTTTACCAGAAAGTTTGCTTTGGGTTTTCCAAAGGTTGAAGGAAGATCTCTCTCGCTGGAGTCTTCAAATGTTCTGCCATTTGCACCGATAAGTCTTGATATTTTGCGGTGTCGCCTGATCTGGGTGGGCACAGTGTTGATCCCTTGAGATCTTGTAATATCTCATTATATTTTGCAGAAGAAGTACAAACTGTTCCTCAGGGGACTGGTTTGTCTTCCATCTTTTGTGGCTCCCGAGTTCCCATTCGCCACTGTTATTGAGAGAATCTAGGATGTTGGACAAACTGGTATTGAGAGAGGTAACAGACCTGGACCCGACATATTTTGGGCGACTCGAGTCGATCTTGTTGTATTTGCGCATCCTCTTGTTATTGTCATCGTCCTCTTTTTTATCCTTTGGAACAGAGGGTTTCTTCTCTGACTCTACCTCTCTTTTGGTGGCCAACATTTTGTCCATAGTGATGTATCTTCAAGCATTTCTAAGCAAATATGTCATATTGGTTGGGGGTCCAGGGTGAGGAAGTCCTAGAGTTTGCCACTTCTCAGACGCGAAGTGAAATCCGTGACGGCGGTTGTGGAAGCCAAAAATAATCCTTAGCAAAAGGATATAGAAGCCCGAAGATTTGGGTCATTCCCGAAAGCCCTAACCACGAAAGATACAAGCACATAAAGCCCAAGTCTGGACCCAATGCAGCTCAACAGAACACTCTTCTTTCTGCAGAGGAATAGTATTCGGCGCTGACCACCATGCTTAGCTTAGCACACAAATCTATAGGATAAGTCTTTCCAAATGGGAAGTTATAACCATTAATGTGAAGTTATAACTATTAATCAGAAGTTACAACCATTGACGGAAGTTACAACCACCAACGGGAGGTTACAACCATCTACGGAAGTTACAATTACCTAAGAGAAGTTACAACCGCCTGCAAGCAGATCACTCACTCATCTGCCACATGTCTCATTCATCTGCCACGAGTTCCATTCATCTGCCAAATGTTGACTTGTTCTGCCTCTATAAATGGCCAAACACATAGCCATTTGGAGGTAACTCTTTCTTGATTCACAATTCTCTCTTTAAATACAGAGAAATAAATACTTTCCTGAAGACATTGTTCTAACTTTGGCATCGAAGTCCCCGTGGCAGGCACCACACCGGTGTCAAGAATTAATCTTCATCTTATGCGCTCTGCGTGATCAACACGTGATCTGGTTGAAATTTGCATCCACAAATTGGTGCTTTCAATGAGAAATTGAATCAAACTCATTGCATGGTCACTTCCATTCATAAAAAAAACTTTCTTTTTTTCACTTTAAATTTCCTTTCACAAACGTTTTCATTGTCAAAGTTCTTTTCAGTACAATGGTGGGAACTCGAAAAAAAATTAGCAAAAATAAGAGAAATTCTACGTGTCGAGGAAATGGGCGAGGGAGGGTGGGTCGCACGTGCTCTTGCCTCGTTTCAAAAAAAAAAAAAAAAAAAAAAAAAAAAAAGAGGGAATCGAAATTTTGAGGGAGAAAAGGAGGGAAGCTCTCCCTCTCCCCATTTCCATCTCGACAGAGACAAAAACAAAAAAGAAGCAGGTCCCCCTTCGAATCCACCGAGGAATAGTGAAGCCGCTCCCTCTCTTTTTCCCCCAAAGACCGACAGTCCTTCCTTCTCGACAGTCCCTGAGAAGACGAAGACGAACACCCTCTCCCAAAAGGTAAAGCTTCCACCTTTATTTTAGTTTATTTTCCCTCTCATTCTCTCCTTCTTTGTGTGTGATTTCTTGTTGGGGATTTCTAGTTTCTACTAGATCTAGGGTTTCTTTGCTTTGATATTGAATTGAAACCCAAGATCGAGCAAAAAAAAAAAATTCGATTTCATATTCTAGGGTTTATGGATTTTATAAACCCAAGATCTAGGGTTTATGGATTTTGAACAAATGGGGTTTTTAGATTTGTGGTGTGCATTCTTCATTTCTGTGTTTTAGCAAAAAAAAAAAAATTGATTTCAGGTCTATCATTTCTGTGTTTTAGCAAAAAAAATTTACTTGTAAAGTTTTTCTCCTTTTGACTCAGATTTGTCTATAAAATGTTTTTTTTTGGGAGATCAGGTCTATCAATATCAAGTTATCAACTATGTTGGTTGTTGTTTACACTGTTGTTCTGTAAAGGTTGTCGCTTTGGAGGTATGATGAGTTGGTTTAGGTTTATGCCTATGAAGTTGTTTGGTTTGGGATTTTGTTCTTTGGTTCATTCATGAATGTTCACTAACCAACACGAAAAGTTCCAATACAACTTTTTTTTTTGAAGAAACATTTTCCTCATCCACCTACATAACAAAGGAAAAAAACTTTTGATGGAAAAAAGAAGAAGCCATTGTTAAGTACAATGTTGAGGTGTCCATATAATACAACAGAGATTATAATGGTATTGTGTTTGTAAATAGTGGTTTTATTGTTATGGTGCTTTTACTGATTAAATGTTTGGTTAGTGAAAAGAGTTACCCTTGATCACAATCATGACTTACTCTTGTTTAGCCATAATACTGCTCCTACTTCATGCATTGCTCAGTGATGATATATAGCCTCCACATAGAAGAAAAACTATATGAAAAAGTTGTTGATATATATTGCATACCAAGAAAATCTATATGGAAAAGTTTATAAACTATCTAGTTTGATCTTACAGTTAATCCTCAAGTGTAAACCAAGAAATTGGCTTGAGGCTGTATCGATCTCTAGTATAGTTTAGAGAATTTTTTTATATTTTTGTATATCTTTCTGTATTTCTTGTACATATTAAATAAATAAAATCTTTTCTCTATCTCTGACTATCCAAGATCTGTTATTAATTGAACATCTCGTTATACTAGCTGAACCCTAGTATCGGCACCGTTCGTTCTAACAGATCAAAGATAGAATCTCTGTATTGATTCTATGTTTTGTATTTCATTTCTGTTTTGATTTTTGCATATCATACTGCTTATCATCTCTCTGTGATTAACCATTGTTGTTGTTATAATGAAAATAAAATTAAGGCTTTGATTGGTATTGCTTTGTTGGAGCACATGGGCTAAAGTGTAGAAGATAATGATTGTATGTTGTTTGAAGAAAATGTAGAAGAGGTGAGGGAACCTACAGATGGGATGGAATTCGTCAACCTTGGTTTCATAGATGTATTGGTTTGTGTGGGTTGTGGTATCAGGTTATGATCAAAACTATCTTAAATGCTAAGATAGCAAGTTAGAAAACATCAAATTATGAGTATAACATCAAATTATGGTTATTATATACTCGATGTAGAATTAGCTTTATGTACTAGAGTTTAGATCTAGAATTAGATATCTTATTATAGATCTAGGGTTTACGATTTTTGTTCAGAAATAGTCTGTACATCTTAGCTTTATGTACTAGAGTTTCAAGATGTTAATGAACTTTTAGACCTTTGTGTGATTTTTTACTTTGTTCGCACGCCTGAATTCCAACAGCCTCTCACACTATACTTCCCTCTTCCTTATATCCCCTCCTGTTGCGACTGGTAACTTCAAACTAAGCTTGATTCAATAGCTGATTTATGGTTTGAAATGGAGAAGATCGATGGGTGGAGTTCTTCCCAATTTAAATATCTGTCACTTGATACATACACAATTTAGAAAAGTAATCGAGTTTTGCATTGTGTTGTTCAACGCTAGAAACTCTGAAGTATAGAATTGTTGTTTATAGTCTGAAGATAATGAGATATGACCATTAGGTAGTTTAAGAAGAAACACTATCCACATGCGTATCTATCGCGGCATTTATTTTTTTAAATGCAGGAATGGCATTCAGAGCGTACGTTGTCTATCGAGGTCCTCAGCCTGGAGTATACCTAAACTGGCCTGCATGTTTATCCGCAGTATCAGGGTATAGGGGTGCTTCTTACAAGGGGTTTATGTTAGTCGAAGAAGCTGAGGAATCATACGAGTTGTGGGTTCGCTCAGAAGTGGCGATGAGAGATTCGGAGGAATCGAACAACAATGAAGATGTCGAAGTTAACGATGTAGTTTTTGACGATCAAGCCAGTCCATCGAATGATCAAAAAAATGTCACCCAAGGGAACAATGATCCTTGGGCTTTTACGAGGGACTTAATCAATACTTTGATAATTGTACTTATTATCTTAGGTTTAATATTTATTCTTAAGCTCTTGGACGAATGATGGAATTATATGTAATGTAATATGTACATGCATATGTATTACGTGAATATATTTCATAATCCAATGAAATATGTGTTTGATATTGTTCTTTTTTTTTCTTCCGTATGGTATGCTTTTGTTTCATATTGTTCTTGTTATTCTTTTTTTGAATGCAAGCTGTGGTTGCGGAGTGTAGCTTGCTGTTTGCATTCCAAATTCTGCCAGGATTCTTCATCAGACTTCCTACTCTCTGTAAGTGCACTGATTTGCTTATTCAATAGTGTGATAAGATCTGACTTGTTTTTGTAATGCTCTGCAGGATGGAATCACCTAATTCATATCAACAGATAGAGTTCATGTATTCCTAAGGAAAATAGTGTGATAAGTTCATGAAGTAAGAAAAATTTGGGATTAATTTTCTGAATGCTCTAAATGTATTCCTGTATTATGTTCTTGTAGATCATGTTAAGTGCTTAAGGAAAATAAGACACATGAAGCTGGATGGTTGTCCTAAAGGAAACTTGTTTTGCAGTAAGAAATGTGAAAATGTATATTAGATTTACTTGGTTTTTTTTTCTATTTGATATATATCATATAAGGACTTGATTTTTGTATAGACCATAAATAGTTGAGTCTTAACCAATGTTATTTATTCCAACCACAAAAAAAAGTTATTTATTTAATTATAGGCTTGACGTGACTCATTAACCTCAATGCTCCTGTCAGTTTTTGTTTAACTTGGAATACTACTTATGTTTCACTGTATTTGTTGCTTGAGGTGTGGGAAAAAGTGACAATCTCCTTTGTTTAATGACTGCATGAACTTTAAACATTGTTTGCCTCCAATGACATGTAGGTTCAATGGTTTATCACTGAGATCTTAAACAACAGCCTGATGGCATGTGGGTACTGGGTAGTATATGTGAACTAAAGAGTCCTGGATAGTAGGCGAGGATAAACAAATGAAACACTGATGTTAGGACAGATATATGAAAGATTTAGCTTTTCTACATCACAATTTTGCTCTTATATCATGTTATCTGAATATTTGCACTGTGCTACTTGGTTTTATGCTTGCTTTGAGTTTATGTGGTTATATGTTATGCTTGCTTGGTTTTAAACATGGTGTTTCATGTTTAAAGCCATATGTTATTCGTAATAGACAATCCAACCTTTTCAAGTTAAAGACATTTGGATGCAATTTAGTTTTGCTTTTCCTTTTATGTTCTTGTGTTTCATATCTGTTTGAAAAGCAAATGAATCTGTGTGCTTGTCTAATGTTATTTTTGCAGTGTAAGATTATGCTATTTGTAAATATTATTTTTGCCGTGTAAGAGTAAAATTGACAGTGAAACATTTGATTTTTAATTGCAGATATTGGAGTCTTGTTACATTGCTTATTGGATGAGAGTTTCTTGAAGATATCAAGTTTCTTACCTTTGCATGTGTGAGTGCCCACAGGTTTGACTTGAAGTGGCTAGATTCGCATGTGGCACATTGGAGCACCAATGGAATGACCATTGGGATTGGTGGAGGGTACTTCGTTGTTGAATACAAAGTCAAGACCAAACGGTTGAACTTATTCATGGCAGCCAATTGTATTTGGGGCGATGAAGAAATAGGCATAAACTGAATGATGACACGAGAATCGATTTTCCTATCATGTTGAAGTTGATAGAAAATGGCGAAGTATTGTTGCTGTATAATGACAAGATTTTGGGTTACTTCAATCCCAAATGCAGAACTTTCCAACCTATCTTAACACAGCAGAAATATCGCTTCTTGGGTCCTGTTCGTCCAATTCTACACGTTCAGAGTCTCATATCTCCGAGCAATGTCACTCAATTAAAGACGAGGTAAATTCATTCAATGAGGATGAGTATCTGAGACAGAATGCAGAGGCTGCTTTGCTGCTGTGTTGAAGCAAACATTCAATGGGTATCTCTTGTCTGCACAAAGACTTACTCACTGTTTGATTTCTGTTCACTGACACTCAAGATGATGACGATAAAATTGATTTTTTTGCATTTATCATTTCATTTTTGTTAGGAGAAAACTAATCCGAGACAGAAAGATCGATTGTTATAGTTTGGTTTGTTGCTTGGATGATACCAGGATTCTAGTAAAAACTAGAATGGACATACATTACTGATACGAGTAGTTTTTTCATGTATTGTCTGCAGAGCTTATTTCTCCCCTTGATGTTGATTATTAATGTTTCATCCAGATCATGCATATGATTCACCATCGATATCATTTCCGTAGTTGATAATTTTGATAGGTGTGTTACATTATCAATTACCAGAATAGAGAGAAATCTAGAATAGGTCTGCATGTTCATTCAGTTTGATCCGAGTCATCTCTGTTGAATCCCAATTGGATCTCCCATGTTACTGTCCTTTTTTATGAATGAGCAAAGTTCTGCCTTGGATCACCAATGAGCCATCCTATTTGCAATCCAAAAACTAAAAGGTATGCGTGAAGGATCGATGCAAATATTATTTTAACTAATCTAGTGCTTCCTCTTTGATAGCGTTGTGATTTGGTTGCCAATGTTGAGGAGTTATTCCGCGGTGTTCTCTTTCGATATAAAAAAAATGTGTAAGATACAATTGTTCATCGTTCATTCATTTACATGAGACAGTGAGAGTGAGTGAGGCGTCATGGAGAGAGTAATGTTATTGTTTGTAGTAGCACTTGCTAAAACCATAGCTTTTGCTATGATGTTGCCAAAGCACCTAAATAGAACAATTTCTGTAAATTTCAGCAGCAACTGATTGTAAACATTCTGAATTACAGCAGCAGCTAGTCTACTGAACAAAATCGCAGAAGCTAGTCTACTGACAGTAATCTGAACAAAATTGCAGCTAGTCTACTGAACAAAATCGCAGCAGTAACTGATTGTTTACTGAACAAAACCTGAACAAAATTGTAATAACATGCAAATCAAGCAAAGCTAGTCTACTGACAGTAATCTAGAACGCCATTACAGAAGCTACACAAGCTCATTTCAGAATGTTTGATTTGCTACACAAGCTGATTACATAATCTAGAAAAGACTGACAGTAACAAGTCTGCCAAATCTTCAGCATAATGTAGTCCAATTCACTTCAATTCTTTCTCCAATGTCAGTCCAATTCACTTTAATTCTTTCTCCAGCAGGGTATCAGCATATTGTCAGTCTGCCAAACCTTCAGCATAATGTCAAATGAAGTAATGCATAATGTCAGTTTTTTTTACATTCTGAAAGCATGTCAGTCTTCTTTACATTCTTTTTTATATTTCAGAAACCAAAATCAGTCTTCTTTACATTCTGAAAATTGATAATGCATAATGTCAGTCGTTTTTAAAATGATAATGCATGAACAGGAGTAATAAACATGAAAGTCATGAACAAGCTTCACCAACCTTATCATAACCTATAATTTGTATAGTCCATTCCGTGGCTTGAACCTGACGGCTGCAAAAATAAATAATACTGATAAAAAAAGAAATAATAGGAGGCATACAAAACACATAACAAACTAACAAACCGTACAAAGAGAATCATACAAAATACAAAATATGTACCTGTGAGAGGAGCGAGTAGAATTGATCAACACTTCCAGGTTGTAAATCGCGTGACCCCGTATTATCATCCTTAACGATAACAAACATACAAATCATAAGTGGGCAAACATACTTACTGATTCATACCTTGTAAATATAACAAACAAACCTGTGTATTGCTTTGACTAGGCATCGTATTGCTTTCACGAGGCATAACATAAGGCATACACTGTAAACCCTACAAATGACATTTGTAAATAAAAATTTCAATATATGTAACTTAAAAAAATATACATTCATAAAACACATTGCAAAACATACCAGATTAGTCTCAATGGCCTGATTCGTTTGCGTGTCTTTTTTTTTTTTTTCCTTTGTCTCCTTTTACACATCTTCTCGACGGTGGATTTCATCCTTGATTTAGACGGTCGTCCTTTGCTACGAACCGCTAATGGACTATGAATCTGGATGGCAGAACTAGAAGTAGTGGTGCCCACTTCCAAATACCTCTGTGAATCAACATGCTCATCACCATCGACAATTTTATATTGCTCCATCTTCAAAGTGATCCATTCTTGAACTTCGCATGTCTTCTTTTCATCCTCAGCGGCGAATTCAGCCATTTCATAGAAGGCATTGCACATCTTTTCAAATTGCACATTTTCAGGCTTCATTCCCCAATCTGAATAAACAATTTTCACCTTCGTATGAGCCCTCCTAACATCTTTCCTCCACCTCCGAAGAACATAGTTATCAGGTATATCATGAATCTCTCTTTCAAACAAGACTTTCAATATATGTTTGCATAAAATCCCCCTGAACTCAAACAATTGACAATTACACTTGATGCCAAAGTCGTCAACATTTAAAGAGACTACATAATGGACCGATCGTTGCCTATCATTTATCAGCAAGTCTTGTTTAATAGTTTACAACTCACAGCCACCCCCATCCATATCTTCACCCACAATTCTACAACATAGATTCCCTGCTATCTCTTAAAATTTTTTTGTAGTGTAAGCATTTTGAAATTTTTTCTCTATTGCATAAGGAGTAATGCATGGAATCCTTCGGCTAAAAGATTTAAAGTCCTGTTCAACTTCCTTTTGGACTTTACTTCGTTGTGCATTGTCATACTGTTCTACGAATTGCTTCAATGTGGTCTTCGAATTAACATAACCATAAAAAAAAACATTCATGCTTTCACTCCTTTGAGTTGAAGACATCCCCGCCCAAAAACCATTTCTTTGAAATATTGGCACCCATCGCATCCTTTCATAGTATAATCCACCCAACCAGTCATTTTCATGCAGACTATATTTATCAATAAAACCATGTCAATTTTCTTCAAACTCATCATGAGACAGGGAACCATAAACTGCTCTTTGCATTGCAAACTTGATCGCCTCATATTGATTGCAACCAGACAGTTTTTCAGGCAACTTCTTCATGATATGCCACAAGCACCATCTGTGTCGTGTGCTGAGAAATACAATTTCAATGGCCCTCTTCATTGCCCTATCTTGATCAGTGATTATAGCAGACAGAGCATTGTCATTCATACACACGAGCCATGTTTGAAAAAGCCATACAAATTCTTCAATTGCCTCACCACATATCAATCCACATCCCAAAAGAATTGACTGACCATGATGATTCACCCCAACAAAAGGAGCAAATGGCATCTCATACTTATTTGTCAAGTATGTAGTGTCAAATGTAACAACATCCCCAAACTCCTTATAAGCTGCCCTGCTCCATGCGTCAGCCCAAAATACATTTCTCAACCTACCTTCATCATCCAAATCCATCATATAAAAGAAATCAGCATTATTAGCTTGCATTCTTTGGAAGTAGTTATGAAGAGCCATCGCATCCCCCTCACCAAGTCTCAACTTCCTCACTTTGTCCAAATAATTGTAACAGTCTTTTTGGGAAAAAGGCAAAATTTCATGCCCACCAACTTCGACCACACATGACGAATAACTCTTATTTGGTTTAATACCTGCCCTGTCATTATATTCAAGCTTCTTCTTGACATACGAGCTCATAGATCTGTTCTTTCGATAAAATTTCGATTTACTAGGGCTTAACGTGTGATTGTGATCAAGTGTAACTCTTTTCACTGAAACTGTTCCATCAACCCGTATATGACCTTTAATCTTAGCCTTACAACCACATTTGGTCGACGGACGCAATCCCAAAACATTTTTTCCATCACCTCTTTGCTTCCCAGCCCGACCACATGAAAGCTGAATGAACGTAGGTTTTCCATCACCATCTTTTTCAGTAGTCATTATTTTCACTGGAAATCCCTTTCTATTACCATATTCATGATAAAATCGTTGGAACTCATCAAGGTTGACGAATTCCATCCCATCTTTAGGTTCCCTCACCTCTTCCACATTTTCTTCCACCAACATAGAATCATTATCTTCTACACTATCCATTCCTGTAATGTTTGTTTATAAATTATCAAAAATGTATTTGTTATAAACTCTAACAAATAAAACAAGATTTTCAAAAGACATTTCTTTAAACTATTCAAGCGAACCGTGCCGATACTAGGTGTGAGCTAGTATAACGAGATGTTCGTGCAGGAACAGTTCTTAGAAAGTTTTGAAAGAAAAGAAGAAGAAGATAAACAATAATGCATGTTTTAGCCCATGTGCTCCAACAAAGCAATACCAATCAAAGCCTTAATTTTATTTTCATTATAACAACAACAATGGTTAATCACAGAGAGATGATAAGCAGTATGATATGCAGAAATCAAAACAGAAATGAAATACAAAACATAGAATCAATACAGAGATTTTATCTTTGATCTGTTAGAACGAACGATGCCGATACTGGGGTTCAGCTAGTATAACGAGATGTTCAATTAATAACAGATCTTGGATAGTCAGAGATAGAGAAAATATTTTATTTATTTAATATGTACAAGAAATACAGAAAGATATACAAAAATACAAAAAAATTCTCTAAACTATACTAGAGATCGATACAGCCTCAAGCCAATTTCTTGGTTTACACTTGAGGATTAACTGTAAGATCAAACTAGATAGTTTATAAACTTTTCCATATAGTTTTTCTTGGTATGCAATATATATCAACAACTTTTTCATATACTTTTTCTTCTATGTGGAGGCTATATATCATCACTGAGCAATGCATGAAGTAGGAGCAGTATTATGGCTAAACAAGAGTAAGTCATGATTGTGATCAAGGGTAACTCTTTTTACTAACCAAACATTTAATCAGTAAAAGCACCATCACAATAAAACCACCATTTACAAACACAATACCATTATAATCTCTGTTGTATTATATGGACACCTCAACATTGTACTTAATAATGGCTTCTTCTTTTTTCCATCAAAAGTTTTTTTTCCTTTGTTATGTAGGTGGATGAGGAAAATGTTTCTTCAAAAAAAAAAAGTTGTATTGGAACTTTTCGTGTTGGTTAGTGAACATTCATGAATGAACCAAAGAACAAAATCCCAAACCAAACAACTTCATAGGCATAAACCTAAACCAACTCATCATACCTCTAAAGAGACAACTTTTACAAAACAACAGTGTAAACAACAACCAACATAGTTGATAACTTGATATTGATAGACCTGATCTCCCAAAAAAAAACATTTTATAGACAAATCTAAGTCAAAAGGAGAAAAACTTTACAGGTAAAATGTTTTTGCTAAAACACAGAAATGATAGACCTGAAATCGAATTTTTTTTTTTTTTGCTAAAACACAGAAATGAAGAATGCACACTACAAATCTAAAAACCCCATTTGTTCAAAATCCATAAACTCTAGATCTTGGGTTTATAAAATACATAAACCCTAGAATATGAAATCGAATTTTTTTTTTTGCTCGATCTTGGGTTTCAATTCAATATCAAAGCAAAGAAACCCTAGATCTAGTAGAAACTAGAAATCCCCAACAAGAAATCACACACAAAAAGGGAGAGAATGAGAGGGAAAATAAACTAAAATAAAGGTGGAAGCTTTACCTTTTGGGAGAGGGTGTTCATCTTCGTCTTCTCAGGGACTGTCGAGAGGGAGGGACTGTCGGTCTTCAGGGGGAGAAAGAGAGGGATCGACTTCACTATTCCTCGGTGGATTCGAAGGGGGACCTGCTTCTTCTCTGTCTCTGTCGAGATGGAAATGGGGAGAGGGAGAGCTCTCCCCCAAAATTTTGATTCCCTTTTTTTTTTTTTTTTTTTCTGAAACAAGGCAGGAGCACGTGTGACCCACCCTCCCTCGCCCATTTCCTCGACAGATAGAATTTCTCTTATTTTTGCTAATTTTTTTTCGAGTTCCCACCATTGTACTGAAAATAACTTTGACAATGAAAGTGTTTGTGAAAGGAAATTTAAAGTGAAAAAATGAAAGTTTTTTTTATGAATGGAAGTGAGCATGCAATGAGTGTGATTCAATTTCTCATTGAAAGCACCAATTTCTGGATGCAAATTTCAACCAGATCACGTGTTGATCACGCAGAGCGCATAAGATGAAGATTAATTCTTGACACCGGTGTGGTGCCTGCCACGGGGACTCGGATGCCAAAGTTAGAAGAATGTCTTCAGGAAAGTATTTATTTCTCTGTATTTAAAGAGAGAATTGTGAATCAAGAAAGAATTACCTCCAAATGGCTATGTGTTTGGCTATTTATAGAGGCAGAACAAGTCAACATTTGGCAGATGAGTGGAACTCGTGGCAGATGAATGAGACATGTGGCAGATGAGTGAGTGATCTGTTTGCAGGCGGTTGTAACTTCTCTTAGGTAATTGTAACTTCCGTAGATGGTTGTAACCTCCCGTTGGTGGTTGTAACTTCCGTCAATGGTTGTAACTTTCGATTAATAGTTATAACTTCACATTAATGGTTATAACTTCCCATTTGGAAAGACTTATCCTATAGATTTGTGTGCTAAGCTAAGCATGGTGGTCAGCGTCGAATACTATTCCTCTGTAGAAAGAAGAGTGTTCTGTTGAGCTGCATTGGGTCCAGACTTGGGCTTTCTGTGCTTGTATCTTTCGTGGTTAGGGCTTTCAGGAATGACCCAAATCTTCGGGCTTCTATATCCTTTTGCTAAGGATTATTTTTGGCTTCCACAACCGCCGTCAAGGCTTTCACTTCGCGTCTGAGAAGTGGCGAACTCTATGACTTCCTCACTCTGGACCCCCAAAAGAGAGGCAGAGTCAAAGAAGAAACCCTCTGTTCCAAAGGATAAAAAAGAGGACGATGACAATAACAAGAGGATGCGCACATACAACAATATCGACTCGAGTCGCCCAAAATATGTCGGGTCCAGGTCTGTTACCTCTCTCAATACAAGTTTGTCCAACATCCTAGATTCTCTCAATAACAGTGGCGAATGGGAACTCGGGAGCCACAAAAGATGGAAGACAAACCAGTCCCTTGAGGAACAGTTTGTACTTCTTCTGTAAAATATAATGAGATGTTACAAGATCTCAAGGGATCAACACTGTGCCCACCCAGATCAGGCGACACCGCAAAATATCAAGTCTTATCAAGACTTATAGGTGCAAATGTCAGAACATTTGAAGACTCCAGTGAGGGAGATCTTCCTTCAACCTTTGGAAAACCCAAAGCAAACTTTCTGGTAAAATGCATTTGATTAACATGCTCTACTATTTTCATTGCAGTGCTTGAACACAGAATAGACAACCCATATATAGGCGAAATGGCGTACGTAAAGGCATCAACAAGCAGTTACTTCAACATTAAATGTCGTACGGGAAATCGAGAAAATGATGGTTTCGATGGCAACTGCACAAGTCCACATCGTTCGAATTAATGACTCTGCAAGTAGCCCCATTAACTGTGGTAAGGTAATCGATACTGAACCATCTCACAGAATGCGTCGTATCCCTGGCACGCTAATTCATAAAGATTTTTTCTAATTGGATCCCTCAACTAATGGGCCCAAGCTTATGCCTTGCCAGATCCGGCCCAACACACGCAAAGGAAAACAACAAAGGCCCTGAACGCCCACAGAATAAGGAGCGCCCCTACAGAGTGTTGTCATTAAACCCAAGGCATCCGCTCTATTATTATTCTGTGGCTATTCATTGATCAATCGATCTGACTCTGAAATCAGATTGTCAGGCGAGCTAAGTAAGTCAGGACAACTAAGTCAGACTCACATGCCCAAAATTCACCAAAGCTGGTCAATCTATTATTAGTCCAATCAATCGATCCGACTCTAGAATCAGACTGCCGGGTGAGTTAAGTAAGTCAGGACACCCAAGTCAGACTTACACGCCCAGGATTTTATATGCGAGCTAAGTAAGTCTGGACACACAAGTCAGACTTAAACAACCGGATTTTATATGCGAGCAAAGTAAGTCAGGACACCTGATATTCACATAATTATTACATAATATACCTCATAATTTATATTTGTTAGTGTTTCAAATAGTGTATTTTAGTTTAATTATTTTATTTTTGTAGGATTTGGAGTTTAAATGACAAAACTGCATTAGCGTGGCGAATTTGGAAATTCATAAACAAATTAACGAAGTGGAGCAGGAGACACTCAAGCTAAAGATTAATAAAGAGAACCAAAGAAAAAATAAAGGAAATTAATTTTGAATTTTGGTGGAACAAAGAAGTAATATGGATGAACATAGACAAACCCACCTTTCCCGTTATTTGAACAAAATCTAAACAAAGGGGTGAGACCCCTTTGTTTCCTTTTGTTTTTTTTTTGTTTCCAATTATATTTGGTTTCCAATTGGGTTTCCAATAAGGAGTTGTTTCTTTCTACCATAAATACAGCAACACACAACAGGCAGAGAAGGGAGGAAAAACATAGAGCACATGAACAACAAGGACACACACAACGCATCAACATCCGAGTACGCATCGCTAATCCACCACGCGCTGCCATGAAGCTCCATACCGCTATTGTTGTCATTACCTTCACCATGTGTCACTAAACTCCACGCAAGGCGAAGAGATGAACTGATGTAACACACTTAATTGGTGTTTGATTCGTTTTATGCTTTCACGATGAATAATGGTATTTATGATTTTCATTTTTATTTAATATAAAGTTTATGTTATTTTAGTGACAAAGATTTCATCAATTTCTTCGTAGATTATTATTCCGGTGGTTGTCTTTTTCTTCTCCATGTAAGTCTAGTCATGTTTTTCTTATGTGTGGAATTTTAAACATCAATTAATTTTAGTAGGTTAGTTATATGTGATTGTATTTTATTACATTATTGTCTCCGAATATATCATAAAATTTAGGATATCATATATGACCAATCTTTGTGTTTTCTAGAAAAGGTGAAATCTAAAATCCATTTACATTAGAATATATTGGTGCATTAAAGACTATTTTTCCGATTATGTTGTTTAGGATGTGAAACGCGTAATTGAGTTATCATAGCGAATCAATACTAGTTGGCGCGTGAAATCTAGGAGGGATTCTTGGAACCTTGTGATTTTTCTAAACTTGATTTTTATTAAACTAAATTCAATTTCATATTTTAAAATTTCTAGAATTTCTTAAATTTAGTTTCGTGTAGTTCTTCTTCCTTGACCTTGTGTTGTAGATCGCTTTTCCTCGTGGGATCGACACCCCAATCTTTACTGCAATTGATCGCGTGTACTATTTAGGCGTAATCAAATTTTGGCGTCGTTGCCGGGGACAAGCGCCATTCTACAAGGGAGGTTTCAGGTATTATCTTTCTTGCTCATTGTTTTATTTTATTTTACTTTTAGGTTTTAGGTCTAGTTTATTTTTATTTTTTTATTTCTTAAAAAAATAAAATAACAAAAAACAAAAAAGGACATTGGGGGAGTGTGAGTTGGAATAGAGACCACTTAGGGAGACTAATTAGGGTCTCAAATTTAGAACACCCACAAATTCACATTGAGACCAAATTAAGTCCTATTTCTATTTCTAACACCATGAGTAATCACGAAGATGACCATGTTCGGTCGCTAAAGGACTATCTCCACCCCACGCGCACTGCTACTCCATCATATATCATGTTTGTACCAAATACACCAAAGCTAGATTTTAAGCCGGGTATGATACAATTATTACCCACTTTTGATGGCCAAGAGAGTGAGAATCCTTATGTTCACATTAGGGAATTCGAGGAAGTTGTGGCCACTTTCCACATCAAAGTTGAGGCTGTAGACTTGATTAGACTAAGGTTTTTTCCTTTTTCCCTTAAGGAAAAAGCGAAGAGTTGGCTATACTCTTTCCGACCAAGGTCTATAGGTTCGTGGGAAGAGATGACCTCAGCATTTTTTAATAAATATTTTCCTCGCCACAAAACCAACGGTCTAAATAGGCAGATTTCTACCTTCACCAAAAAGAATAGCGTGACATTATATCAAGCATGGGAGAGGTTCAAGGATCTCTTGAATACATGTCCACACCATGGGTATGAGATTTTGCGCTTAGTCAGTTATTTTTATGAGGGGCTCACCAGTAGAGAGCATCAGTTCGTCTGGATGATGTGTAATGGAGAGTTTTTGCATAAGGACCTTGATGAGGCCATTGAGTACCTGAATGACTTTGCTGAAAGGGCTCATACTTGCACTGGCCCAAGTGCTACTGAAAGCACGTATAGAACACGCCCAGCAGGAGTCTACCAACTTAGGGAAGATGACAGCCTTAGAGCCCAATTGGATAGAGTGACTAGGGAGTTAGAGGATCTTAAGGCCAAGGATGGTAGACCCACACATACTGTTGCAAGAGTTGAGCTACAGGATGCTTGTTTTATATGCGGGGGAGTTGAACACTTAGCACAGGATTGCCCGACCTTGACTGAGATGAGAGGGGTCTATGAGGAACAATGTAATGCCTTAGGGATGTACAAGAATCCTTACTCACCATTCTCTATCAGTTACAATTCTGGTTGGAGAGATCACCCTAACTTAGGCTGGAGGTCAAAAGCAGACCAACCTACACACTCACAGACACAACCACCTAGGTCATACCCTGCACCTCCATACAATGCGCTAACAGAAGTTCCTTATCAGACACATTACATGCATGTATAGAGGCACAAGTTAAAACTAATAAAAAATTTGAGGTTGCATTGACACAGTTGACAGAAGAGAACAAGGAGATCAAAAGCCAGATAACCAAGCTGACAAGTTCATTAACAGTACAAGAGCGGGGCCAATTTTCGTCACAGCCTCAAGCAAATCCGAAGGGCCAACTTATGGCACAAACCTCTGCTTCAGACTCTCAGAATGTCAAAGAGGTTAATGCCATCACTACTCGGAGTGGTAAGATTTTAGATGAATCAAGCTCGTCCACAACTATAGGCTCTTCCCCAAGTGCAAAGGAGAGCATCCCTGAGGATGAGCCCAACAAGAACATTCTAGCTCCAGTTCCTTTCCTCAAGCACTATGACCTATTGGAAAAAAAATTGGAAATGCATGGTGAGATTATAGAACAATTGAAACAGGTTAAAATTAACTTACCTTTGCTACATGTGATTAAACATGTACCAACTTATGCGAGGTTCATCAAGGATCTATGCACTATCAAGAAGAAGCATCATATCAAGAAGACTGCATTCTTGACAGAACAGGTAAGTGCGGTGATTGAGCAGAGGACACCACCCAAGTACAAAGATCCAAGGTGTCCTATAGTCACCTGCCATATTGGGACTCATGAGTTCGGCCAAGCCTTGTTTGATTTAAAAGCAAGTGTAAATTTGATGCCAAATTCTATTTACTTGCGACTGGGTCTAGGAGAGATTAAACCCACATCCATGGTACTACAATTGGCTGATAGATCGGTTAAGAAATCAAGAGGAATAGTCGATGATGTCTTGCTGCAGATTGATAAGTTTTACTATCCCGTCGACTTTCTTATTTTAGATACTCATTCTACGGTTAATATGGAGTCTACAGTTCCGATTATTTTAGGTAGACTTTTTCTTGCCATAGCTAACGCTCTTATCAATTGCAGGAACGGTCTAATGAAGCTGTCTTTTGGGAACATGACTCTGGAGGTCAACATATTCAATATTAGCAAGCAACCACGTGATGATGATGAGTGTCATCATACCTACATGATAGACACACTAATATCAGAGGAGGCGCTCCTGAGCGCAGATTCTGAAACATTAGAGTACCTCCTTTCTATTTCTGATTATGAGAGTTCACTTTATTCTGACAATGCTTTTGATATTTTTGTTGTTTTAGGGTTAAAGGATAAAGGAGGACGACAATGGAAACCATGCTTTTAGGAGTTGCCAAAGGAAAGACAGAAACCACAACCATCCACCATGGAAACTCTGAAAGTTGACCTAGCTCCACTGCCTGAGGGACATAAACATGCATTCCTCGGACCAGGTGATACCTTTCTTGTTATTATTTCTTCCGTGCTTGATGGCTCACAAGAAGAAGAATTGATTAATATGTTACATGAGCACAAATCTGCATTAGGTTGGACTATAGCTGACATAAAAGGTATTAGCCCCTTAATATGTTCCCATAGGATTCACTTAGAAGAAGGAGCTAACCGCCATAGAGATCCTCAAAGATGACTTAACCCCACTATGAAAGAAGTGGTGAAAAATGAGATCCCTTGATAAGACTTGATATTCATTATAGTTTGCAGAAAAAGTACAAACTGTTCCTCAGGGGACTTGTCTGTCTTCCATCTTTTGTGGCTCCCGAGTTCCCATTCGCCACTGTTATTGAGAGAATCTAGGATGTTGGACAAACTGGTATTGAGAGAGGTAACAGACCTAGACCCGATATATTTTGGGCGACTCGAGTCGATCTTGTTGTATGTGCGCATCCTCTTGTTATTGTCATCGTCCTCTTTTTTATCCTTTGGAACAGAGGATTTCTTCTCTGACTCTGCCTCTCTTTTGGTGGCCAACATTCTGTCCATAGTGATGTATCTTCAAGCATTTCTAAGGAAGTATGTCATATTGGTTGGGGGTCCAGGGTGAGGAAGTCATAGAGTTTGCCACTTCTCAGACGCGAAGTGAAAGCCGTGACGGCGGTTATGGATAATCCTTAGCAAAAGGATATAGAAGCCCGAAGATTTGGGTCATTCCCGAAAGGCCTAACCACAAAAGATACAAGCACAGAAAGCCCAAGTCTGGACCCAATGCAGCTCAACAGAACACTCTTCTTTCTGCAGAGGAATAGTATTCGGCGCTGACCACCATGCTTAGCTTAGCACACAAATCTATAGGATAAGTCTTTCCAAATGGGAAGTTATAACCATTAATGTGAAGTTATAACTATTAATCAGAAGTTACAACCATTGACGGAAGTTACAACCACCAACGGGAGGTTACAACCATCTACGAAAGTTACAATTATCTAAGAGAAGTTACAACTGCCTGCAAGCAGATCACTCACTCATCTGCCACATTCCTCATTCATCTGCCACGAGTTCCACTCATTTGCCAAATGTTGACTTGTTCTGCCTCTATAAATAGCCAAACACATAGCCATTTGGAGGTAACTCTTTCTTGATTCACAATTCTCTCTTTAAATACAGAGAAATAAATACTTTCCTTAAGACATTGTTCTAACTTTGGCATCAGAGTCCCCGTGGCAGGCAGCACACCGGTGTCAAGAATTAATCTTCATCTTATGCGCTCTGCGTGATCAGCACGTGATCTGGTTGAAATTTGCATCCACAAATTGGTGTTTTCAATGAGAAATTGAATCAAACTCATTGCATGCTCACTTCCATTCATAAAAAAAACTTTCATTTTTTTACTTTAAATTTCCTTTCACAAACACTTTCATTGTCAAAGTTCTTTTCAGTACAATGGTGGGAACTCGAAAAAAAATTAGCAAAAATAATGTTGCACAGTCCTCTGGTACTGGACCGCCATAGTTGCCACTGGTTCAACCGCTACCAGTCGAACAACCACTGGTAGTAGGTCTGCCACTGTCAACTGACCATCAATTGCAACCTTCTGCCCAACAACCAAGCCCAATGAAGATGACACAACAAAAAAATCTTGCAAGTCAGATTTCCAATTTGACAAAAATATTGGAGAACCAAACTTAGGTAGTAAAGCGATTAGTGAGTATATAGCCAAGGCAAAAGACACATTGTCATCTGCCAGTAGACAGTGTGCATGGGAGTAGAAGTAGTCATCCACTGAGGGGAAATAATACATCTGGAAGTATTCATTCAAGATTAGGTCCACGAGCAAATGTGCATTCTAGGCTCAAGCCTCAAACATGAGTCTTCTCAAGGTTGGGTTCCCAAGCAATTGTACACTCAAGACTGAGATCACAGATGATGCTAGATATGAATGGTCGGCGTAGAAGATAGAATCTCGATGGATGTGAACAACGCAGAGATCAAATCTGGATCATTATATTAACTTATCCTGAAACTGCCATGTCGTTGAGCAGCATAGACTGCCTTAATAGGCAGCTGATCAGCAAGATACACTCTGGCTCTTGAGAGCTGATGATGTAGCACGAATAATCAATGAGCAGTTGAGGAACTCGCGAGTCATGAAAAATCCAGATAATGCTCTGCACAGAGAGGTGGCCTTGGTAAACACTACACCTTTTACAAATGGCATTGAAAAGGATCCTCCACCAGCCAAGTTTACCATACCAACCTTTACTCCTTTCAAAGGAGATTCTGATCCTAAGAGCACTTGAAGCATTTCCGAAGTCTCATGACTCTGCAATAAAATGATGTCTTACTTATGTGCAAAATATTTGCAATGACTTTACAAGGAGTGACCCAAGATTGGTTTCACACTTTGACCCCTCGGTCGATCAACAATTTTGGAAAGCTCTCCCTTACTATTACAAAAGAATATTCATCCTATCGAACCATAAAAAAGCATGCTGACAACCTCTTCAACATAAAGAAAAAGTCAAATGAATCTATACGAGACTTCATTAAAAGATTTAAGGCAGAAAGGGCGAGCATAAATGGGTGTGATGACCAAATTGCAACCTTAGCTTTCAAAAAGGGTTTGCCCGCAGATCACATATTGTATTCAAAATTGACTATGAAATCGGGCAAAACTCTTGCCGAAATATTTGCCATGTATAGCATTCTGCCATTTTACAAAGTAGATTGAAGCTGAGGCGTCCTAGCTTTTTCATTTTTAACTTTTTAGGAAAAAATGCAATGTACATGTAAGAAAAAATTGGTTGTATTTTATTTGTTTATTGTATTTATCTCTTCAACAAGAGACTCTTCATCCGGTAGAACATACACAGTGTTCTCCATTTCGGTCAATCAAATTTTCCACGAGAAGAACCAACCCTGGCTGAAGAGACCGCCATCAATGAAATGAGACCTGCAAAAAAAAGATCTGAACAAATATTTACATATACCTCAGCAAATGATACATTATTTTGCTTTTCAGCAGAGAACACACCTTCCTTAGTTGAAATACGGAAATACAAGATTTCATTCTACATGTCCTACAGCAGAAAACATTCAGAAATACAAATATTTATGTACACCTCAGTAGAGGATGACACTCTACGTGAGTGGTAATTCAATGCATAAAAGCATCTTACTCAAGACTACTTAAATCCATTTAAGTTTAGTCAAGTGGTCAGCAGATCACACAAGAAAAATGCCTCAGTAGAGGATGACACTCTGCGTGAGTGGGTAATTCAATGCATAAAGCATTTTACTCAAGACTACTTAAATCCGTTTAAGTTTAGTCAAGTGGTCAACAGACCACACAAGCAAAATGCCTCAGTAGAGGATGACACTCTCCGTCATTGGGTAATTCAATGCATAGAAGCATCTTACTCAGGACTACTTAAATCCGTTTAAGTTTGGTCAAGTGGTCAGCAGACCACACAAATAAAATGCCTCAGTATAGTATCACACCTCAGTAGAGGATGACATTTTACGTGAGTGGGTAATTCAATGCATAAAAACATCTTACTCAGGACTACTTAAATTCGTTTAAGTTTTGTCAAGTGGTCAGCAAACAACACAAGCAACATGACTCAGTAGAGGATGACACCTCATAATAGGATGGTACTCTCTGTGAGTGAGTAATTCTATTAATCAATCACTGAGCATAGAAGTATCTTACTTATGACTACTTAAATCAATTTAAGTTTTGTTAAGTGGCCAGCAGATCACACAATATTTCCATGCAATTTCCAAGATAAACAGATTTGAATCCATGATTAACTTCCTCAAGTTATGCTTAAATTTTGATTTAGCACATTGGAAACTCGTGAAAGAGGCAAATAAAGCTTTTGCGCTCTTAAAGAAAATATTTCTAAGTCAGCAAACCAATAAACATACACAAAGTTTGGGGATCATAAAAGCAAAGAATAACACTATTTGATATGAAGTCACCATCAACTCCAAAAGAAATTCAAACTCTTACTAGTAAAGCAACAGCGTTGGATCAATTTTTTAGTAGATCAGCAGACATATCCAAGAGATGACTTGTACATCTACTTGGCAGTTTCAAATGCAACAGTTAGCTCAGTTTTCATCAGTGAAGAGTTTGGGGCACAACTTCCTCTCGGATGCTTGTCAAAAACTCATGAAATGAACGATAGATTTGAGCCAATATGACTTAATCTACCGGCCGAGAACAACTATAAAGGCTCAAAACTTAGCAGAATTCATTCCCTTCTTAACCGGAGAAATAAAATTAGCTAGCAGATCAGTGTAACGTCCTTCAACAAAATCTACTGGCTAAGGACAACTATAAAGGCTCAAGCCTTAGCAAATTTCATAACATAATTTGTTTCCTGCTCAACCAAGGAAACAAAATCAGCTAGCCGATCAGTGTCCCGTCCTTCAACAAATGAAGACTCATCAACTCATGCTGAAATAGGGGCAGATCAGCCCAAAGATATGCCACTCCTCAACTTATGCTGAAATAGGGGCAGGTCAACCTAAAGATATGTGACATTTATATGTGGATGAGTCGTCAAATCATAAGGATACTAGAGAAGGACTTGTTTTATTCACCTAAGGATGATCCTCTATTTGGACAAAGTCCAAGAGCCTATGAAATTACTATCTGTGACTCATCTAGTAAATCACCTCATCTGTAGCAGAAGCCTTTACATGCAGATCATTGTGTCTTCAGCAGACTAAATTTCAATAACAACGGATCATTTCAACAACAGAAGAAGCTTCTACATGCATATCTTTTACGTCAGCAAGATCAAGGGCATTCTTCTTCTATTTTTGGCGAGGCTTCTTAGTAAAAATACATCTTCTCTGCTATTAAGTAAGAAGGAAAAAAAATTGGTCAACTCAAAAGCAAATGAGATAAGGGGCATTTGTGATAGCCAAAAATAATCCTTAGCACAACAGGATATGGAAGCCTGAAGATTTGGGTCGTTCCTAAGAAGCCCTAACCACAAAAGATACAAGTACAGAAAACCCAAGTTTTGACCCAATGCAGTTCGGCAGAACACTCTTCTTTCAACAGAGGAATAGTATTCGGCATTGACCACCATGCTCAGTTGAGCACACGAATCTGTAGGATATGTCTCTACAAATGGGAAGTTATAACCATTAACCGGAAGTTATAACCGTTGACGGATGTTACAACCACCAACGGGAGGTTACAACTATCTACGGAAGTTACAACCGCCTGCAAGCAGATCACTTACTCATCTGCCACATGTCTCACTCATCTGCCACGTGTTCCACTCATCTACTAGCAGTTGACTTGTTCTGCCTTTATAAATACCAAACACATAGCCATTTGGAGGTAACTCTTTCTTTATTCACAATTATCTCTTCAAATACAAAAAAATAATTACTTTCCAAAAAACATTGTTCTAGCTTTGGCATCGGAGTCCCCTTGGCAGGCACCACCCCGATGTCAAGAATTAATCTTCCTCTTATGCAGATTGCTCCGCGCGATCAGCACGTGATCCGATGGAAATTTGCATCCACAGCGGTGTCATTGTGGATGCAAATTTCCACCAGATCACGAGCTGATCACGCGGAGCAATCTGCATAAGATAGAATCATGTATTGATCACGTGGAGTAATCTACATAAGATAGAAGTTAATTCTTGACACCGGTGTAGTGCCTGCCATGGGGAATCCGATGCCAAAGTTAGAGCAATGTCTTCAAAAAATGTTTATATCTCTATATTTGAAGAGAGAATTCTGAAATCAAGAAAGAGTTACCTCCAGATGGATTTTTGTTTGACTATTTATAGAGGCAGATGAGTGAGACACGTAGCAGATGAGTGAGTGATCTGCTTGCAAGCGGTTGTAATTCCAGCAGATGAGTGAGACACGTGGCAGATAAGTGGGTTATCTGCTTGTAGGCGGTTGTAACTCCAGCAGATTAGTGAGACGCGTGGTAGATAAGTGAGTGATCTGCTTGCAGGCGGTTGTAACTCCAGCAGAGTAGTGAGACACGTGGCAGATAAGTGAGTCATCTGCTTACAGGCGGTTGTAACTCCTCTTAGGTAGTTGTAACTTCTCTTAAGTAGTTGTAACTCCTCTTAGGTAGTTGTAACTTCTCTTAAGTAGTTCTAACTTCCTGTTGGCGGTTGTAACTTCCTATTTTGAGTCACCTCTCCTGCAAGCTTGGGTGCTCAGCTGAGCATGGTGGTCAGCGTCGAACACTACTCCTCTACTGAGAAAGAAATGTTCTGCTGAGTTGCATTGGGCCCAAACTTGGACTTTCATGGGTAATATTCGACCTTCTCGAGAACATCTCAAATATTTGGGCCTCCTTTTCCTATTGGGCTAAGGATTATTTTTGGCTCCCACAAATGCCCCTCATCTTCTTTGCTTTTGAGTTGACCGTTTTCTTTTTCTTCTTGCTTATAAGTATAGGAGATGTATTTTCACTGATGAGCCCCGCCAAAATTAGAAGTAGAATGCTCCTAATTTGGCCGTCTTGTCTGTTTCTATTGATACAAGTAAAAGATCTGCTTGTAGAGGCTTCTGTTGTTGTTGAAATGTAATCTGCTGAAGACAAAATGATGCATGTTGAAGCTTTTGGTGCAGATGAGGTGGTCTACCAGATGAGTCATACATAGTCATTTCATAGGTTCTTAGACTTTGTCCAAATAGAAGATCATCCATAGGTGAATAAAACAAGTCCTGTTCCGGCATCCTGGTGATTTGATGACCCATCCTATATAAATGTCACATATCTTTGGGCTTACCTGCCCATGTTTCAGTATGAGTTGAGGAGTCTTCATTCATTGAAGGACGTGACACTTATCTACTGGCTGACTTTGTTTCCCCGATTGAGGTGGGAGCGATTACTACGAAATTTGCTAAGACTTCAGCCTTTATAGTTGTCATCGGCCGGTAGATTTTGTTGAAGGATGCGACACTGATATGCTGGCTGACTTTGTTTCCCGGGTTGAGGAAGACTTGAGCTTTTACAATTGTCCTCGACCGGTAGATTTTGTTGAAGGATGAGACATTGATCTGCTGGCTGACTTTGTTTCCCCGGTTGATGAGGGAATGAATTCTGCTAAAGCTTGAGCCTTTATAGTTGTCTTCGGCCAGTAGATCAAGTTGAATTTGCTTAACTCTATCGCCTATTTCATGAGTTTTTAACAAACATCTGGGAGGAAGTTGTGCCCCCAACTCTTCGCTGATTAGAACTGAGCTAACTTCTGCATTCGAAACTGCCAAGTAGATGTATAGGTTCTCTCCTGGATTTGTCTGCTGATTTACTCAAGAATCGGTTCAAAGTTGTTGTTCTACTAGTGAGACTTTGAATTTCTTTTGATGGTGACTTCATGTCAAGTAGTGGTCTTCTTTGCTTTTATGATCCCCAAACTTTGTGTATGTTTGTTGGTAAACTGACTTAGAAATATTTGCATTAAGGGCACAAAAGTTTGATTGATCTCTTTCATGAGTTTTCAATATGCTTAAGTCGGAATTTTAGCATAACTTGAAGAAATTAATCATGGATTCAAATCTATTTATCTTGGAAAATGCATGGAAATATTGTGTGATTTGCTGACCACTTGACAAAACTTAAAGAGATTTAAGTAGTCTTGAGTAAGATGCTTCTATGCTCAGTGATTGATTAATTGAATTACCCACTCATGGAGAGTGACATCCTCTACTGAGGTGTGATCCTCTACTGAGGCATTTAGCTTGTGTGGTCTGTTGACCACTTGACTAAACTTAAACGGATTTAAGTAGTCTTGAGTAAGATGTTTTTATGCATTGAATTACCCACTTATGAAAAATGGCATCCTCTACTAAGGTATTTTGCTTGTGTGGTCTGCTGACCACTTGACTAAACTTAAACGGATTTAAGTAGTCTTGAGTAAGATGCTTTTATGCATTGAATTACCCACTCATGGAGAGTGTCATCCTCTACTGAGGTGTACATAAATATTTGTATTTTTGAATGTCTTCTGCTGAAGGACATGTAGAACGAATTCTTGTATTTCCCTATTTCAACTGAAAAAGGTGTATTCTCTGCTGAGAAGTAAAATAATGTATCCTCTGCTGAGGTATATGCAAATATTTGTTCAAATCTTTTCTTTGCAGGATCTTCTTTATTGGTAGCGGTCTCTTCGGCGAAGGTTGATTCTTCTAGCGGAGAATTTGATTGACCGGAATGGAGAACATTGTGTATGTTCTACCGGATGAGGAGTCTCTTGTTGAAGAGATAAAATACAATAAACAGATAAAATATAATCAAGTTTTTCTTACATATACATTGCATTTTTTTTCTTCTAAAAAGTTAAAAATTAAAAAGCTAGGATGCCTCAGCTTCAATCCACTTTGTGAAATGGTCGGTTGCCATAATCATCATATTCTTCTGCGCTGGAGAGTTTGATTGATCGGAACGGTGAACTTTGTGTATGTTCTACTGGATGAAGAGTTTCTTGATGGAGAGCGTGTTCTACATTTGTCACCCTTTTCTTTATCCTCTTTCTGATTCACATTTGTTTGTGCAGGTTGACTATTTTTCTCAAGTATATCTGATGCCTTAACACTATTTTTTTCGTCATCCCACAATGCATAGCGTTCTGCCATGGCGAAGATTTCGGTAAGAGTTTTGCCCGATTTCATGGTCAATTTTCCATACAATATGTGATCTGCGGGCAGACCCTTCTTGAAAGTTAATGATGCAATTTGATCATCACACCCAACTATGCTTATTTTTTCTACCTTGAATCTTTTAATGAAGTCTTTGAGCGATTCATTTGACTTCTTCTTCATGTTGAAGAGATGGTCAACATGTTTTTTGACAGTTCGGTAAGATGAATATTCTTTTGTGAAGACAAGGGATAGATCTCCAAAGTTGTTGATCGACTGGGGGGTCAAAGTGTGAAACCAATCTTGGGCTACTCCCTGTAAAGTCATAGCAAATATTTTGCACATAAGCGGATCATCATTTTTGTGCAGAGTCATGACACTTCGAAAATGCTTCAAGTGCCTCTCAGGATCAGAATCTCATTTGAAAGGGGTAAAAGTTGGTGTGGTAAAACCTTGCTGGTGGAGGAGCCTCTTCGATGTTATCTGTAAAAGGTGAAGTGTTCACCAAGGCTACTTTTCTGCGCAGAGTATCATCTGGATTTCTCATAACTTCTAAATTCATCAACTGCTCTTTCACCATTCGTGCCACATCATCTGCTCCCAAGGGCTTATGTGTATCCTGCTGATCGGCCGTATGGTGATTTTGATTCTGATTATCTGCGGTAGATGACTCATCATATTCCGAATTTGATTGTGACTTACCTACATGTGAGTGAGGTAGAGTCTCAATGAGATTCGCTTGAAGGCTCATCTTGATTTGACGAGCCTCTGAATGTGGGATGTGGGACAAATCAGTGTAGTGATCTAGATCTGGTCCCCTGCGTTGTTCGCATCCATCAGGATTATGTCTTATGCGCCGAAAACTTATATTGGGTGTAGTCTGCGGTCCTAGCCTTGAGTGCACAGTTGCTTGGGAGCCCAATCTTGAGAAAACTCTCGTTTGAGGTCCGATCCTAGAGTGCACATTTACTCGTGGCCCTAATCTCGAATGAATGCTTCCAGAGGGATTGCTTCCTTTTGATGGATGACTACTTCCACTTCTATGCACATGATCTGCTGGAAGACGGCGATGTGTCGTCTGCCTTGGTTGTTCGCTCACTAATCGCTTTACCACTTGGGTTTGTTCTTCTAATATTTTGGTCAGATTGGTGATCTGACCTGCAAGATTTTCTTGTTGTGTCATCTCCATTTGGCTTGTGGCAGAAGGTTGCAATTGATGGTCAGCAGGCGGTGGCAGACCCACTATCAGTGGTTGTCCGACCAGTAACGACTGAACCCGTGATGACGATGGCAGCCTAGTACGAGCAGAATACCTTGTAACATTATTTTTGCTAGTTTGTTTTCGAGTTCCCACCATTGTATTGAATTGAAAATAAAAGTGTTTGTGAATGAAATTGAAACTGAATGAATGAAAGTTTTTTTTTTTGTGAATGGAAGAGAGCATGCAATGAGTTTGATTCAAGCTCTCATTGAAAAAGCACCAATTTGTGGATGCAAATTTCCACCAGATCACGTGCTGATCACACGGAGCAATCTGCATAAGATAGAATCACGTGCTGATCACGTGGAGTAATCTGCATAAGATAGAAGTTAATTCTTGACACCGGTGTGGTGCCTGCCACGAGGACTCTGATGCCAAAGTTAGAGCAATGTCTTCAGAAATATGTTTATATCTCTATATTTGAAGAGATAATTCTGAAATCAAGAAAGAGTTACCACCAGATGGATTTATGTTTGACTATTTATAGAGGCAGATGAGTGAGACACGTGGCAGATGAGTGAGTGATCTGCTTGCAAGCGGTTGTAACTTCAGCAGATGAGTAAGACACGTGGCAGATAAGTGAGTTATCTGCTTGCAGGCGGTTGTAACTCCAGCAGATTAGTGAGACACGTGGTAGATAAGTGAGTGATCTGCTTGCAGGCGGTTGTAACTCCAGCAGATTAGTAAGACACGTGGCAGATAAGTGAGTCATCTGCTTACAGGCGGTTGTAACTCCTCTTAGGTAGTTATAACTTCTCTTAAGTAGTTGTAACTTCTTGTTGGCGGTCGTAACTTCCTGTTTTGAGTCACCTCTCCTGCAAGCTTGGGTGCTCAACTGAACATGGTGGTCAGCGTCGAACACTACTCCTCTGCTGAAAAAGAAATGTTCTGCTGAGTTGCATTGGGCCCAAACTTGGGCTTTCTCTACTTGTAACTTTCATGGGTAATATTCGGCCTTCTCGAGAACATCTCAAATATTTGGGCTTCCTTTTCCTATTGGGCTAAGGATTATTTTTGGCTCCCACATTCATTACTACAGCCGTCGATGAGGGTCAACTCATCGTTAAAACGAGTAACATATTCCCTCAACGTATTATTCTATTTTTGTTTTATTGTCAGCAGATAATGTGGATCCCTCATGAGTCGTTGGTTGCCCACAAAGTGTGTGAGGAACGCCAATGCTAACGTCCAAAATGAATCAATGGATTTTGGAAGAAGGTTGTGGAACCACGTTAGTGCTGACGTCTTCAAGCTTGCGGGGAATGATCGACACATTATTGCATTGGACCCTTCCTTGAGCGCCATAACATTCTGGAAGTGGCGTAGGTGATCGGACGGGTCTCCTGTCCTGTTGTAAAAACCAACTTTGGCGGGGTGTATTTCTTTGGTAGTGGTTCATCCATGAACGAAAAGACCGTGAATAAACAGCGCGTCTGGGTGACGTGCCTGTCAGCTCTAGATGTTGAGTCTCTATTGGTTGCGACTCCGCCTCTTGTCCATTAAGAAGTTGTTGGGGGCAGCGCAACTCTTTTGAACATGTTCTCTGAAACTTTTTGGGGAGTGGGCCCTTCGCTGCTTACGTTCTCCCTCTGCAGGTGGAGGATTCCTATGTTTGAGAGCCTCCAACATTTTCGCGATTTGCTACATCTGTGTTGAAAGTATGTCCACCCTTGGGTCTGCTGTGACCGCCATTGGTGCGGGCGTCTGAAAAGGTTCATTTCATGGCAGTGGTGGAACTGGAGGCACTCTGTCGGTTTGAGCATTTGAAGGCTCGGCAGTATCTCCATTGTTGCTAGACCTCGTTGTCACCATCTCGTTGATTCTCTGGAAAAGGGTGGAACTACAGTTCTTTCTGAGGAACTATGTCGTTCCCTACGGACGACGCCAAACTGATGTAGTCGATTTCTGCTCTCCTTCCTTATTGTTTACCTAGACCTGCACAGGTAGCAAACGTGAACCAAGAACCACCGTATGGTGGTCGATGGCACTCCGATGCTTAAGTTAGATAGAGGCTTAAAACTGTAAACTGGGATTATATTGCGTACCTCTATTCATTGACCTTATCTCCCTTTTATAGTGTAGGAGTTCTTGTTCAGCTAGGCCTTTGGTGGCGTAGTTTAGGGAAAAAGATTTTGTTGTGGAGTTCCTTTCCTAATTGGGAGCTGTCTATGCGGGATAGTTTCCCTACACGACTCATGCTCCTAGATCTACGGGAGAGGTTTCCCTTTCTGAGTGTCCATGCAAGAAAGTTTCCTTGCCCGACTTATACTATAATATATGTTTCCTAGTTGGATCCAATGTGTTATTGGCCTGCCTGTCTTGGGTAGATCTATCAGATACTTGCCTTAGAGGTCTTACGAGTATTGGGCCTGACCACGTGACGTGTGGGCTTACTGGTTCGTTGCAACTCGGATCCGACTGTCTGGATCCTGTTGATAATGGGCTTAATATTGTTTGGGCCTTGCTGGATTGAGCATGCAATCGGGCTTGCTTCGTTCTGTTGACGAGATAATCATGACACGTGTACGGTGCTGATCAGAGGACAGTTTGATGCATCATCAAGGTCAATGAATCTTTTACAACCTCAATGAAAATATTTCTAAGTTAGCAGACTAAAAGCAAAGTTGAATGAAATATAACATTACTTCAACATAAGTTCGATGAAAAGGGCATTTTCAAATGTAGAAGTTAGCTCAGCCCTCATGAAATGGGTGATAGAGGCGAGCCAATATGACTTGATCTACAGGCCGAGGACAGCTATAAAGGCTCCATCCTTAACAAATTTCATAGCAGAATCCACTCCCGCCTCAACCGGGGAAACAAAGTTAGCCTTCAAATCAGTGTCGCGTCCCTCAACAAATGAAGACTCCTCAACTCATGCTAAAACAAGGACATGGCAGCCCAAAGATGTGGCATGTAGGTGTGGATGGGTCATCAAATCACAAGGGTGTCGGAGCATGATGTTTTATTTACACCCGATGGAACCATGGTAGAGCAAGCCATCACACTTGGTTCTAAAGCCTCCAATAATGAAGCAGAATATGAGGTCTTCCTTGTTTGTCTGCGGCATATGGTGGATACATGCCAAAACATCTAAGGATGATCCTCTACTTAGACAAAGTTTAAGAGCCTCAGAAAATCATTTGTGTAACTCATCCAGTAGATCACCTCGTCTTCATGAACCTGCAAGAGAGGTCTCTCCAAACGAAAAGTTATAACAATCAACGAAAAGTTACAACCGTCAACGGAAGTTACAACCATCTAGAGGAAGTTACAACCATTGATGGAAGTTACAACCATCTACAAGAAGTTACAACCATCAACAAAAGGTTCCAACAATCAATGGGAAGTTATAGCCATCAATGGCTTCCGGTCTGCCACGTGTCTCACTCTTCTATGAGCAGTTGACTCCTAACCTATCACGTGCCTCACTCTTCTAAGAGCAATTGGTTCCCGACCTACCACGTGCCTTACTCTTCTGCCAAGTGTCTCACTCTTCTACGTGAAGTTGGATCCCAACTTGCCATGTGTCTCACTCTTTTACGAGCAGTTGGCTCCCAACCTGCCACGTGCCTTACTCTTTTAGGAGCAGTTGGATTTTGACCTGCCATGTGTCTCACTCATCTACGAGCAGTTCGCTCCCGACCTGCCACATGTCTCACTCTTCTACGAACAGCTTAGTATCAACCTGTCACGTGCCTCACTTTTCTACGAGCAGTTGGCTCCCGACTTTCCACGTGTTTCACTCTTCTACGAGCAGTTTTCTCCTGACCTGTCACGTACTCACTCGTTTACGAGCAGTTGGCTCCCGACATGCCACGTGTCCAACTCATCTACGAGCAGTTGTATCATCCTGCCTCTAAAAATAGCCAAACACAATTATTTTCGGGTAACTTTTTTTATTCACAATTCTATCTTAAAAACACAGACAAATAAATCATTTTCTAAAGGCATTGTTCTAACTTTGGCATCGGGGTCCCTGTGGCAGACACCACACTATTTTTAAGAATTAATCTTTATCTTATTCAAATTTTTCTGCATGATCAGCACGTGATCCGGTGGAAATTTGCATCCACATAACCCATCAGATCTACTATAGTTGGACACAACAAAGTAGTTGCTAGCTGAATTTGTTCCACAAATTGAACAGATTTGCTATAAGAATTTAAACTTTAAATGTCGACCTCTACGGTAGTACGTTAATTTGAGTACGTGGGTGTGATTTAGAATAATTTTTTTGGGACTAAGTCGACAAGGTGGGAAGTGCATAGTATGTCATTAAGCAGACATTTAGAGTGGGTTTTTTTAATTTAGTACATACCCATCTGAAATACACATAACCCCTAAAATGTTTCACATTTGGTGATTGTGTTTTGGTTTCGATCCAATATTTGATTGCTAACGTGAGATGTTCAACATATTGTAGAACCTAATAGAATATGGTTCCACCTCTACCCATCTCATAGCATGAGGTGGTATCCAAGGACTAGGTGTCATGCCTTAGTCAAATGCTCTTGGCTATAAATAGGTAAGAGAAATGTTATAAGAAGTAGACGTTAAGTATAAATGAAAAAGAAGATGAAACAAAGATTTTGTATAAAGAGACAGAAAGAATACATAATAAAATAAAAGAGTGAATAATATAAAGAAATTGTACTCCATTGTGTTTACTTTCAACACGAAGCTCCAACCAATTGAGCGTTAGATGATGATTATATTTCACTTTGATCCAAGGGCATTTGAGCACGAAGCTTGACTTGGGTAATTTTTCTCTACATTTATTTTTTTCAGATTTTTTATTCAAAAAAGTTTAGATGTAAATAATTTTAACAATAGCCTATATTTTTCTGAATTTTAGTATGACTATTTCCATGATTTATGTTACATCTAGTGGATTTTGCCTCACAAGAAAATATTACTTCCATGGCGGTGTTTCATGCTTTGAATTCAAACTTTGTTTAAATCTCAGAGCCCTCATCACACACATGTGTTGGAATAGAGGCTAGATTCGATTCATGTGGTGTTTGGTAGATACCACTGATGATGTTCTTGATAATTTGGCAAATTATAGGCTGGATTTCATCATAAATACACTACTCACATAAGGAGAAAAATCCAGCCCACCAGAATAACCAAGAAGAAAGAGGCTCAATTCTAAGATAACAATCAATACCTCTTCGACTTCTTCTCTTGACATTGATCGTTCCCAAATTGTCTTCTAGAGTTGAACTTCAGCTTCCGTTGGCAGAATTGCCAGGCTTCTCAAGGTCGGAAACCACACCAAGCATGCCAGTGCTGGCACCCCTGTATAACTTCTCACCATGCTCGAGTACCTTGCAACTGCGGGCTTGCTTATGGTTTCAAATTAATTTGTTTGTCATCAAACTATTAGAATATTTTCATTAAATAACATCCAACTCATAGGCTTCTTCACTAGGCCCAACCTTAAATATATCCATCATGTTTTATCTGTTGGAGCTCCCCATCTCTTTGTGTTGTTTATTTTCTTCATTGATTTCTTTTAGAACCCTAAACCTTATTGCAAATTAGTAAAGAGACCAAACATTGAGAGTTAGGGAGATAAGCATGTCAAACATCAAAGTATGTGCAAGAGGCCAACATGTGTATAAAACAATGTGTCTTCATGGTGGTTTGGAAAATGAAGCCAATAGAAAATAAAGATATGGGTAGTAAGCTAGGTGGTGCTGAGTTAAGTTCAATTGTCTAATATGGGTAGGTTTGCCCGTGTATTATTATTGACCGAGGTGTTGAATGTTGTATTGTATGCTCTCAATGTGATTTTGGATTTCTTAGGAGGAATTACTTCCTACCTGTGATAAATTTCATTTCATAAAATTACAGTGAGGTGTAAGCATAATTGCTTTCACCCAAGTTGGTGTCTATTCTCATCACTTTGTTGTCAGACATGAATTTTTTACAAGTATTGTTATTTCGAAGTAGGTAAGCAATTAAGCATAAGTGTTTTTTGCTTTAATCTTTATTGCATTTGGAACTATTCACTGTGTTAAGACTCTTGTGAATGATACTAAAAATCCTTTTATAGATGACATATGTCATAGATGTAATAAATGTGGACATTGGTCATATGTTTGTCGTGCACCAATAGAGACAGTAGAGAAATATTGAGATTTCCTGAAAACCAAATATACAAATTTGATGCAATTGGAAGATAATAATGAATTGAAGATGTAGGTTTTGGTTCATCTCTCTCAGCTATGATGACTTGGTGGTAGCTTGATTTGAGGTGCAGCTTTAAAATTACTTAACAAATTCTACCTAATAAGAGAGAGAAGTGAAACTAAGCGGCAGCGGGCAACAACATGTTGTTGTTATGTTCTTGTTTATTGTTGAGACTTGAAAGAGGTAAGAGATGAGATAAATAAAAGAAGAAGAAAAAAATCATAATGATGGTGCCAAAGAGTAGGTTCAAAAAAATAAAAATAAAAATTGGAGGTGGTGGTGTCAAAGAGGGGAAGTGGCCATGTTCTAAAAATTGGTCTAGGCAACCTCCTAGGCGCTAGGCGGGTTTCTGAAATGTTTTTATTTTCAGTTTGAAAAATAAAATAAAATTTAAGACTATTTTTTTTTACATTTTGCATATGTATCCTGACATTGAGCTATAAATAATTTAATGAAATGTTTTTATTTTCAGTTTGAAAAATAAAATAAAATTTAAGACTATTTTTTTTTACATTTTGCATATGTATCCTGACATTGAGCTATAAATAATTTATGTGCTATTATGCTTAACTTTTATAAATAATAAATTATAATAAATAAATAAATAAATAAATTGCCTAGGCCCCTGCCTAGTCCTCTAGGGCGTCTAGCGTTTTTCAGAACACTGGGAAGTGGTGGTGTAAAAAATATAGAAAAGGAAATGAGGTTGGAGAAATAGTCGGCTTGGACCCTCTTTAAACTGGATCCGCAACCCGCTTCCACTGTCATTCATCACAACAACAACCACCGCCGGTTACACTCCATGCCAGAATGGCCACAAGCTGCTCTGTGGATCCATGTTGATTGATCGACTTAATTCGCATCCGGGTAGAAATCCCAAGGCTTTTTCAATTCAGGCGTACATGATTACTTTTAACGCGTTGTGCGTAAAGTTTCTGCAAGTTCTGGTTGCAGGGTGGATTTCGGAAGATATAGTTATTTGCACACCTATTATTTGTTTGTACCACCACAAACTTCATTAATACGTGAATTTGGATATTCACAGCTACCAAAAAGGCATTGTACCACCACAGGCTGGTGAATATTGCGATTCTAATCTGGAGATTATTCACCACCACATGCTTTTGCAGATAACACCATGAGACAAATTTTGTGATCCGATTTGAAGCATATTTGAAGCTCGCTTTGAGGAGAAATAAACACAAAAAATCATGAACTAATGAAGTAGTTATACTATGACACAGGGCTTCACATTGGAAATTATATATGGTGGCTAAATTTTAATTAGATTGTTTGTGGTACCAACAACTACAAAGGAAGAGTTCAGGTCGACTTTTAGTGTTGAACTTTTTTGAAATATTATCCTCAACGCTTGAGGACAAGCTTTTCAAAGCGGGGAAGAATGATGTAATATTTGATAATTACTTATTTGTTTTATTGTTTAAATATTTGTGCCAATTCAATGTTCAGCCGAAGTGGGTTTAGAAGCCCAAGTAAGATTACGTTTAGGGTTTTATTTTAGTTAAATAGGCATAATAAAAAATTGTAATAAATTTTGTTGAGTTCTGAGAAATTAGTGAACGTTTGAAAATTTGTCATTAAGTTTCAATGAATTGGTTTCTTAGCTTCCGCCGAACCCTACACCATTAAGCCTCCTCGGGTATTGAAATGTTTCTTCAAGGATTCACAAATGTTTTTCTACATTAATTTTCATTATTTTATGGGATGTATTGGATGGGCTACTAATCATATATATTCAAGTTTAAGTCATAAAAAAGGATCGCCGTTGATATCTCATTTATGTGCCTTTCTCTATTAGAGATTTTTTTTTTATTGGGATTTTCCACCGATATAAGACAAATATCTCGATGATTAATAGATTTCTTTTAATAAGTATAAAAAAGTGTTTCTGGACATTGAATTGGTTTCACTAATGGTTTCTTTATGAATAACATGTTGAGAAGGAAGTTGCACAAGTTCTACCTTCAGGTGAAGTTGAAGACGTTTCAGAATGAAAAATATTTTTATTTGCAAGGTTTGAAGATTTGTGTGGTGCTACCTTTGATCATGTGTATGAAATTCCAGTTCGGTGTGTCTTTCATCAGCTATGAGCTATAAAGGCATTTTCTTGTTTCTTTTGATGGAAATATATGTTGCTGGATGCTTTGCTCTTTATATTAGTTTGGTTTTCTTACGGACCGATTATGGTTTTGCATCACCTTGTCAGTTTGGGATTTCGGGGCTTATGTCCTTGTCATTAGCTAGGTTAATTTAGATTTGTTAATCCTTTTAGTTCCTGGATGCCTAGAGTTAGAAATGTATGAACCAAATGAAAAACTCTGCTATTGTTATTCAATCTTAATCAATACAAAGAGCTTTACATGTATTTATAGCTATCTCAGATTACATCTAGGAATCAAGAACATCTACTAACAGACTACAGCTCATACTAACAGGTTGTCATAATTCACTAACTGATTACAGGTCATTCTAACAAACCATCCTAGACTCTAACAAACTACTATCCTGAACTAGACTCTGTCCTGTTTCTGGCTGTCCTGTTTTTGTCTATCATCCCCCCTCAAGTGCAAGGGGTAGGTAACAAGACCAAGATGGGACTTGAGATAGGCAAACCGAGCACTTGGAAGATGCTTAGTAAGAAGATCTGCAGGCTGCTCACTAGTGGGAACAAAGGCGAGAAGCAAATCACCACGAAGAACATGATCACGGATGAAATGTAAATCAATCTCAATATGTTTGGTCCTAGCATGAAACACTGGATTCTTGGCAAGGTGGTAAGCACTGATATTGTCATACCATAGAAGAGGAGAACTAGGAAGAGAAACACAAAGCTCCCGTAACAAAGCCTGGATCCAGATAACCTCAGAAGATGCCAGGGCAAGACCACGATACTCAGATTCAGCACTGCTGCGAGAGACAACACGCTACTTGGTAGCAGACCAAGAGATCAAATTACCACCCAAATAAACTAAATAGCCACTAGAACTACGTCGGTCATCAGGATTAGAACCCCAATCAGCATCAGAGAAGGCTTCTATAGCAAGATCACGAGCAGGTTGTAAGAGCAATCCATCATGAACAGAGCCTTTCAGATAACGTAGAATACGTTTGACAGCCAGCCAGTGGGATGTCGTAGGTGCATGCATAAACTGACAAGCCTTATTGACCGCAAAGGCAATGTCTGACCTGGTCATGGTGACGTACTGGAGAGCACCAATTATGCTGCGATAGGAAGTAGCATTCATAAGGGGAGTCCCATCAGACTGGGACAAGGATTTGCCAACAGCACCAGGAGTAGAAGCAGGTTTGCAATCCAGCATATTAGCACGGGTAAGAAGATCAGCAACATATTTTGCTTGACTGAGATGGAGTGCACCATTACAATGATGAACTTCAATACCCAAGAAGTATGACAAAGGACCCAAATCTCGAAGGGCAAAGACTGAATTCAACCGAGCAATAAGCGAAGAAATAAGCCGTGAAGAACTGCCAGTGACAATGATATCATCCACATAAACCAACATGATAAGAACAGAATGTTTATCAAACCTGATAAACATGGAACTATCTGTCCTAGAGGCAATGAAACCCCAGCTTAGAAGAGCACAACTCAGCTTAGAAAACCAAGCACGAGGCGACTGTTTTAGACCATATAGCGACTTCCGTAGTTGACAAACTTTAGATGGAAATCTGTTGTCTAAAAAAACCAGGAGGTTGAGCCATGAATACTTGTTCTTCAAGATCTCCATTCAAGAAAGCATTATGAACATCAAGCTGTCGAACATCCCAATGAAAACTTATCGCAAGAGTAAGCACAATACGAATAGTAGCAGACTTTACTACAGGACTAAACGTCTCAAAATAATCCAAGCCATAGGTTTGATTGAATCCTTTGGCAACAAGTCGAGCTTTGTATCTGTCAATACTCCCATCAGGCTTGTATTTAAGTTTATAGACCCACTTACAACCTATAATGTTCACATTACTAGGTGGATCAACCAAAGTCCAAGTACCATTTTTATGTAAAGCAGAAATTTCCTGTTCCATGGATTGAACCCAGTTTGGATCTTGAAGTGCCTGTCGCAATGTAGTGGGTTCTGAGTGTTTAACAACAGAGAGATCAAGAATTGGTTTCCTTTTGGAAATACCAGCCATAGAACGAGTAAACATGCGAGATGGCAGAGAAGGTACAGGAGGAACTGAACTAGCAGATGTAGGAGACAGAGATGGAGCAATAGATGGAGCATCAGCTGGAGCAGCAGATGGAGCAATAGATGGAGCATCAGCTGGGACAGTAGATGGATCAGTAGATGAAGCACTAGAAGAATCAGTAGAAGGAGCATTATCTGGAGCAGTAGATGCAGAGGAACTAGAGGAGGAATTAGGAACAAAAGAAGCAATGTCAGGAGGCAACTCATAGGAACTGGATGGAAGCAAGGAAGGAGCATTACACATAGGAAACCTGGATTCATCAAATACTACATTGGGAGAGATATATACTCTACCAGAATCTTGATCAAGACACAAAAACCCTTTATGTTCTAAACTATAACCCAGAAAGACACAAGCAACTGATCGAAATTGGAGCTTATGCTGATTATAAGGACGAATGAAAGGAAAGCATAAGCAACCAAAAACATGAAGAACACTATAGTCAGGAAGCCTATTTAAAAGAACCTGATAAGGAGACCTATGACCAAGCACTTTAGATGGCATGCGATTGATAAGAAACACGGCTGCTTGAAAAGAATATTGCCAATACTTGAAAGGCATATGAGCATGAGCTAACAAAGCAAGTCCAGTCTCAACAACATGTCGGTGCTTACGTTCCACTCTACCATTTTGGGACGATGTATATGGACAAGAGAATCGATGTTCAATACCAGAATTTAATAAAAAGGATTTAAAAGTCTTGAATTCACCACCATTATCAGAATGAAGACATTTAATGGAGGTGTTAAATTGATTTTCAACACGTAGTTTGAACACCTTGAACATTGGTAAAGCCTGATCTTTGGACTGAAGTGGAAACAGCCAAGTGAAGCGTGAAAAGTCATCAACAAATAAGAGAAAAAACCGAGCACCAGAGGTAGATTTGACAAAGGCAGGACCCCAAATATCAGTATGAACAAGTTCTAAAGGGCTAGAAGCATGAAAAGAGGATAAAGAAGTAGGTAAACGATGACTCTTAGCAAGTTGACAAGATGAACAAACAGGAAACTGAGATTTATTGAATGGAATATTACAAAGATTCAATACATGATGAACAACTTTGATTGAAGGATGGCCTAGTCTATAATGCCATAATTGCTCATTGGTAGCAATACAAAAAGTAGAGGTGCTGGAACAGGAAGCAGAGCTGCTGGGACAGAAAGCATAGCTGCTGGAACAGGAGGCAAGAGCAGTCTTTGAAGTAGGAAGCATTGACAGTTTGTATAGGCCATTTTCAAGGCTGCCTTGAGCAAGAACCCTCCTCGAATGTGGTTCCTTCACAAAGAAACGATCATACCAGAATTCAATGAACACATTGTTATCAGAACAAAGTTTAGCAACACTAATCAGGTTGGTTGACAGGGAAGGAACATGAAAAATTTGTTTAAGAAGAAAAGATGAAGATGGACTATGAGAAGAAGAAAAATTTAGAGAACCAACACTCGAAATGGGAAGAGACATACCATTACCAACAGTAACCTTGTCGGAGCCCATGTAGGGAGAAGAATGAGCAAGAACAGCTTGATCATTGGTTAAGTGATGACTTGCTCCTGAGTCCAAGTACCAGCCTTCATTGTGAACAGAATTTGAAGCTGCGGTGAAGGCAGGCATGCTTGGCTTGAAGTCAGTTGAAGTACCAGATTGCAAAGAACCAGAATGTTGAAAATTAACATCGAATCGATGATAGCAAGCAAGAGCTATATGTCCATATTTGCCACATAACTGACATTGTGGCCTGTCATTGGACTGCTTATTACTGGGATTATTGGAATGACCACTTTGTGGACTGTGATTAGAGCCGTATTGCTGTCCATATTGGAGGCCAAATTGCTGACCATAGTGCTGTCCATTGAACTGTCTAGCACGACCTCGTCCTCTATTATACTGGCCACCATAAGCTCTTCCTCTGCCTCGACTAAATGACTGACCATAATGCTTACCAAATTGCTGTTTATAACTGGAATTGGCCAAATTTGCTGAAATGGGTGGAATACTATCCACAGAGCCTTGTTGCTCAAGTCTATTTTCAAAAGACAGTAGCATACTATGGACAGACTCAAGGGAGATTTGATCATCTCTGACATTGATTGCTGTGACTACTGAGTTATATTCAGTGCCTAAACCATTTAGAAGATTCATGATATGATCTTGATCTGAGACTAACTCACCAATGGCTGCTAAATTGTCTGCTGCACTCTTGATCTTCATGATATAATCAATCATGGACAGTGATCCTTTCTTGGTAGATTGTAAGTCTAATCGTAGTTGCATGATCCTAGCTCTTGAAGAAGAAGAGAAGATTTGTTCTAAAGCCTTCCAGGCTGAAAAAGAAGTGGTGTGACCAATGATTTGGGCCATTATGGCCGGTGTAAGAGATGCATAAATCCAACTTAGGATTGTGCGATCTTGCCTTCTCCAAGCAACAAAAGCAGGATTGATAACTCCTGTACTGAGTTCTTTTGTTGGACAAACCGAAACTCCTTCAATAAAATCTTCAAAACCATTTGCGAAAATTACATTCTCAATTTGAGACTTCCAAAGAATATAATTGGATCTATCTAGCTTTACTGGTAGGGTGTGATTCAGAACTTGATAAGAAGGAGTAGAAGAGACAGTAGATGTCTGACCTGTATTGAGAGAACTAGAAGAAGATTGTGTTTCCATTGATAAGAGAAACTGATAGCTCTGATACCAAGTTAGAAATGTATGAACCAAATGAAAAACTCTGCTATTGTTATTCAATCTTAATCAATACAGAGAGCTTTACATGTATTTATAGCTATCTCAGATTTCATCTAGGAATCAAGAACATCTACTAACAGACTACAGCTCATACTAACAGGTTGTCATAATTCACTAACTGATTACAGATCATTCTAACAAACCATCCTAGACTCTAACAAACTACTATCCTGAACTAGACTCTGTCCTGTTTCTGTCTATCACCTAGTACTTGTTCAACGTTTGGGTTTTATTTGCAACATTTTTGTTTTGTTCGTTATGGCGGTATGACCGTTTAGATCAATTTTTGGTTTATACTGTCTTCCTACCTCTTATTGTATTGAATCCTTATTTATCACCATAGTCAATCTTCTTTTCTTCCTTGTTTTTGGACCACATATTTTGTCCAGTTCCAACTACGTTAGAGCATCCCCAGTGGGGGTGCTCAAAAGCCAAATTTGGATTTTGACTGAGCTTTAAGGGTGTATTTTTGTATTCCATGTGATGGCCTGAAGCTCAACATGTTTAAGGTTTTAGTCCAAACCAATGTTAGAAAAATGGTACTCCTATGCGTGCAAGATTGTCTTTTGTATGTAGCTCCAATGACTACTTATAAAATGACGAAATTGTAAAAGGTTGGAACGCGCACAAATGCATGCATGTGTATTTATTTATTTGCCCACTGATTTCAGTCATGAATTTCATTTCGGTCAAAACTGCAATCCCATTATGCAAGCCCCTTGGGATAGCCTTTATGTTGCAATTTTTCTTTACCAGTTGCCTTGATCATGTCTTCTTCAAAATCATTTTTTGTCAATATATATTTCATATCACGTATCAAGTGTCCCATTGTGAACTCTTCGGTGATGTTCCAGTTCTGGTGATCATATCTCATAATTGTATCCCTAATATCGTCGGAGACGACCCCTAATAGCAGATAAGGAATGTTCCACCGAGGACTTCATCACCTAGGTTTGTTCAAGGAAGGTGTTCTCACTACCCAAGATGTTTATTAGAGAAAAAACACATGGTTTTCCCTCTAAAATATTTTAGATGTGATATTTTGGGGTCCAATTTCGTCATCTTGATTTGCCCTAGGATGACAACAAATGATAGGGGAGGAGTTTCTACAATGCTGATAGGCAATCTTCCCACCCTCAATGGTTGGACGGAGGTTACCATGATATGCCTTGTAAGTTAATAAAATAATCGTGCTGCCTCTCTATGCAGTCACTTCTCAGAGCATCCACATTGGTTTTCCCTCATTCTTTCTAAAATGATTTCTAAATATGAGAATGGAAATCCAAATCCCACACTCGTTACTTTCTAATACAGATTGCCAATGAAGTTGGAAACTTCGTCTAATGAGAAGACGAAGTTTCTAACTTAGTCCAGCCCAAATATTCTAGTTCAAATTCACCAGACCATGTTTGAAACTTGGTATGGTTCACAATATGATGTTAGTAAATGCTTCTCCCAAAATATTTGGTGGATTTTCAACTTTAGTAAAGATGAGTTGATTTTTTTTTCTTTTTAATCAAATTCTATTTTTACCACTGCAAAGAGTTTGGCATTCCAAATTCAGAATTGGAAAACCACTGTGGATGCTCTAACAAAGCATGTCGAGGGATCTTTTACTTTAAGGTTAGGTTAGCAGCTAGGTTGGCTTGCTACTGGCCGTATTCTATGTTGAATTATGAGGGAAAAAAACTGAGTATTGTTATGAATATCATAAGTGTGGATGCCAGATTAGTGGATTGTAAATAGAGGAGATCTCTAAACCATATGCCCTATAATTACCTCTTCATTGTTTTATGTCAGTAAGAGAATTTCTGGTCTCTTCTATATCATTTCTATTTGGTTTTGGCCTCTATATTGATGAGCTATTAGGCTTGTAACAAATATAAAGCTATACCAACCTTCTTGAAATAAAAATGATATTTTTGAATGACTCTTATGTTCCCTGTGAGCACATGGAAAAATACTATACTTTTTGTTCAAAATCAATACTGGGTAGAACAACTGAAAAACCATAAGGATTGTTACAATAAGCCACTCAAATTTTCTCTCTCGAGCTTTAGTAGATATTGATACAAGGCGCAAAGTGAAAGTGATGAGAAACTTCGACCGAACCAATTGAACGCCCTCCTTATGTTGCTTGCAATAGGACGAATGTCCTTCGAAACATATTAAATCACCAGAGATTGCTTGGAGGCATCCATATCCTTGAATCCGTATAGGTCTTTTCATATGTATTAATCACCAAACTGACAAATTCGTAAGAGGATTTGGGGGCATATTTATTGCCTTAATAGAATATCAAAACATAAACAAAAACTAGAAAATCCTAAACACTAAACCATTGAAAATAGGTCATAAAACATCAAAAACACTTGAACAATCTAAAATATCAAAATACCAAAAATAAAATACTTCTAAACATTAAAACTCCAAGAAATCACCATTTCGCACTGTTGAAGACAACAACTAGTTTGTAATTTTCTTTTCATAACTCTTAATTCACCCATTTTGTATGCGGACTCTTCTTCGCGATGCCTTCATTTTGATATATAATATACATGATTTTGAACTAGATAAAGCAAGTTACATGTCTTGGAAAACAGTTGTGTTTCTTCATCCTTGAAATCATTTCCAATTGGATATTAATAGAAGGGTTAATTTGTATTCGGTCCTATATATAGTTTGTACCAATTTTGAGTTTAGGTCCCAAGTTTGTCCAGCTTTGAGTCTGGGTCCCAAGTGACTTTGTTGACCATCAACTCTCATTTCCAAATATAGGACATCAAATATAAATTTATCTTTACTAAAGTCAATATTATTAAAAAAAAAATTTGTTCAATTACTGGACAAAGAGTTATCCGCCAATGTGGTCTTGGGGCCCTAACTCAAAGGTAGACAAACTTAGGATCCAAATTCAAAGTTTATATGAATAATAGGTCCCAAATGCAAATTAACCTTTATTAAATGGGTATTCAGACTCTAGTGTATAGTAGAGTGTTTAGGTCTTTGATATGTCCATATTAGAGTCTTGGTCTCTTGGTTCAGTCACCATATTTCGACCCGGACGTTTTTGGGATGCCCTAATAACCAACGAATGGCAAGTGTTTTTCCTTGTTTAGATCTTATTTCAATGGGAACTTGGTGAGTCGATCCGCTTACACGTCTTTCTTTTACTACTATATCGGGAGTTACTCTACGTATTGCTTGACGTAAAACATAAATGTATCCTATAACCTAAAATCCAAATATTTTATAACGGAATAGCCGACTTAAATTCTACTTATTGTGTCACTATCAACAGGTTGGTCTTCATTACTAAATTGAAAAGTAATCCAACACTCCAACCTAGTTAAGTTAAGTTTGCTTACATAAATTGAGTGGGACCATAATACAAGGTGATGAATGAAGATTATTGTTGGGTTATGAATGCCCGAGTCTACTACCTGGAGTACAGGCCCCCGAACTCAGATATTCTAAATGAAAAATAGATGATGATACCTTTATGCAAAACTAAAAAAAATCTGAACTGCCTAATAAACTATACATTGTTTATGAACAAATAAATGAACCACTCTGATTATCCTTCATTAATGGATTGCTTAGTCTATAAACAAATCACTCTCCTCCTTATCCTTCTCAATTAATAGAGCACTAGTGATAATATGTGACACCGAGAGAATCAGAGAAAAAAAATGGAATGGAGAAAGTGTTTATGGGGTGTGATTCCCTTTGCTGCCATGGTGATGGTTGAGGTTACAGATGTGGGCCTAACAACACTTAGCAAAGGGATGAGACCCTTTGTCTATGTTGTGTACTATAATGGTCTGGGCTCACTTCTCTTCCCTTCTTTCTTCTTCCAAAGGTTCATTTTTCTTTCATCTTTCCGTTACTTCGTGTTTTAGTACACTTCCGTTCATTAATCCAAAACATAGTTCTTTCTTTTTGTACAGAACCAAGAGGCCTCATCTTACCTACTTTGTCTTATGGAGATTCTTCCTTCTTGGCCTAATTGGGTACACACTGCAAACACTTTAGAGTTATTCTTTGTATTTTCATTGTGTCATCGGTCTGTTTTGTTTCAGGTAACATAAAAGGCTTTGCTCATGTTATGCTTCTGTAGGGTTTGCTTCGGACAATGTTTGGCATTTGTTGGTATCCGCTATAGTGTTGGTGCGTTGAGCGCCTGCGCGCACCTAGGTTCAGTATACATATCAACGATATTGTCACCAACTTAAACACCACCAACTTGAGCCTACTATCCGGGCCACGGGTATGGGATTTTTATCTTAAAAGGCCTCGTTGCTATTAGGGAGTGGATCATCTCCTTATAAACCTTAGTGACGACTAATCCTTCCTTGATGTGGGACTATTCAAGCCAACTTCATCCCGCACTAACTCCATCTCGTCTGGACTTGTAGGATACATCCTCTTGGCAAGAATCTAGATCCATTCATCTGGCGGATCGTGCACATGCGACGCTCTACCTGGCTCGCTATCTCGCGCTCGACCCCCTGAACAATGTGTTGCCTCACCACGGACCGCGCACATGCGACGCTCTACCTGGCTCGCTACCTCGCGCCTGATCCCTTCAACAATGTGCCTCCTTGCACCACTTCCCAAATCCCCGCCGATCCATCGGCTCTGATACCACTTGTTGGTGCGTCGAGCACGTGCGCGCACCTAGGTTCACTATACATAGCAACGATATTGTTTCCAACTTAAACACCACCAACTTGAGCCTACCATCCGGGCCACGGGTGTGGGGTTTTTATCTTAAAAGGCCTCGTTGCTATTAGGGAGTGGATCATCTCCTTATAAACCTTAGTGACGACTTATCCTTACTTTATGTGGGACTATTCAAGCCAACTTCATCCCAACATATAGCTCCCCAACTCTTTCTTCAAGCTTGGGCAACCTCATCCCAGCTTTTACTTTCTTGCTTTCCATCATTTTCAGGTAAACAATATTTCATCATAAATAATTGAGGTGTGTGTATATATGATGCATATTTCTCCATCATATGCAGTAAGCATCAAGTCCACCATGTTTTTCTGTTCAACATTTTTTATTTCCTATCATCAATTGCAGCCAAATGCTCCTGGCTTGGACTATTACACATCTACCTTCTTTGAGACCCCAAATCCTTCAATTCTAGTGGCTAGTTTCATCAGCAGGATCTTAGGATTTCCCTTCCTTGCTTTGTAATATTTCTTTGAAAACTTGGAGGAATACCCTGACATGTATAAGGGTCAACGCTACCTAAAGGAAAACTTTGGGTGTTACCAATATCGGGTGAGATTAAATAAGAAGGGAATAGACCAAGTTTAGTGAAAATATTCAAGAAGGGAAAAAGGACAGACAACATAAACCCCTTCAGGTTGGAAAGGTTACCGAATGAGTGAATAGATTATTTTTGTCGCTAGTTTATCGTTTCATCGATTCATAAACATGTACAGATTGGTTACCTAATTGATTTTTCATGACCATAAATCTAGAAAGTGTTTTTGTTCACAGTATAGAACCTATATATGAACCTGAAGAGTGTATATAATTCACAAGAATACAAACCAATGTATAAACTCAACATCACAAAACTGTAAAATATCATTTCTATTGAGAGTAAGAAAATATAATACATACTTTTAGTGATTTGTTATGGTGGAAGAAGCAATATGATCTATAGCATCTATTGTTAGCTTGGGAAGTTTAAGAAAACATGCCAGGGTCAATAGATAAGAATTAATCGAAGTGCAAAAATCATAATAACTTGCTTTTTACTCTCACAAGAATGTCATTATTACACACATAGATCAATTTTTAACGCTGCCAAAAAATTTATGTTTCTAATGAAATGAGTAATTAATGTTAGTACATTTGTTGCTATTGTTTTCTTATATAGAATTGTGTATGATACTTTTAGGATGGAAAAGCTAGATATATATGAAGAGCTCAAGCAGTCAAGCGAAAGTAGTGGGAGCCATAGTGTCCATATCAGGGGCATTTGTAGTTACTCTTTACAAGGTGCCACCTATTATTATCATTTCATCACTGCCTTTTACTTCACCTCATGATCAGCTTCTACTACTCTCATCACAATCAAATTGGGTCCTTGGTGGCTTCCTTCTTACCATTGTTATGATCTTGGCTGCAATATGGAATATTTTGCAGGTAAATACTGAAAATGTTATCCAATGTGAGTTTTTATTGTCCTGTACATCAACCATCCATTAATTCACCAAATTTTCTCCAACAAAAAACTGCTAGAAAACATTTACCTTGACTACCTGAGTCATAACAAAACAACTATATAGTAAAAAAAAAAAAAAAAAAAAAAAACCATAATAGTTACATATCATTGGAATCTGGGTACAACTGATCCCGCTAGTCAAGATCGAGAATTCCAAAAATTTGTACCATTTTTGCACTTCCAAAACTGGGAATTAATGTGCGCAAATGTTACATAGCTAGAGTAAAAAAATATTCCAGAATTAACAAAATCCTCTTTTCCCATATTTCGGACAGCAACAGTGAAAGAGTATCCATCAGAGACGACCATAATCTTCTTCTATTGCTTCTTTAGGACTATTCAAAGTGCAATATTCTCTCTCGTTGCAGAAAAGGACCCAGATGCTTGGAGATTGAAAACTAATATAGAGCTTACCACGATTATATACTCAGTAAATAAAAGAAAACTCTCATGGAGGTCATTTCATGTTCTGTTTTGTTATGTCTAATTAATTGCTAATGTGGGCCAAGGGTTAGTACTAGATCCAATTGTTCAGCAATATAAGTTCTATGTAGGCAGTATTTGGATGTGTATGCCGTACTATTATTCACACATGGAGCCAGCAAAAGAAGGGGCCTGTTTATGTAGCCATGTTTAGACCTCTAGGCATTGTCATTGCAGTTTTAATGAGCACCATTTTTCTTGGGGATACCCTCCATGTTGGAAGGTAATCATATTTTCAGATTTTATTACCATTCTTTTCTTCAATCATTCTAATCTCCAATCAAATAATTATACATAATTTGAAATACTATGCAGTGTGATCGGAGGAATCATAATATCTCTTGGATTCTATGCTGTCATATGGGGAAATCTAAAGAACACAAATTAGAAAAAAACTATGAAGTCTTAAGTTCTGAAGAATCATCCACCCAAAGAGATGGGTCTTGTTCTTGATCCAAGCAAACAACAGCCAGATAGGTTTCTTCCACTCTTTTCACCTTGGTGAAAACATTTATTTATTAGAAAAGTTGTTCAATGAGTTCACGAATGGCATTGGGACAGCCCGTTGTCAAAGAAAATCCATGCAAAGAGGATCAACTTGAAATCATCAGCAACATTTATCTTATGATTATCTCTAAAGGTTCTACCTGTTGGATTCATCAACCTCTTCAACTCTCTCATAGTAGTATCTAACAATGGTTTTAATATGAACCATAGAGTTTTTTGAGTTACAACTTTCAAAGAACTCAGAATCTTATTTTAGTATCTAACAATTGTTCACTCTTTTAGAACCCCAACACACCCCCCCCCCCCCCCCCCCCCCCCTCCCCCGTGCGTTATTTTAGTAGCTCACAATTTAATACCATGCTTTGTGATTGTAGTATAGAATAAGTAGGGATCGTTTTGGACCGGGGATTAGATAATTTGTCAATTAACACTAAGAATAACTAAAAGACAACCAACAACCTAATTAGGTAAATATTTAGGGATTGGATTTTCTAAGTTAAACTATGAAAATAACTACAAAAATTATTATAAAGATAATAAAAATAAAGGGATGGCAAAGATGAGAAATTAGCTAAGAGTTTATCTCCACACACCAAACATATGCTCATAAATCAATCTTCGAAAATCATTTGCTAACTCGTGAGTGACAATGCTCAAGATTAACCGTGATCAGCAGTGCATTAATCTTATTATTTTTCCAAGTTCGTTGAATTAAACTTAGCGTCGCTTTCAAACTATTCTTATCATGTTATCTAATCAGGAATCACAAGTTAGATAACATTCTAAGATCATTAAGTTTTGTGAAAAATATGAACACTGACTAGGCAATTACAAGTATGATCAGCATCTTGTTCTTACCTAGGGTTTTACTTAACCTTACCAACGTTCCTTGGTATTTACTACTTATGAGTACAAGATTATAACGATTAGATGAAACTGTCTTAGACTCTAGCCCCAGATCCTAGCATGCTTACTAAGTTGGTCACCTTAACAAACATACAAAGAAAAATTCTCTATAAAGCAGTTAAGCAAAACACAATCACTAACAGTAAGGAAGATTAAATTCAATTAATTTATAAAACACATGTTCGGGGCTTCGAATCCACCCCTAACTAAGAGGAAGTTTAGCTAGACATATTAATCATGTTCAGACAGTAATCCATAATTAAATATCTAACTATAAATAAGAAAAAGGTAAGAAGAAACTTTGTTGCTGCGTGGTGGTGCTAAATGGAACTGGTGGTGTGAGAAAGAGCTGGGGTGCGGATAGCGCTAAGAAGAGAATGAATTATCTCTTCTTCCCGATCTGCTCCTTTACTATTTTCCTCTTTTTCTACTCCTTGTGCGATATGCTCTGGTGAGAAGAGGCTGCGAGGGAGAAGGACGACGGTGGTCGGTGCTTGCATGGCTGGCGGAGATTAGAGAATCAGGCGAGAGAGAGATGAGGCAAGACTGTGATGAATCTGATGGCGAGATGGTGGTGGGCCTTTGTGTCTGTGTTGGTTAGATGGTGTAAGGGAGATGGCAGCGAAATAAGGGCTGGATGGAGATGGGTCTTGCAAGAAAAGGTCGACGGTGATACTGTGGTGGACTAGGCTGTTCAGGAACGGTCTGGCAAGATAAGGGATTGATGTTGGTGATGGAGGCAATGTTCGTTGGTGATTGTGGATGGAGGTGAAGGGGATTAAGGTCGAGGGAAAAGGTTCCTTGACTGTTGCGATGAGGATCAGGGAGTAGTTGGAGGCTTGCGGCTGCAATGAGGGATGCTTGTTGTGGATGGGTGATGATGGTTGATGGCTTGCTGTGGTTGCAAGCGTAAGGAGGCTATGGATGGGTGACGGCTTGATGTGGTTGCAAGCGTGATTGCTTCAGGGCAGGTATTATTCCTTTTATAATTGTTTTCTTCGCAGTTTCCTTCTTTGCGTAGTTTCCTTTTGCAATCAGTATTTCTGAATTGCCAATTTGCTTCACTTGGCTTCTATTGTGGAATCTTGTTATTGGGAACCTACACAAACACGAAAATAGCAATTAGTACCATAATTAACAAGAAATAAGTAAAATTATATATAGAAATATGGTACTAAAATATCATAATTATGCTCCTATCAACCCCATTTCTCCTCTTTTCACAACATTGATCTTCATTTTCATGTTGCCGATTTACTGTTTCTCTTTGTGTTTATTTTTGTAGGTCTCGAGCGAAGTGTGCTCCATCCTCTCCATCTTCATGATTGCTCCGCCATTACTAGCCTTAAAACTCCATCCTCAATCATCATTTCATTCCTTAATTAGTCGTCTTCACCAATCAAATTGAATTAATTCAACAAAATGAGAAATCAACTCCCCTTCCCACCCAACAACAAATGTTCAATTAATCACATAATACCATACCAAACTCCATCCCACCCTATTAGAACTCACCATTCGCATCAAAATCCACCCCACTCAATCTCAAACCCCTTGGTTTACATTCATCAAGCTCACTTTTGCTATAGATTTATACTCATGGACTACTCTGGCCAATCCACAAGACATGTCCTCGCCCCAATCACACCCCCCATTAGCACCACGAGTCTCAAACCACTGAACAACCCTATACCACATTTCAATCCATTACAACACTTTCATAACATCCCTCCTTCTCCAACTATGCCGCAACATACAACACCCACTCCAACATCTCAACCCTCTCGTGCTCCATCATCTTTGACTTCTACTGAGCATTTGATCAAAAGTTTGGAAATTCAATTAGGGAAAAATCTTACCTTACTTGCCCCTGCTTTTGAGCCTCGTAGTGACTAGGGGTGGGCATCCCATCCCACAATCCCGATCCCGATCCCGATCTAAAGTGGGATGGGATCGGAATGGAGATTTAAATTCTTAGGTCTTATTTTTTTTAATATTTATTATTAATAATTTTAACAATTATATTTTTATATTTATTTTAGGAGTGCAATTTTTATGAACAACAAGGTTCCAGGATAATTTTGCTCTACAAGTATGTTTGATTGCCTACACAATCTACTTCACCACATACTTGTTTTTTACGGTGAGATTCTTTGTGACAACTATAGGTATAATGTAGAGGTCCTTGATTCTTATGAACATCTTCTTGATGGTGACAACCATCTCTTTATGAGAAAGAGAAGCAATGAGTTGGCAGCATGGAATATTCTGACTCCTATTCTAAAAGAGTTGGCAAAACATGGGGTTCGATGGCAGATGACTAGCAATGCCTCATTCTCTGTTGTTATGTATATTTGAAGGTTGACATCAACCTACATAATAAGCTTGACCCTTGAGGTAAGGAATGATGTATCATTGAAATAATTTTGATTATGTCTGTTGTCCGATTTTGTGATTAGTGGAATACAAGCTAAAAGGTCAAGTGGGGAGCTTCACAATAGTGGACTGTACCAGAATTCATGTCTTTGATTTGTATTGTTTACATTTACACTCTACTCTAGGTTTGAATGTGCAAGTATCAATGGCAGAGGAAGTGGCACCATTACCATTCCCTATCAACATTTAAATGTTGAGTTTACACTACTTGATCCAACAAAAATTGTGTCGGTCCTAATCCTATCTCGAAGGAACGAGGTCAAGATGAGGTCTATCAGTCCCGATCCCGAAGGAATGGGATGGATAGGGATAATGTCCATCTCATCCCATGCCCACCCCTAGTAATGACTGCCATAATGAAGATATCAAACTTTCGGTGCACTACGGAAAATCTATCATTTACCAACAAATTTTTCTACGAATTTTAATTTCCTTATTAATCTGGTATCATTGTCAACGAAAAACAATTTTCATTGAAAAAGCCACAAACTTGTTACTTTTTTTCAACAAAATATATTAAAAATACTACTTCCTTAGTAAAATACTTGGTAACAATTTTCATTGAAAAAACCACAAAATACTAGTAATTATGACATCATTTGGAATGAAATATTTTTTTGCTATAGTAGACTAATTTTAACAACAAATCATTTTCCTTGTTAACAAAATTTTAACACTTATTTATCTCTCTTTAGTAAGAAAATATGTTTTCCTAGATAATAATCACATTATTAGAAATGATTTGGTTCGTTGATAATGATTGACAATTTGTTCTATTAGTTTTTTTCTTGTTAAAGCTCGTTTACTAATTTATAACAACAAAGTAATATTTTGTTGAAAATTGTACAATATTGAAAACGTTTTTTATTTTGTTGGAAACAATATCTTTTTTAATGAAATCTCTGTAGCAAAGAAATAAAATTGTGTTGGTAATTATAACATTGTTGGTAACAAATTGTTTTCGTAGGTAAAAAGTGATAATTACTTTCATGAAAATTTATTTCTCATTAAATCTCATTAACCTTGTTGGTAACAAATTTTTTCCATGAATTTATTTATATTTTAAAGCTCATAAATTATTTACAGTACCTAAATATTATTTCTTTGAAAATTTTTATTAGTAGCTATATTATGTCATTTGAAAAATCGAATAACATTTCTTTAACAATAAAATATTTTTTATTCTTAATTATAATATTATCGGTAACAATTTATTTCGTTGCTAAAGATTGATAAAAAATTTCAAGAAATGTTTTTTTAAGCCTCGTTTTTTTATTACAACAATTTAATTTTATTTCATTGGGGTTATAACCAATTTTAATAACATGTCTAGCGATGAAATGCTATTAGAATTTCATTGTTAATTATAATGGTGATATTCTGGATTTCTTTAATTGCTAAAAGTGGTAAATATTTTATATAAAAATTATAGTCATTAAAATATTTAGTCCTAATTACAATGATAAAATATTATTTATTGGTCTCTATTATATACGCAATAATTATTTTTTATTGCAAAAGAAATGTAATTTGATTTAATAAGCTATAATATTGTTTCTCATAACACACTTATTCAAATAGCTCAATTGGTAAATATTGCAATAGATTTTATGACTGGTCAGGAGTTTTGGGAGGTAGATTGGGTCTTATAAGAGCCTAGAATGATTGAGAGTTTGGGAGGGCGATGCCGCAAGAACCTAGCAACAATTTTATTTTTTTATCAATGAATTTCCTTGGTATTGTTAACAGTACCTATGACAACTTTCGTTAATATACATGCATTTTACCAATTAAAAAGTTATATGATAAAGGTAGTTACATTTTCCCACAAGTCAATTTTCCTTCATCATTCCAAGTTTTTTCTAGAAAAAATCCATAGGTAAATAAATGCTTTCTTGCAACAAAATAATTTGTTGCTAAAGATATTTGACTTTTAGCAACGATTTTCCTTGGTAGTCATCAGTATTACCAACATCATGTTTCCGTAACTTATCATCCGTTTTACCAATAAAAAATTTAATTCCTTGATAAAAACCTTTAGCTAGGGAATGTTGCCAGAAACTAGTAACGATTTTTTTTCCTTGTTAAAGTTTTTGACAAATTTTTGATTTTTTTTTTTTAAAAAATATTTTTTTCTTGAAAAATGCCTTAATTGTTGTAGTGGTGGTGGCCAAATATCGCCATCATCAACTGCTACTACGCAAGGAAGTGTTTGCAAATCGAATAGCATCTCAATGGGAACTTAGCCACCCGTTTCATGTATAAAATCTGGCTCGTAAATATGATTTAGGTAATTCTTACTACTTAATCCAATTTACCACAATGATAAGGAGAAGGTGATTTCTTGCGTCGTATTTGGCTGGTTGGTTTCCACTAAACCATGGAAGGAGAATTATCTCTCAATTTATTTTTCCAAAACGTACCTTATTGGATTAGGTTCGACGAGTACCGAGCCGGCAAAATTGAACTCAAGGACGTTCAGACCCTGGCGTGGTGGGTTGGGGGTGGGGTGTACACACCAATTTTGGAATCACAAACAGTAGAATGTAGCACATTAAGTTTTGTCACGAAGACGCGCTTTTGTTGTGGTTGAGTAAGCCCTGTTTTCAACAGTGTGTGCCCCATGTTCACAAGTGCTTCCAAATCCAAATTCAAATTCAAATTCAAATTCAAATTCAAATCCAAATCCAAATCCATCCATCTTCTTAGATCCAGCCCAGATGAAGCCGACTTCATGCTCCCTTTTTCCAAACACTCTAGAATCAAAACTCGCTCAAAAGGGGAAACTGGGGAGGCAGCAAGCTAATCCGCGTCACAGGCAATATCCAATGAAGCGGATGGATAGGTAGGTGGTCGGTTCAGGGATTGGATCCACTTTCAGGCATTTTAAAGCAGTATCTGACCCAACCGGGAAAGCTTCTACAATTGCGTCACACTAGCAACCAACCTCACCATGCGCATCAAAACGCTGATCAATCCGCCCAACTTAGTGAGCCAGAGCAGCCAATTCTGATTCAATTAATGTTAGTCAGTGAAAAGTTTCCAAAGGCCAAAGGATATTAATGAGCAACATTCAATACAAGATTGCCAACTACTCCCACCGTCTGGATCTGACCGTGTCCATTCCATCTCCACAATGGATTGAGGGGGGCTCCTGCGCACTGTGGGCAGGAGGGGCTCCTGCGCATCCATCTCAACTAACCTCACCTACACCTAGCTCCCATCTACCCCACTTCGAGCCCAACCAGATAATATCTCCATTGACCCTCCCCCTTCTTCCCTCCCACAACCATCCCAGTCAAATCCTACATACACCATTTCCCCAAAGCACTACGACTCACCCAACTGATGTCCACCGCCATCTCAACAATTCACAACTCAACTTCTTACACTCAAGCCCACACACTTTCCCACAGCTCCATTACAACTATCCAAACCACAATCATTCTGGCACCACCATACAAGAGCACACTCTATCCAGTCATGTTTCAGGCCCACCTCCTATCTACAACCAGGTACAGATTCAACCCCTTGAGGAGGAGGATAGTGACCTCGCTGGTTCACTACGGCTTCACAGACCCTCTTGGACTCTAGTCAACAAAACTCAGATGAACAGATAGCTGCTATAAACTTGCAATCAACTCAAACAAACAGAATCTGATGCATACCAGGTCTACTGAATAAATCTACTAGGTTACCTCGACGAAACACCTACAACTTCATTCTTGCTCTTGCAAATCAAGTCCTATTGTGGCAAGATAGGTAAGAGTAAGGGAAAACAGGTTGGTTATAGCCCCCTGCTAGGTCCAGTTACCCGCTTTCAGAATCAGGTACGCAACATAATGGTATCAGAGCTAGACAAAGAGCAACGTCTGGAGAAGCTAGAGCAGGAAGTGGGTTCTTTATCGCACGGCCAAAACCAGATGGTGGAGAAGATGACAGAGTTGTTCGCTGCCATTCAAGCAATCAGAGATGACATGTTCGGGCGGGCTCAAGGCCGGGAGGAGGGTTCACGTTCTCAAGTGCGAGGTCTTGGTGGAGGATCTGGAGGCTCAGGAACATCCATCCATTCTAGTGAGCCCAAGCTCGTGAAGCTGGTTTTCCCGTGTTTTAATGGTAGTTAAGATCCTACAAGTTGGTTGGGTCGAACTGAACAACTTTTTGAGTTTCAACACACGCTTGAGGAGGATAAGGTGGCTCTAGCATCTTTCCATCTTGAAGGAGACGCACAGCTCTGGTATCAATTGCTCAAGCAAGATACACCATTCCTAATATGGACCACTTTCAAGGAAGGTGTACATGCAAGGTATGGACCCACCCAATTTCAGGATTTTTTTTGGAGATTTGATTAAGCTTCGCCAAGCTGGGTCGGTACGTGATTACCAAACCCAATTTGAGCGTCTTTTGTCAAGAGCAGGAACTGTTTCTTCTTCCCAACAGGTCAGCTACTTAGTTAGTGGACTAAAAGACAACATTCAAGCTGATGTACGGGCTGGTAATCCTACATCATTAACAGCAGCCATTGGCTTGGACCGACTCTACGAGGCTCGCAATCTTTCCCAGCGAAGGGGAACAACAATGGATCCCCAAAAACTATCCTCATCTACAGACTCTGCCTTTCGTCACACAACTACTACTACCAAAAGGATGACACCCGAAGAGTTGAAGGCTAGAAGGGACAAAGGACTTTGTTTTCGCTGCAATGACAAATATAGTCCTGGCCATCAATGTAAGCGGTTGTTTGTTCTTGAAGTTGCATGGTCTGATGAAGATGCAACTGCAGATGAGCAAGACAGCCATGAAAGTGACGAAGTTGGAGATGAAGAAACACTCGCTATTTCCCTTCACGCAATTGCGGGCACTCATACTTCTCGTACCATGCGCCTAAAAGGCTCATTAAAGAAAAATTCAGTCATCATCTTGGTCGACTCCGGCAGCACTCACAATTTCATGAACGAGTCTCTTGCCAGCAAAGTCGGACTTCAACCTATCCGAGACAAACAGATTGAAGTTGTGGTCGCTAATGGGGTGCGACTTACAAGTCCCGGCAAATGCAATGGCGTCTATCTTACCATCCAGGGAGTGATCTTTTCAATTGATTTTTACTTGTTACCTTTGGATGGTTATGATCTGGTTCTTGGCACCCAATGGCTAAGTACGTTGGAGCCCATTATGTGGGACTTTTCTAAGATGCAAATGCAGTTCAGCCTAGACTCCAGGACTGTCTCCTTAAAGGGATTATCAGCACCAACAAATCAGATCGTCGGGGAGAAACAATTTGAGCAGGCACTCAACCAAAAGAAGCAAGGTGTCTTGTTACAAATGTATGCTGTGAGCATCCAACCTGCTACACCCAAGGAGTCTGACATGGCTATCCTACTACAAGATTTCAGTGATGTATTTGAAGAACCAGTGGGCTTACCTCCTCTGCGGGCACAAGACCATCACATTCCTCTCATCCCTGGCAGCAGACCTGTGAGTGTGCGTCCTTATCAATATCCACATATTCAGAAAACAGAGATAGAACAACTAGTAGCTGAGATGTTAAGGAATGGAGTAATACGCCCTAGCCAAAGCCCATATTCATCTCCAGTTCTCTTAGTGAAAAAACAGGACAGGTCTTGGAGAATGTGTGTGGATTATTGCTCTCTCAATCGTGAAAGATAAATTTCCCATTCCGGTGATGGATGAGCTCTTGGACGAACTACATGGTGCCTCTTATTTTTCCAAGTTGGACCTTCATTCTGGATATCATCAAATCAGAGTTGCCCCTCAAGACGTCCCCAAAACTGCGTTCCGCACTCATCATGGACATTATGAATTTTTGGTTATGCCCTTTGGACTAACCAATGCTCCTTCCTCGTTCCAAGCCTTAATGAATGATGTCTTTAAGGAGTACCTCCCTAAGTTCATTCTTGTATTTTTTGATGATATTTTAATTTACTCTAAGTCTTGGAATGAGCATCTAAACCATTTGCGCATAGCACTCTCCATCTTACGCACTCACAAACTCTATGTAAAAGAATCAAAGTTTCAATTTGGACAGCTGCAGGTGCATTATCTTGGTCACATTATTTCCAACCAGAGAGTAGTTGTTGATCCTAACAAAATTGAAGCAATGCAAGGTTGGCCTAAACCCAAAACTCCAAAAGCATTACGAGGGTTTCTTGGCTTACGGGGTACTACAGAAAGTTCGTCCAGCACTATGGAAAAATTGCAGGGCCACTCACTTCCATGTTAAAAAAGGATGCATTCTCTTGGTCTCCAGCAACTGAGGAGGCCTTCCACAAAATAAAATATGCAATGACCCAAGCTCCTGTTTTGGCATTGCCCGACTTCTCTAAACTTTTTATTGTGGAGTGTGATGCCTCCGGATCTAGCATAGGGGGTGTTCTTTTGCAAGAAGGGTGCCCCATAACATTCTTTAGCCAAGCACTTCATGGAAAGCATTTACTTATGTCCACGTATGAGAAAGAAATGTTGGCTCTAGTGGCGGCTGTTCAGAAATGGAGATCATATTTACTAGGCCGACAATTTCTTGTGCGCACTGATCAAAGGAGCCTCAAATTCCTATGGGATCAGAAGATAACCACGCCAGCCCAACAACGATGGTTGTACAAACTCATGGGATTTGATTTTAAAATTGAGTACAAACGTGGTGGTCAGAACATAGTGGCTGATGCACTATCAAGAAGAAAAGAACCAGGTCACTTGGCTGCTATATCAAGGCCAATTCCAAATTGGTTGGAAGTTATCAAAGGAGAAGTTTCAGAACATCCAAAACTCCAAAGACTAGTCAAACTGGTTGAAGAGGGGGAGGCTATAGGACCATGGCGTTATCAAGAAGGAATCCTTTTCTTTAAGAGCAAGATATACCTTGCTGAAGACTCTCATTTGTTACAAGATATTGTGGAGCAGTACCATAACAGCACACATGAGGGAATTTATAAAACTCTCCAACGACTCCGAGCAGTATTCTATTGGCCAGGTATGAAAAAGTTTGTTGCATCCTTTATTTCTGAGTGTGACATATGCCAAAGAAACAAAACGGAGAACATGCAACCGGCTGGCCTACTTCACCCTCTATTAATTCCTAAACAAATTTGGTCTGATATTTCTATGGATTTTGTTCACGGCTTGCCCATATCTCAAGGAAAGTCAACAATCTTTGTCGTTATAGACAGGCTATCCAAGTATGCACATTTTCTTGCAATTGCACATCCATATACAGCTATTGGGATAGCTAAGGTGTTCTTTGACAACATATTCAAGCTTCATGGAATTCCAGAATCAATCGTATGTGATAGTGACCCAATTTTCACTTGCACCTTTTGGAAAGAACTCTTCAATCTCAATGGCACAAGATTTAACTTCAGCTCCTCTTACCACCCTCAAACGGATGGGCAAAGTGAAGTTACAAATCGTACATTAGAAATGTATCTTCGATGCTTTGTAGGATCACAACCAACAAATTGGACTCGCTGGCTTTTTTGGGCTGAATACTGCTACAATACTTGTTGGCACACAGCCATTAGGACCACCCCATTCAAAATTGTGTATGGCCGGTCTCCTCCCATTTTAATGTCTTATATTCCTGGCACGGCAAAGGTTGCAGCTACTTAAGATGTTCTTGTTTAGAGGGATAAGATAATGAAAGATTTAAAGTTACATTTGCAGGAAGCACAAGCTCGCATAAAGCAAGCTTACGATGACACACACCAGGAGCGGGAATTTCAGGTTGGTGATTGGGTGTACCTTCGCCTCCAGCCATACAAGCAAGCATCTTTAGTTTTGAGAAGAAACTTGAAATTGACTCCTCGTTTTTATGGTCCCTACAAAGTTCTACAGAAGATAAGTTCAGTGGCTTACAAATTAGAGCTTCCTCCTGGTACAAAGCTTCACCCAGTGTTTCATGTTTCCTTGCTTAAAAAGTATATTGGAAAACATGCCATTGTACAACCGCAGCTGCCCACCGTCCAGGAAGAAGATCGCATAAAGCCACGTCCTCAAGCAATTTTGGAGCAAAGCCAGCGCAAGGGAAAACAAGAAATCCTAATTCACTGGCAGCGATTATCTCCTGCTGATGCAACATAGGAAAGCCTTGACGATATGAAGATGCAATTTCCTGAGTTGGGCCTTGAGGACAAGTGCCCACTTTAAGTGGGGAGGAATGATGCATATCGAGTCTACTGAATAAATCCACTAGTGTAGGCACTAATGGACCCATGAGTAATTGAAATAGTCATTGAGTCTGTAGTTAGTTTTTATGAGTTTGTTAGTCCGAGTCAAAGATTGCACATGTAGCGATCATGGGTTGATAGAGTGTGTTAGGAAATCCCATTTTTATGTAACTAGTTGCTTAATATTAGCTAACTACTGTAAGTGGTTACCTATTATAAGTAGGACAATAATTGGAATAAAGAGCATGATTTGAGTATAAACTTATCTTGGGAGGTTTTATCAGTAGGTTACCTCGACAAAACACCTACGACTTCATTCTTGCTCTTGCAAATCAAGTCCTATTGTGGCAAGATAGGTAAAAGTAAGGGAAAACAGGCTGGTCATAGCCCCTTGCCAGGTCTAGTTACCCGTTCTCAGAATCAAGTACGCAATAGAATCACCCACTGTCACTCAATCTACTTCAGCTCAGTACCCAATCACCAAGGCTGACATGGTGGTTACAGAATCATGGGACACTAAGGTCCCCCGTCTCTTTCATAAAATGCATAGTATGACTACAACACCTCTGCTTTTATCCACTACCAAAAAGCATAAGTTGGTTATCCGGGCCAGTATTAAAGCCACTGCCGGACGAGAGATAGCTTTAAGAATGGGCAGGCACAAGTTGGAAATCTTGGATACGGAACCCTTGCATGAACAACCACAAAGGAAAAGAAATTCAGAATCTAGCTCAGGGAGAAAGAAGAAGATATTACTGGGCCTAACGGGGGTGATCAGACTCACAGTGTTGCATGGAAATCATCGCCAGCTAGTAGCAAATCTCAGTGTGCTCTGAATACAAAATTCAGTCAGAAGATTCACATAGCCACAGTGCGCGTGCATGCAGTTGGTTCAGATATTCATACTAGTCTCCCCAGCTCTACATCTTCTAAACCCAGTGAGGCTTCCACAATCGTCGGAGAAGGGTCACCGGAATATACATGATGCTCTCATGGAACGCATGGGGCATGAGGGTCTCCCTCTGTGTTCTGAAATCTAAAGGCCTTATCCTACCAGTCCAACCTAGACATTATATTCATTTCAAAAACCAAGTCTTCCTCGTCCAGGATGGATCCCACGTGCCGGAGTCTGGGCTATACACACAGTGCATCAATTCCAGCTCAGGGACAATCTGGAGGAATTGCTCTCTTTTGGAAAGATGGTATTCATCTCAACATCTTTTTTTTTTTTTGCAAATATTATTTTAACTGCACTATTGATGATTATTACGCTACAACTACATGGTCTTTTATCTTTGTGTGCAGTAAACCTAATCCAACTCTTCGAAATCAATTTTGGAAGACAATGTCCCACATTTACAACACACAACCTTTGCCAGAAATGCTTATTGGGGATATTAATGTTATACTTAGACTTGGGAAAAAATGGGAGACAATAGACCTACTTGCTCAAACCTTAGCCATCTCAAGAATTTCACTAACAATCATAGTCTTGTAGATCTCCATTTCAATGACTCCCAATTCACTTGAAATAACAAGCGACATGATAAGAGTGGTATACAAGCAAACTTGATCGCATTTTGGTTACTACTGACTGGATGGACTTGTTCCCTTCTACTTCGGCCCGTACTCTCCATACTTCGTCCTCGGACCATAGAGCCATAGTCTCCAATCTGAGTAATAATCCCAAACCTTTCAAAAAATTTCACAAGTGGACTTGGGATCCTAAATGCCGCCAGGTGGTCCATGCTTCCTTGGCTCCTCGCCGACACTCAATTCCTACTCACAATTTCCACCTCAAAACTAAAATAAAACTTAGCTACTGTCTAACGAGGTAAAACAAGAAAGAGTTTAAAAACATCCAACTTTGCATTTCAGAAACCTTCTAAGCTTTAAAATAAACTCCAAAATGACAAGCCCTTTCAGATTTATGCCACTGCTACTTCCTTGCTTGAAGACTAACTCTGAACTCCTTATCAAAACATAAATGTTTTGGCGCAATAAATCAAGTTTTTTCTGGCTGAGCGACGGTGATAAGAATACTAAGTTCTTTCATCTTTCCTCTTTGCTTCGGCAGAAAAGAAATTTGATTTTACGGATGGAGGATGACACAAATACTTTGTATTCCAACCCAGATTCTGTAGGATTCGTTCTCAATGATTATTTTGCAAATATCTTTCAATTCTCTTACCCGGTCACTAATCCGGATATCCTTTCCTTGTTCAGCCCGGTCATCTCCACTGAGGACAATGAGGCCCTTCTCGCCATCCTGAGTGCTGCGGATATCCAAGCTATAAATTTTGAGATGGGCAGCTATAAAGTTCCTGGTCAGATGGGTTACATGCCTTCTTCAATACAACTGGGACATTATAAAACTTGATGTGATCGATGTTGTCAAACATTTCTTTACTACCAAGCAGATGGATTCCAAGCTCAATGAGACTTTCATTGCACTGATTCCTAAAGTGGGCAATCTGATCATGCCGGATAAATTTTGACCTATTGGCCTCTGTAATGTCATTTACAAGGTAATCTCAAAAATCCTATCAAATAGACTCAAACTAATTAATTTGATGGTGACTGGGCAAAAAAAGAAATATGTATGACATTTTCCGCATGATTGTGGCAAAAAATGCAACAGTCCTCGATGGGTGTGTGAATCATCACAAGATTAGTCATAGTCAGAAGAATATTTTAATTAATCTTCCAAAGCAGGAGGAGAGCACATGGTGGGGCTTTGATTCTCCAAAGTGCTTTAAGCTGGTTAGCCTCAAAAGTGGGGTGGCTGAATGAGAGGTGGAGCTATCTAGCTGATCCTTAGTGAAAGCAAAAATGGCATTTTTAACAGAGAATAAACATTTTTTTTGTCAAATAGCCAAATAAGCTTGTCAGGATTATTCGTAGGTCTTGAATAAAATGTCTTGAATATCTCTAGCCACCGATCCTGGAAAAGGGAGTTGATAAGATCTGTGTCCCAAGTGATGGTACTACCAGGAGACGAGGTCCACAGATCAGGAATAGTTCTCGGAAGGAGATGGTCAATGAGATTGGAGATGCAATCAGCTAGCAGTATGCCAGGCTTGACCTAGCAGTCCCTCCAGGGGCCAGTCTGGTCGCCAGACAGAATTTGCCAGATGAGGTAACGCTTCATTTTGGCCTGAACAATGAGATTTCCCCTCCAAGCGAAGGAGGCTAGGGAAGGAGTTTTGACCAATTGGAAGATATTTTTTGAGTTGAAGTATAGAGCTTTGAATTGGCGGGTGCAAAGGTTGTGTGGAAAGGATATAACATTCCATATGCTTTTCGCCATTAAGGCAAGATTTTTGTTCTTGTTGGAAGGAATATTGAACCCCCCAGATGTTGGGGCAAGGAAACTTGGTCCCTAGTGCACATATGCTTGGCATTGCATCCGCCGCCCCATTCCACCAGAAATTTTTAGCGATATGATCAATTTTGGTGGATATAGCACAGGGGAGGAGGAATGTTTGTATAGTGTAAACATGTATTGAGTTAAAATTTGATTTGATCATAACAGTTATACCAACCTGAGAGAGAACTATGAGTTTCCAGTTTGAAAGTTTAGCATTCACTTTATTGATTAAGAATTGAAAATCATTGGCTTTTCTTTTGGAAAAAGTAGTGGTGATCCAAGGTATTTATTCTTAGGGTTGTAGACTTTTGATCCCAAAATCTTATTGATCATCTTGGAATGTTTAGGATGTTCACTGAAGCTGTAGAAAATCGAAGATTTGTCGTAATTGACTCGTTGGCCCAAGGTAAGGCAGTTCTGCTTGAGGATATCCTTAACTGTATGAGCTTCAGCTAAAGAAGCTCGACAGAACAATATCAGATTGTTCGCATAGAACAACTGACTGATGGACGAGGAATGCCTTTTAATTTTGATACATTTGATACGGTCATCATATTCTTCCCTAGCACGAAGTCAAGAAAGGGCTTCTACAACCAGGATGAAAATATAAGGTGATAGAGGGTCTCTGGCGAATGCCTCTAGAAGGTTTGATGTGGGAAAAAAAGGGAGCCATTAAGTAAAACTTGGAGAGATGTTCTGGAAACACATTGTGCAATCATATCTATCCAACCTTTGGCAAAACCAAGTTGTTTAAAAATTTGGAGTAAGAAAGACCATTCAACCCTATCATACGTCTTGGTCATATCAATTTTAATTGTCATCCAACTTTGTTTTTTCTTAAAAAAATGTTTTATCTGGTAAAAGGTCTCGTGGGCGAGACTAACATTATCTGATATAAAGCGTCCTTGTAGAAAAACTTCCTGATTGGGAGAGAAAATATTGTCAAGCATGATGGTTTCTCTCCACCCTTCCTATTGACTGGAGTGTCACAAACCTAAATCCTCAATCCATTTCAGGGTTTTTTAAATTCATGACAAAGCCCACTCTTAGAGGACCGAAGAGATGTTTTCCCAGTTCACGGCATCCTACTAACCATATGGCAACATCGCAACCAGACAATTTTTAACAAAGCCAAAGTCTCCAGTCAAGCTTTCCTGTCTGGTAGTCATAAAACTTGGTTATGTTGGCACAAACACTGGTTCACCACTAGTTTTAGGGGAGCCACCACTTTATTTCCCATCGATTCCCCTTATTCTTGAAACAATTTTAACGGACAACCAGCTTGCCTTTCACTCTTCTATATCTCAACCTCAATCCGCTTTGGCCGCCCCTTCCTGTGACTATATCACCCCTGTATGGAAATGCTCCATGCCCAAATTCAGTCAGCTCGAAACCATAGGCTAAACCTTAGATCTAACCAGTTGAAGCCCATAACTCTTTGTTTAGACCCGAACACGATCATAGTCAATTTTGACGCTTTCTTTTTTTAATCCTCCAAACAGGGAGCCATAGGCGTTACTGCGATCGACATTTCTGGACAAGTACTAACTACTGTTGCATGCACGATTATAGGCAAAGTTCTGGATAGCACAATGGCAAAGGGCTTTGTGGCTGAGGCAGCCATACTTCTCATTCAGGCCCAACAATGAAAGACTGGTTTACTTCTTGGTGATTCGGTGAATATGATTGAACTCCTTTACAACGACGACTCTCACCCGTCTTTTGTTATGAACTGAGTTTGGCGTCCACTTTAAAAATGTAAATACATTTGTAGGAACCTCAATGTTGAGTCTCATGACTTGGCAACAGTCGCGGAGCGACAAGTTTGTAACATTACTTAGTATATCTATATTATGCCTAGGGCTTTTTATCCAAAAAAAAAAAAAAAAAACCTTGAAATCATAAGCTGGACGAGTAGGTCAACCTTCCCAAACCATTCTCCCATCTTAATAGGTATTGCTTTTGCAATTTGGTAGAAATGGCAAGGGAGTCCACTGCTTTCATCTGAATATGAGTGGCAGAGAGGAGCTCTACAATACCTAGACGAAAGCATAATTCAAGAAAATACTGTCAAAACCCACATCAGCACTGATCTCTCAGATTGCCCTGGAAAATGAAATTGTTTGGGCTTCAATATACTGAACAAGGGCCTGCCGATGTTGAAAGAAAGCGACTAGTCCTCTTGGCTGAACTTGACAGGGAACCAACCTAGGTTGCACATTCACAATTAAAGCATCGCTTCATTTGACCAAGGCACAAACTTAACTTCCTAATGTATCTATGAAAGATAATCCTGTACATAAACTATGCAAGTACTCGGGAAGGCCAACCAGTGCAGCATATCAATGGTAAGAACCATTCTTAATATCCATACCCCTAACGCCAGATCCGCACCAAGGGAGCCTCAAGAACGTGATGAAGATGAAGAAAATAAATGAAGAACAGAAGAAGAAGAATGAAGAACACAAGAACAAATGAAGAACAGAAGAAGAAGAAGAAGATCAGATGAAGAAAATAGGATGATGGAGGGTCGTGACGCAGATCTGGCGCTAGGGCCTGGCTCTTATCTACATCAGGGGCTTGTCTCTTAAGTATTGTTGGGTAGATAATGATCTGTGCATAAATATTATATATGAAACAAAACAAGCACTGACGTGCCCAAGTACAAAATAATCTTAACCTTATAATTCAAAACATCACATCTATTTATTAATTACTATGCTCCACAACTGCCAGTAAACTCTACAGAAATTCTTTACTTGGAGCACTACCCAAAAGGTCTCCCCATAGAGAAACTTTTTACCATATATGGGTGTAATGTCTCGAAAGGTCCCTAGTACTGTCATGATAATGATGACATGATAATAACGACGAGTGGATGATAAACTCATGCCTTCTCTCCGGCGATGAGATCCATAACAACGCGTTTGATGCTTCCCCCATTTTTCATCAGCAACTTTTTGTTGGTTTCTTTGTCACAGAAGCCCTGAAAAAACAATTAATTTAGTTTCTCATGCAAATAAATGAATGTTGCTGTTTAATACACTTGATGAAAAAGGAGTAACATCTCACCATCTCCTGAAGTTCCTCGAGCATTGGATCCCACTCTGAAACACCACAGAGGTCTTCAACTGACTGCTCCAAGTCGTATGCATTCCTTCTCAGGATCTCTTTGTTCAAGTCAATCTGATTGAAACCCATCTCATCTAGCTCCTTCAGAAGGGTGTGCTCAACCACATTACCATCATCCACATCCTCAGGAATTACAGGCGCATCCATGAAGGGTGCGATAACAGGTTGATCTATTAGGTTCTGAGAAAATGTAGTAGTCACCTCAGCAGTGGAACCAACAATGTTGCTTTCATTCACATTGGTGTCAGATTCAAGAGCACTGTTGGGAATCCCATCATCCATTGGCTTAACTGATTCGACGCCCAACTCAGAGTTCAAAGCAGGGTGGTTACAGTCAATAGGTACAGCATTCACATCTATAAGGGGACCTGTACGCTGGGTATATTCAGGTGGAAAGTTCAAGTTAATATGGTTGCTGCTTTCAGCCAGTGCATCGTTCTGAGTAGTACCCACCTGTACCTAAGGCCAAAAACAAAAAAAAGGCAATTTATTATCATCATAAACCTCATAAAATAACTCCCAATAATGCTACAACCAAATAATATAACCTCAGAAATTGACAAATACATAAGTAATCATGTGATGTCTGTTCATGTATAAAGTGGTAAATCTAAGAAAAAAAAACTGCATTTTTAAAAGCATACAAAAGGAGGGTTCCAAGCCCGGATAAAGGAGGAGGATTGGTGTTAGACTTGTGATAGCCAACCGTAAAAATCCCATCACATCCTTTTTCATGGATATTGGTTCAAAAAGATTAATGCAGAAGGATAGGGCGTCCCCCGCTATAAGCGACGCGCTGCACCTACGGTCGGGTGTAGTGACAAATGAGCAAGGCGCGCTGCAGCAGCGCCCGGTTGTAGTGTTAAATAGGCAAGGGTTCTCGCACATTTCTGGATGGGGGCGAGTAAAGAAGCTAGTCCAGGTTAGAGCTAGAGATAGAATGATTAGATTAGCCTCTTGGAACATAGGAACCTTGACGGGAAAGACAAAAGAATTAGTGGATGTCCTGCGTAGGAGGAAAGTAAACATAGTTTGTCTTCAAGAGACAAAATGGAAAGGGAACAAGGCTAAAGATTTAGGAGGAGGGTTCAAACTCTTCTATTCTGGTAAAGATTGCACTAGAAACGGGGTGAGAATAGTGGTAGATAAAGTTTTTAAGGATGCAGTAGTCGACGTTAGGAGGTTTGGGGATAGAATCATAAGTATTAAATTAGCTTTAAAACTAGAGATAGTGCATGTTATTAGTGTGTATGCACCCCAAGTGGGTTTGAACGAGGAGACTAAGAAGGATTTTTGGGACTCTTTAGAGGAGTTAGTTCTTGAAATTCCCTCTTCCGATAGGGTTTTCCTAGGCGGGGATTTGAATGGCCATGTCGGTAAGGATAGAGTTGGGTATGAGAGGGTACATGGAGGTCAAGGCTTTGGGGATCGAAACACTGCGGGGATTTCTATTCTAGATTTTGCTTTAGCTGAGGATTTTGGGATCGTAAATACTTTTTATAAAAAGAAGGAAGATCACTTGGTGACCTTTGCGAGTGGGCGTAATAGAAGTCAAATTGATTATTTTCTTGTGAAGAGACACGATTTAGGCTGACATCCCAACATAGGCTGTTAGTTCTCGATTTTTGTCTTAAGAGTAGGGGTCGTATTGCTATAGAACAAGTTAGACCGAGAATTAAGTGGTGGACCTTACAGGGAGATGTGTGCCAAAGATTTAGAAAGAGAATTTTGGGTGGCCAGTCAGTTTCAGAAGGTGAGGAGAATCTAGAACCAAAGGATAGGACTAGTAGCGCGGATCTTTTTGAAAATTTGGCAAACCGAATAAGAAGATGTGCTAAGGAAGAGTTAGGACAGGCCAAGAGAGGAAGTTTCTATGGTAAGGAGACATGGTGGTGGAACGCGGATGTGCAACAAACCATTGCGGAAAAGAAAAAATGCTTTAAGGCGTGGCAAAAAGATAGGTGCCTAGAGTTTTATGAGCTTTATAAGCAGGCTAAGAAGTTGAGTAGTAGAACAGTAGGGGAAGCTAAGAAGAGAGCGTATGATGCTCTTTATAATAGACTAGGTACGAAGGAAGGGGAGAAGGATATTTTCAAGATAGCGAAGGCTAGAGAACGAAAAACTAGGGACTTGAGTCATGTTTAAGTGTGTTAAGCATGAGGATGGAAGAGTCTTAATGCAGGATAAAGCTATTTTAGATAGATGGAAGGATTACTTTTGGAACCTACTCAATGAAACACATGTAGGGGAGTTAAACTTGGAGGGGTATGCTTCACAGGAAGGGAGAGATCGCGTGTTCCATCGCAGAGTTAGTGCCACAGAAGTGAGAGAAGCTTTAAAAAGAATGAAGATAGGGAAGGCCGTTGGACCGGATGATATACCAATTGAAGCATGAAAATGTCTGGGAGAAGTTGGGATTCAATGGCTAACTAATCTCTTTAATAGGATTTTGGAAACTAGAAAAATGTCAGATTCATGGAGGCATAGCATTGTGGTACCAATTTATAAGAACAAAGGGGATATCCAGAATTGCTCGAACTATAGAGGGATAAAGCTTATGAGTCATAATGACTCATAAGCTTTGGGAAAGGGTTATAGAACAAAGACTTAGGAGTTTAACCACGATTTCGGAGAATCAATTTGGATTTATGCCAGGTAGGTCTACTACGGAGGCCATCTTCCTGCTTAGACAAACTGTAGAAAAATATCGAGAGGCACGTAAGAGTTTGCATATGGTTTTTATTGATCTAGAGAAAGCATATGATTGGGTCCCCAGGGAGTTAATTTGGTGGGTGCTTGAAAGGAAGAAAGTGTCTCAATGTTATGTCGATATCATTAAGGATATGTATGAAGGGGTTGTAACAAGTGTTCGCTCAGTAGGTGGAAAGTCTAGTGAATTTCCAGTGACAGTAGGACTACATCAAGGGTCGGCGTTAAGTCCATATCTCTTTGTTTTGGTCATGGATGAGCTGACGAGACATTTGCAAGAAGATGTACCTTGGTGCATGTTATTTGCAGATGATATTGTCTTAATGGATGAGACTAGTGCAGGTTTAGGTCAGAAATTAGTTAAGTGGCGGGAGGCTTTAGAGAGTAAAGGTTTTAGAATTAGCCGTTCGAAGACGGAGTATCTAATGTGCAACTTTGGGTGTGAACCAAGAGGGAGAAGTAATGCAATTGAGATCGAAGGTGTCGAGGTCCCAGAGTGTGAGGCTTTTCGATATCTAGGGTCTATAATTCAAAAGAATGGGGCTATTGGAGCAGATGTAGACCACAGGATTAAAGCTGATTGGTTGAAATGGCGAATGGCGTCAGGAGTATTATGCGATAGAAAGATGCCTGCAAGGCTAAAAGGGAAATGCTATAAGACAATTGTTCGACCAGCCATGCTATACGGTTCAGAATGTTGGGCTACTACGGAACAACATACACATAGGATGGCAGTAGCAGAAATGCGTATGTTAAGGTGGATGTGTGGTACAACTCGTAAGGATAAAATTAGAAATAAAAGAATTAGGAGATACTTAGGTGTAGCGCCCATAGAGGAAAAAATTAGAGAAAGACGTTTAACTTGGTTTGGTCATGTGCGGAGGAGACCAAGCACGGCGCCAATTAGAAAATGTTTAGATTGACAAGTTAATGGAGGGTGTAGACGGAGGGGACGACCGTTGAAAACTTGGATGAAGACGGTAAATGAAGATATCATTGAGCTTGGATTAGGTGAGGAAATGTGGGAAGATCGCATTGCTTGGAGAACCAAAATCCATGTAGCCGACCCCGAAAATCTCGGGAATGGGCTTTGATGATGACAAAAGAGAAGACTAAACCTTTCAACATGATGCATCTGAGAAAACACACCAAAGCTATAGGGATCATGCAAGTGTTATGCAAACATTCATTTCACACGCGGCAAACAGAACCATTAAATTGTCTAAATTGTCTAAAGAGCAGAACATAACTGAATCCATTTTTTGTGACATTCAAAGGTTATCATGTGATCCTGAAGAACTAAACAAAGTGATTTATAAGAAGGCTCGCAAAGATCATGTGGCATACTGGTCCAAATTTGTTTGAATTGACAGCTTCTAATACTTCACCCCAATAGTAAATGTGATTGTTTGCTTAGATCTACTGGAGTTTGAATTCATTACCATATTCAACACAAGAATAAGGGCCGAAAATGCAAAGAGTAATCTAAAATCCTGTTATCTTTTTATACGATTGATATTTTAAGAAAAAATAACTGACCTCTAAAAAGTCACTAATCAATACCTAACTAAAGATAGTGTTAGAAGTGCTACCTATAAAAGACTTGATCGGTAAAATATGTCCGGAACTATGTACAAGTGGAGGAAGCATCTGTTGGTTGACATTATCACATTATCATATTATAATTGTCTAGAAAATCACACCTGGATAAGAACCCAAATGCACTGCCCAAATTTTTGGCCAGACGGTAGTGCCATTCTCCAGTAGGATATGTATTGTCCAGGGTGTTCAGGTGCAACAAAATCTACTGCAATATCCAGTTCCATTTCTGCATAGCATCCCTCAATAGGCATCTGCATTTCCTCATCAGTTAATAAAAAATGAAAAATTTTCATCGAGACCCTGAATAGAATTTACATTTGAACAGTCACACGAGTAAGAATAGAAACATATGCCTACCTTCACATCCACAGAAACTTTCTCTGTCAACTTATCACCTCCAATCCACACCAATTGTGTTCCAAGAGGCCATACAATAGTCCCATTGTTGCGCATCCGCCAGATCTTAGTAAAGGGAGTAGACGGGGAAATTGACGTTCCATCAACAATGTTAACATCTTGAAGAAAACGACTGTCGATCTTTGGTTTCCTTGTAGGCATGCCATGGAGAATCGATGAGTTACGGACACGGTGACCCTGAAACTGAAGTAGTATATTACAGTTACAGGACAATATATAAAAAGTTATTCAAGAAAATTATAATGCAACATTACATACAGGCATATATAAGCTCCGTGGAGATTGATAAGCCCTGGGATGGTCAATTCTAGTGTATTCAGTCTCATTTCCCATTTCTGAGAAGCAGATGCTGCAGAGGTCATAATTAACTTTCCTGCAGAACAGTAACATCAGAGATAAGTAAACTTGTAGCAGATTCCCAGTAATCAACTAAACAGAACATGGCAATCTCTCTTCTTACACTCTGGACTTGAACCGAGGCCCTGTAATTGGATGCACCCCACAGCCATCACAATGCACACCCTTGTGAAATATTCTGCCCATGTTGTTATCGTTGGAATATATGTAATTATTTCTAAGTGGATGATGCATATGAAAATACCCACCAGATGGCACAACCCGGGTAGTTTCTTCACCCTGCCCACCAACTTTAGAATCAATACGAGTGATGCCAAATGGTGCAATAGGCATATTCGTTTTGCTGTTGTCGACATCAGAGACACCAAAACTTCCTGGTTTAGACAATGGAGCAACCGGTTGTACTGAAGTTTGGAAGTGAGGAAAAGCAGATGTAACTACAGGGGAAGAGATGGCAATAGGGTTTCCATTAGGATAAGAAACATGGTCCATCTGAACAGTCTTCCCCTTGTCCTTGACAGATGAGGAACTTTGGGGGATAAGATAATTCAGAGTTGAAAATCCGAACTCATCTTTACGAGGACCGGTACAAAGATATTCAGAAACAGTACCTGGAGGGGCTGAGGTGCCGACCCCTCCAATCATGTCACCTGCACTTATTATAGCTGGGTCAACAAATTTGGTATTTGTTGAGGATACATCTGCAATGGAAACTGAATCTTTTGTAGGTTTAGCCTCACAATTCACTTTATTATCATTCAAATTGTCAGGGTTCTCATTCTGGGTATTTACAGGTGACTGATCTGGACAATGTGAAGCAGGACCAAACTTAGATATAGCCAATTTTGATAAACTCTCTGAAAGTTCATTAAGCACAGGGGTCAAGATTCCAGATTTTGAAGCTAGATCATGAGATAACTTTGAGATTACTTCATAAAGTAACTCTGGCAAAGACGGAACTGCAGTTGCAGCTTTAGATGCCACATCAAAAGAGAGTTTTAGCAGTGCATCATGCAATGGCTCAGGTACGGATCTTAAAACATCAGCAGCAGAAGAATTGGAATATTGTGAATTGCTGCTCTCAATGCCTGGTAGTTTTAGAGGTGTAGAACTTCCAGTTGATTTAGTCTCAACACTTCCAACTCCATTGGAGTTCGGAAATACATTTATTCTTAAAGGATTGATGCGTTGTCTAATGGCATCACGCAAATCATCATTATCCACAAGTGTAACCATATCATTGTCTTCATCGATGTATGTAAGAGTAAGATCAGAATCAGGTGCAAACTTAAACAGACTGATGATCTTTGCTCTCAGTCCATCCATGTCAAAATCCTGTGAGCCATTCTTAGGAAGGAAGAGACTCAATCGTCTAAGGGTATCTCCATATTTTACCTGTAGGAATGAAATATGTCAAAAGCTACAAGTAAATCACTAATAATATATTTTTCCAGAACTGGAATTTCCCATGGACAGGATATGTATGGGAGTATTCTATCACTTATCATCAGTGGTATTAATCTTGCTCAAAGGTCCTTATTACCAAATTGGAGAATGTTCATAATGCATATGTTTTATAATATCAAATCAAGTCTTATAAATGACGAAATGCAATAAAATCCAATATTAAGCGTTTCACATTATCTGACAAGCGGGTATAAAGAAGTAAGTTCCACTCAACGTTCTTGATCTCAAGAATTTGTGAATCTAATAAACTAAAATTCTCAAATATAGAATTGGAGAGAAATTTAACCAGAGTTAAATTGTCAGAATGATTAGCATGTTTCGTGGGAGATCTTTAATGATTAGCATGTTTCGTGGGAGATCTTTCTCATATGAATTATATTTAGCTTGTTTAGGAGTCCACGAAAGATGAAAATCTAGTTTCCTTTTCACTATTATTACTTCAAGGCAAAGACTACTCCATACGACAACTTACTCTCAGCAACACCACCCATCCACAACAACATAGAAATACTCTCACCCTCTCTTCTCAAGAACAATAACAAAAACAACAACAACATGAACAAGATTGGTGGACAGAGGGAGAGAATAAGAGACGGTGAAAGACAACCAACAACAACAAGAAATAAAGATGACAATAAGAAATAGAGAAGATGCAGACACAACTATTGTCGCCTCTTCTCCATCTTCTCCTTCTCCTCTCCATCTTCTTATTCTCTTCATTCCCATCTCCCAGCTCTCCCACTCTCTCTTCTTCTCCCACTCTCTCTTAGTTCCCCTCTCTTCTTCTCACATAGGTCATCGCCCTCTCACGAGGGCGAAAAAAAACAATGCAAGGGGAAGGAGAAGAAGAAGGAAAGAGGCAAATCAGAATTGAGATCGAGATCCCGTAAAGGCTCCAGCTCTTCTTCTTCAACTTCGCCTTCAATTTTGATTTGAGGAATGAAGAGGAAGTTGGGAGGGGAAGAAGAGGGAGTCAAGTGATGAGCTAAAAAAAACGAGTTGGGGAAAGTGTTTGTGGAGAAAAGAGGAAGTTGGGAGGGGAGAGGGAGTTTTCCCAGGTTTGATTTTGAGAGGGGAGAAAATGAATTTAGGTTTTTCTTTTATGGGTGATGTGAAAGAGAACAATGGTGTGGAAGAGAGTGCAGAGTGTGGGAAAAAAATTAGATGGGTGGCGTGGGTGAGAGTAAGTTGTGGTGCCAAATAGTCGCTGCCATTACTTAATGTTAGGAATTGGAATTACAACACAAAAGATAAAATAGAAGCATGAATTAGCTTTGGAACAGATACAATCACGATCTTAAGAGAACCAAGGCTCTAAAATAATGGCATCGTCCCTACATCCAATTCAAACTACATCCCTATGGATGATGTAATACCCAACTGCAAAGAGTAAGTGGCACTTCCATCATGAATGTACATCCTTAGATGAATGTCTTCATGTACATCCCTAAATGACATGACAGAAATTTTCACCACTATAGAAACACCATGTAAACACGGGAGAAAACACATCCATGTCACCAATGATCGTGACAATAATAATAATGAGATGATAATAATAAGGGTTTGTCTAAACAACGAGGGAGGGGGTGAAGCCGTTCACCCCCCTCGAGATGCGTGAAAGTGCCTTGAGACACGGGCTTGCGTGCATCTCGAAGGGGATGAACGGTTTCACCCCCTCCCTCGCTGGTTCCCTCGACATTTAGAATTTCCCTAATAATAAATACCCTATTGTATAGGAACCTTGTGTAAAGTAAACTGACGGTCGGCAGATTTTATCTAAATATTCATAGTCTTTCTCTTTACATAATTTAGAAAACTACCTCTTTTTGTACCTTTAACAAAACCACCTCGGTACCCCACTTTGTGAATTTTCAAATTTAAAATAAGTTATGCATTTTAAACTCTTAAATTCCACATATAAAAGAATAACTCACTTAACAAACTTTTAATACTAAAACAACAATATTATGATATGTTACAATATAATTTTAAGGAGATTAAAATATTTATTCCTTTTTTTTTAAAGATATTTCAATAACTTCAAAATTGGAAATATTTTGTGAAATTTCGACAAGAAATCTTACTTCTAAGACTACAAATGTTATAATATTATAGGAGCTTTGGCTAACCAAACCAAATTTTGATAATAGTCTAGATTAAGGAAAAACAAAAATACAAACACAACACTAGATTATATATGAAAGTAACAAGAAATGTTGCAGTAATTGAAAAATAAAGGGGAAAGAAACGAAAGAATAAATTAGAGATTTCACAACATCAGTTTATCCAAATCAACAGGAAACACGGGAAAATTTAAACAAGTAGTAAAACAATACAAGAATTTCCTTTGTTCTTTCCATCTTCTCAAAATAACCCTAAGAAGCGATTGATTTCTTCAGTACCTTACCACTGCTGCTACACTACATAATAATTGAACAACGGACCGAGAGACCGAGAGAGAAATAAAGGGAAAAAAGAACAGACCTTAATCACCAAGTTAGAATCCATATCTACGAGACGAGACGAGACCGGACCGGAAGAGAGAATTGATGAATATGATCGATTCGATCCAACCTCAAACCCTAGCGAAATTCTTTTTCGGAAAAGAAAGAAAGACAACACCGAAACTCACGCACTTCACCATAGGCACCAGTCACAGTGTGTGTGTTTCGAAGTAGAGAGAACAATGAATCCTTTTCCCTTCTTTTCTCTATAAATAAATAAATAAACCAACCCAACCAAGAAAGAATTAGAGTTTTCTTTCTTCGTCACGAAGAAAACTACTGCAGTGCGGGAAGAGGATAAGTTGCGTCAACTATCATCCGCTACTCCTGTGCATTGGTTCATATGCTGCAACCACAGAGTATGGTATTTATGGTTCATATGTGCATTGCACAATGCGAACAAGAATTTTATTTTTCCAGTTCGCATAGTGCATTGCGGGGTCGAAATTTTTTCGAACAGATTGTGCGATTTTAGTAAAATGATCATAACTTATTTATTTCAAAGCATTTTCAAGTGATTCAAATTGTATTTAATAGATAAGTCAGAGTGCTACAACTTTTGTGTTTGATCAACTTGATAATCGATCTCGATCGAGCTTATAAGTTGGCTGAAAGTCAGAAACGCTATCATATTTTTATTGCGAGACAAATTTGCACGACTTTATTAAAATGACCATAACTTGCTCATTTCAAACCAGTTTCAACTTATTAATTTAAGTTGTGTTTATTAGATAACTAAGAGTAATATAATATTTGTGTTTCGATCAACTTGAGAATCGGTCTCGATTGAGTACATAAGTTGGCTGAAAGTCAAGAACACTATCTCGTTTTCATTGCGAGACAGATTTGCGCGACTTTAGTAAAATGACCATAATTTGCTTATTTCAAAACATTTTTAAGTGATTCAGGTTGTGTTTATTAGATAACTAAGAGTACTACAATATTTATGTTTTGATGATGTTGAGAATAGGTCTCAATTGAGGGTTTAAATTGGTCGAAAGTTCATGTTTTGCATTTTTTTCGTTTTGAGTTTAGATTTCTCTGTTATGTTAAGTTATACATATTTATTGAGTTTAGGTTTAAGGGTTTCGACTGAGGGAATTTTGAGAGGTTTTTAGGGAGAGGGAGGAGATTTGAGTGTGGGGTGAGATTTTGAAGTTTGCAAGAGATTTCGAATGGGGAGGGAATAACCATTGTTGATTTAAATGGTGAGGAAAAAAAATGAATAGTTTTTGTTTATATAAGTGGTGTGAGAAAGTTTTAAAAAAAAAAAAAAAAAAACTTTAAGGTGGTGGTGTGAGAAAAAGGATATGGTGGTGTGGTGTAGTCGCTACCTTGGCTAAAGACCCCTTGATTATACGCCCAATTGAGTGCATGATTTCAACCTTAAGGTTTGTTTTTTTTATCGCCCAAAATTTTAGTTTCTTTTCCACAATCACATTTTCCCCTATGTCGAACACACCTCATTCAAGTGTGTCTTCCTTACATTCAAAGTCATTCGGCGTGTGGATATCCCACGAGGGTGCCACGTCGAGGGTCATGTCATCACAACCGAAGTTCAATCCATAGTAAGTGATTGATGCCAAAAATCGACATTAATATCATTGCATGATTTTCGATTTCAATCAAAAAAATATTTATCTTTTTGTTTATTTTTTCCTTCAACCTACAACACACTTCAACAATGTACAGTGGAAGTAGAGATTATCGTTTATTTTACTTGGATTAGAAGATAATATTTGAACTTTAATTTAAAGAATAAAGAGAATAGCAAAATAATGGATGGTGAGATGTTTAGAGATGATATGATTCTAAAACAAAATAATAACTTGTAACAAAAATGAATATAGAGAAATCTCAAGGGAATGAGAATCACCCAATTCAAACATAATGATTATACAATGTAATTTCAATTTTTTTCCAAAATACTCAAATCACATGGTTTTTCAATCTACGTGACTTTTTTTTTTTTTTTTTGAAAGGCAAGCAGGGTGTTTATAGGATCCCAGAACCCATAAAGATGTCGCAAGCTGGATTTGAACCCATGACCTAGTGGTACCATCCGCCAAGCTCTAACCGTTGAGTTGTCATGTCATTGGCTCAATCTACATGACTTGAGTTGTGGGTTTAACGAAGTAAAAGTCTTTTCATTTTACTAAAAATTTAACCAAATCCATTGTTTTATTTCTGAAACATCATTAGATTTCGATTATGTTTTTCATCGAAAAAATCCTAAAAGACATGGAAATAATTTATTTTTTCGAATAAAAATTATTAACCATTTAACAAATGAAGCCTTCTTTAGAAGTAGTTCTTACAGTTCTACTTTACTTCCTAAATGAAACACAATCTAACTATCAGTACATCTTCATGGAGCTCAATCTCTTTCCCTTAAGAGGGGAGATTAGCTCTCCATGAATAATGAGAATAAACTAAAAGTTAAAGGAGAATGAGAAACAATTGAGAAAGAGAAACAAAAATAGAACTTACTTCTTCAATGGAAAAATTAAAATGTTGTAAAGTAGTACATGCACTTCTCTACTAAGCAAAAATCTAAAGCTAAGAACTATAACTAAAAAAACTCTCTAAGAAAAATTATCCCTTATGAACTCCATGTATGGGGTTTTTATAGGTAAAAAGAGTTTGAGTGAAACAAGGTAACATGGTTGAGTAAACACAAGGAAACATGAAAACACGGTTTAGTGAAACATTGAAACATGGAAACATGGTTAGTGAAACAAGGAAACATGGTTGAATGAAACAAGGAAATGTGTTGGAGTTGAATAAGGAAACATGTCTTGTAGAGATTTTATTTTATGATAAAGTTAGTCATGTGGACGTCCAAATTTTCATGTTGATTTTCTTGAGATCCGTCGTTGTTGATGTTTTGTAGACTTGACTTCATGGGTCTTGAAATTGAAATTTTTTAGTCCTTATGAATGCATGTGAACTCTCATTGGGCCTTCTAGTTGAATTTAGCTTTATTGTGCCACTTTTTGCATGATTTGAAATTTTTGCTTGAATTCCTACAAAATGCACAAAATACACGTAATGAGATATTTTTATTGGATAATTGGACTTAGCAACTATATATTTAGATGTGTAAAAATCGATGTTTTGAATGCTTATCACACCACCCCCCAACAACCTTTTAGTAGTTTTCTAGCAAAGAACAACGTAAAGAAAGATAAGAACACAAAACAAAATATTTTTATTCGTCTTAAATTTCTCAAAGAAATCAATGTCACTTTCGCTGGTATGACTCAATTACATTTACAATTTACAACAATGCCTTGAACCTCTAGCATGACACTAAAGGAGGAGTTTTAGCCTCATAAGTGTTATCCAGGATGACCCACAAACTTTTTTTTTTATTTGAAACAAAATTGATGTGTGCCCTATTTTTCTTAGAAAATATCATTGTTATTCAACCACATTAAAGACAAGAGACATATGTAACTAGTTACTAAAATGCACATTACAACTAAACAACTTTGGAACAGGGTGTGTGTGTGTGTGTGAATAACCAACAATGCAACTTTTCGTGTCAAGGTAACGTACATCCTAATCCACCTCATTATTTAATTTCTCTGAAATGATCACTTTGAATTTGGGTAAAATATTATCTCTCTTGCATGTGAGGAAAATAGAAAATGTGAAAATTCAAACTTCTCACATGCTCATAAGAATAAACGGACATGAAAGAGAATAATAGTCTCATAGAATTAATGTTGATCACTTGCAAGAATGTCGAGTTACCCACCATAGCGCATTCTCATTTACTCTCCACTTTTTATCATACCTTACCATATGGTTAATTAGGACTTCTCTAATATAAAAATGAATCTGGCTTAAATTTTTTCTTATGTGGAAGAGTGGAGTAGATGGTAAGTAAAGAGATAATTCTGAAAAAGGTAGGGTCTTCAAATAGCTTAATAGGGAACTCATCAATCATTTCCTTTTTATTTTCCTTTCTTCATGACCCTTTTTTTATTTGTTTCCTTCTTCAAAACCTCTTTTTTTTTTTTCTCTGGAATACCTTGGACTTTGAATTTTCACTTTGCACTCTCATTTTTCTTCATAAAACTTCCTAACATTTTTCAGAAACACAAATGGGAAAATGGGTTTTATTTTTATTTTATATCTAATAACCAAAGACAAAGGCTCACATTGGTACTGGATAGAATGTTTAGCAAGATGATTTTGAGAAGGTTCAGATGGACAAGATGCCTAATTTATCTTATAAGGTTTGGTAATGGTTATAAGTCTCAAATAGACTACAAAACCTATGTTTTTCTTAACTCGAAAAAGATGTCATCCTCAGTGATCAACCAAAAAGAAGAATAATGAGACTTCACAACAAGTTAATGTCTAATAAAATTTTAAATCATCATATGACTCAGATTTGTGTAAAAACTCTCTGAATAAAATGAAATGTCTGATAGCTCACAAGGTTAAAGTCTCCATTATTATTCCTCTAGATTCTCAGGAAGTTAATTACTTACTTTTGTATTCCAAATTACATATGTGGTCATTGTGAAAAAATTTATTTGTTCCTGAATACTCAAATACAATGTTTACTCTAGTAATAAACTTTCAACATCTATTTTTTATTTTTATTTATTTATTTGTTTTTAAAAAAAGATATTCAAAAGAGGTATGAATTTTGATAAATCACCCCACTCCTTAACAAATAGAACATTGTCCTCAATGTTAAATAAATTAAATAAAAAGTGAGAAATAAAAATTAGAACTTATTACCTTAGATGATTTGTTGAACATCTGTATCATCACTGCAATGAAAAAGAGTGAGTTGGCGGGGGTGATGTGTTATTAAAAATACATCACCCCCAAACAGGCATTGGCGGTATTATTAATTTTTTATTTTTTATTTTTTTTATTTTTATTTTTATTTTTTATGAATGAATGAATGCATAAACGAACTAGGCTGCCTGCCTCCCAGTAGCGCTAAGTTTTATGTCATTGGTCGGACGTAATGGGGGTGGTGGATACCACCCCCAAACATGCTTAGTTTAGTAGGAATTTGTGAGTATGACTAATCCTCATAGTTAGGGTCAATCAACTGAATGGTTTCCACTGACCTTGTGGGAAGTTCATGGTATGGCTTTAGTTGTTGTCCATTTACTTGAAAGAGACTACCATTTGTAGGGTTTTCTACGGTGATGGCACCATAGTATTTAACATCACGAACAATGAATGGACCAGACCAACGAGTTTTTAACTTACCTGGAAAGATGTGAAGACGAGAGTTGTAGAGTAGGACTTTTTTACCAAGATGGAACTCGTTTCTCATGATTATTTTGTCAAGTATCCACTTCATTTTATCTTCGTAGTTGTAATACCCTGAGTGGGCGGGCTGTGAGGCTGGCAGCTTCATGTGTGGGCTGGCTCAGGAGGCTGGCAAACTACTAAGTGTGGGCGGGCTCAGAGGCTGGCAGGCTACCTCGGTGTTATAGTCCCACATCGCCTGGGTGAGGGATGGAGATGTGTTATATATGTACGAGTTTGGATCCACATGAAACAATATTGTCCGCTCTGGGCCCAACCTAACTACCCGCACGACTTTAAAACGCGTTGTGTCATGTAGATCCAAACTGTCTTAGAAATAAAAACGCGTTGTGAGGGCAATGTCACAAAATTATAAGAGGGTTCGAATAGGTTCCACTACCTTAGAATGAATGACATGTTATTTTAATCCTTTGAATTCAAATTTCTCATGCATGTTTGTCGTCTCCAATTGCAAAATGAATATGGTAATGTACTTTGTGAATTAGATAAAAAAATAGTTGAATTTATAAAATCAATATAGATTGAGTAAAAAATATGTAAATGTATTATAAACTATTAAAGTCGTATATATTGGGTTAGGGAGTGACATTCAAGTGTGACCAAGAAGACTCAACTGAATGTGTCGTCTAAAAAAACAAATAAAAAACACTAGTCAAAGTATCCTAGAAGTTGAAAGTCCAAGAATGTTGAAGAAGTCCAAGAAGGTGGACCTTAAAGGTGTTAAAAGAAGACTAGCCAAAATTGGCTAATGAAGTGGGGCTAGATTCCATTTAGGAATTTGCTAAATAACACCACCATTTTAGCTGAAGGACACCACCAACCCCTTTTTTAATCTACTGAAGGACACTACCGCTATGTACAATTTTTTTTAATTTTTTTTTTTTTTTATCTTTTCTCCAAAATCCAGGGACCAATGCCCTTCCACTCACACGAATGAATCCTCCTCTCCCCGCCCTTCTTATCCCAATCTCGCCAAAAAACAAATTCCCTGCCACCATCTTCATATTCTCTCTCCCTTTCTTACACGTCTTCATCCTCCCTGCCTATCTTCTACTGCTTCATTTCCTCTCTTGCGGAAGGAATTGTCTTCATCCCCCTACTTCATTTTATATTTCTTGTCTTCCATCCCAAGCTCGTCGGATGACCCCAACACCAGCGTCTCTCCCTTTCTTCTACGTCTTCGCCATCGTCTTTCTCACTTCTACTTCTTCATATTTGTTTGTTACGATTTTGGTGATGTTTGTATCTAGAAAGGGATGAGTTTAGTGAAAATGATGTTGGTAAGCTTTCAACATTGTGCTCCATTTATAGGAGTGAACGAAGAAGATGAACATTTTCAAGATGAAGAACAACCCATTCCACTTGAGGTACACTCTCAACTTGAAATGAACATGCATGGGTGTTTTTTTGTTGTAATGATTATCGTAATATCATGTTTAATTTCCTTTATTATTTATATTTGAGGCAACATTGTTATTTTTAGGGTTAGTTGTTAATATTTGAACCTTATGTTTATTTATATTTTTAAGGTTAGTTTGATCGTTGTTGTTTTGTGCATAGGATGTCATCGTCGATCTAATAGATTTTGAGACACCTTCAAATAATCTTAATGATCCGGATACACTTAAAGCATATTTAGAAGATACCAACCTTCTAGAGGTAACCTTTACCTTAATGATTTTATTCATTAGCTTTCTTAATATATGATTAGAATAGCAATTTGTTTTTTACTTAATGGAGAAGGATGATGATGATGTTGACACGAATGATGAACGACCACTGGAAGAGGTAGTCGATGATGGCGACATATTTATTACGGAAGAGGTAAGGTTAATTCTTGTATGCATGACACTATTGTCTAATCCCGTTTCACAAGTTTAATGTTCTTAACAGTGTGCATTATTTTTTTGTAGGTATTCCAGTCTAAGTCATCCTTGATAGCTTGGTGTCAAGGTGTTGGTAGGGATAATAACATAGTTCTAATTATCACAAAGTTGGAACCCACTTATAGCAGATGTAAAGGAATGATCCACTTGGGATGTGAGAGGGGAGGGAAGCTCAAGAAAAATCGAAGGCAAAAATTTGGAGGTTGATCGATCGACTAGTACAAAGAAGTGTGGGAGCCCATTTCAATTGAAAATGGTGCCACAAGGTAACAATCGTTGGAAGTTGCAAGTGACCTGTGGAACCCACAATCATTCACGATCAAAATATCTTATTGGCCATTTCTTTGATGGCGGACTCAATGAAGCAGATATCGCATATTTACATAACATGTCAACATCTAGTGTAGCCCCTTGTTACATATTATCCAGTTTGAAAGAGATGTTTCTCAACAATGTGTCATATTTGAAGACTATTTACAATGTCATTCACCAACTAAAGACACTCCAACTGAAAGGCAAGACAACTTTGCAAGCCACAATGCATTTGTTGAGCAATAATGGATATATTGAGTGGCATATAGTCGATGATCATAATAGAGTCACCAATATTTTCTTGTCGCTTCCCGAGTCAATTCTAGTAGCAAAGTGTTTCCTAATGGTCGATGCTCATGTCGACCGACAAGACTTTCAGTGTTGGTTGTTTTTTTTATGTCATCCGAAAATGAACAGTCATACACTTGGGCATTGAAAAAATTATTGGGAGTGTTTGAGCCAGAAAACTTGCCAAAGGTGTTTGTGATTGACAGAGAGTTTGGGTTGATCAAAGTCATTGAGCGTGTCTTTCTAGAAATAATGACGTTGTTGTGCAGGTGGCATATATATACAAATGTGGAAAAGAATTGCAAAAAAAGACTTTGAGGATAATGAGAGATGGAACGAGTTTATTGAATCTTTCTCGGATTTGTATATATCAACTACAGAGTAAGAATGGAACAAGGGCATTGTTGAGTTCGAGAGAAAATGAGCATCACATCCCAAGTGTTTGGACTATCTGTGAACTGTTTGGTATCCACATAAGGAGTTCTTTGTGAATGCATGAACCGACACTTTCATACATTTTGGCCAATGGATAATTGGTTATGTTGAATGCGCACACTCTTGGTTAAAAAAAATGTTGGAGAATTTTCAAGGCACATTTTACAATGTATGAACAAAATTGCATGACATGATCCAAGTCCAACTTGTAGAGATTGAAGCATCCTTTAGAAAAAAGTTTGACGAAGGTAAAAAATATTTTATTCTTCCCTTATTTGGAAAACTTCATGGGTCTGTGTCGCATAAGGCTCTTGACTTGGTGCTATCTAAAATTAATAAGTCTGAAACTGAATTTGTGGGCACCGACCTAGTCAAGTATCGATGTGTGATGAGAACCAATCATGGGTTGCCTTGTGCTCATGAAATGACAAAGTATTTCACTCCTACGGGACAACTTCCATTGTCTATCACAAGCATTGGTGCAACTTGGAAAAACACCTCTTCGTGCAACTGTGGATGTGATTATAGATCCAGTGGTAGACGTTGTTAAACAAAAGTTCTTTGAATCCACTCCTAATCAGCAATTGGTGTTGAATAGGAAACTGTTAAATTTGAGTTGCCCTGATTCAAGTATCATGATTGAACAAACTAAACTTGTAAAGAGCCAGGGGAGACATAAATTTTTTTTTCTAAGCATGAGAAGTCCATGAAAAGGGACCCCTTTGGTCATGAGTACGCAAAGACACCAAGAAGAGCTTAAAAGTCAAGAAAGTGAATCTAAGCCAAAAAAGAAGGCGCCGAAATGAAAAACTATGTTTATAAAGCAAATTCCTTTGTGGAATCGGGATTATGTTGCAGTCATTCAGAATGTACTCACCGATGGCCATTGTGGATTCAGATGCATAGACAACTTCTTAGGTTACGATGAAAATAGTGGTTGGAGGCAAGTGAGACATGAACTACTAATGGAGCTGGAAGGTAACCATGACTTGTGGGTTCCAATGTGGAATGAGGGAGGGGTGAACGTTGTGAAAGATGTTCTGACAATTCTCGAAAAAAATGCATGCATTGCAAGGTTGAACTGGTTGATTCAACCAAATATGTTAGAGCTGGTGGCGAATAGTTATGGTTGTGTGCTTATGCGTTATGGGAAACAAAACACTATATGTTTTGCCTTCGTCAAACTTTAACGACGTACATATATGTTTCATGACACACCTTGCCTAGAATTCCCACTTCGTTTTGTTTCATATGACACCAAGACCACCATTGCCTCAGAGAATACCAACTTGGCCTACTCGCATGTTTCTAGAAGCAGTATCATGGAAGACTTCGTTCGATTGCCAACTGCAGATAGGTGGTGTGATGGTTAAGAAGTAGAATACATCCAAAACAAAGAAGAAGTCGAAAGAGGTCGTTCGCATTGATGATTGAACCATATTTTGTAACTTTTTGCACACTTTGTAAATGACATGTATACATACTATGATCTAATTGTAATAAAAGTCAACGTTTTTTACTCTGCGATGACTTGTACCTTTTTTTAAATCATTAAATGTCAAAAAAATCTATTTTACATTTCATGAAGATTTTTATTGGGTTTGCATTTTATGGATGACTAGTTTGTATGGATGATTTATATCATGGTAATGGCTAAAAAGTTAACTGATAATTAATTAAACATGATAATTTTGATTAATCAACCTGGAAAATTGAACACACGACTTCAAAAAATTTTGACAGCAAAAATTTCAGACAAGCAAGCGCACAATTCGCTGCGAGTGTTATAAATAGACTCGCAGGAACCATTGCAAAAACAATAATACCAATTGCACAATAATCTGTGTATGATACCTGAAAACCAAACACAGCAGAGAGTACAAACAATTTTTTTTCAGTCGCTGCGGGTTCTACGAATAGAATTGAAAAAAACAAAAAAAAAAAAAAAAAAATCCAAAAATGGTCAGAGTGTGAAATATGTCCAATCCCAGCGGATGTTGCGAATAGGATTGTTCCACTTGTAGAATCTGCTGCGATGAGACACATTTCACACTCTGTCAATTTTGTGATTTTTTATTTGAATTTATTTTTAATTTTTTTCAATTCCTTTGGCATAGATACAGTCTTGGCATATTTGATTTACTCATTCTCAAACACTCAAGTATTTTTGCAACCAATGAGGAGAAACACATTTCCATAAATCTCCAATAAACCCACTACAACACACGGTTTCTACAATTCTTTCTCAAATTGACAACTTGCTACAATTCTAAAAAAAACAACTTTATACGTACTAAACCAAAAAGTGTGTTTGAAGAGAAATCCAATAAAGAGGAGTTTGTGGAACTTACCTCTCAGCAACTTCTGCAACAATGGGCAACCTTGGGACTTGACCTAACAAGCAAAACTAAACCTATAGATCAAAGACACCATGATGACAAAAACACATCACAAGCACACATAAACAAACCCTTTGTGCAAGTTGAAATCTCTTTCATACAATCATCAATTAGAAGGGTCCTTAGAGATAGAGAATCAAACATAATAATCAAAAGCACCGTTTTTTTTTTCTCAACAAACCCTTCACCAAAAAAAAACAAAACCCAATATGGGTAATAACAATAACTCACCTAAATCTTCACAGCAATAGAATCAGTAAAATCCAAGAAAAACTAAAGGCACAAAACCACAAACCAATAGATCAAACACATTCATTGTGCACATAGACCAAGATGATGATCAATTAGAAGTAAAACAATGTTTGATTTACTAACCGATTTGATTCGCACCCCACACAAACCCGCAACTCAACTCGTGTCCCAGAAAACACACCCTATCTTACTCCTCTATCGATCTCAAGCCAACCCTCACCAACATATAGCAACAAACAACAAACAACAACACCGAAGGAAAAGATCCGAGCTGATCTACTCGCACAACTGGCCAAATTGGAATCGACCTCGTTTTATTCTTGCAAACCCGATTTTTGGGTGTTAAAATTAAACGGGAAGGAGAAGGACGAGAGAAGAAGGAGAAAATAAGCAGTTGGGGCGGTGGGATCGGCTGCGAAGATCAATCAGAGAGCGTGCTCGCTGCCAATGAACAGAAGAAAAAAAACGCATAGAAGGAAAAAATGAAGAGGAAGAAAATGGGGTTTTTCTCTTTATAAGGAGGGTGGTTATCCGCCCCCACTGAAATTCCAAAGGCACCCACCCTCTAAACACACTAAATAAAATCCTAAATTTTGAAATTTAAATTCAATTAAATGTAATCTATTTTATTTAATTCAAATTAAAATAATTTAGTTTTATGAAATTTGGGGGTGTTACATGGTAGGGGAAGGGTGATGGCATTGGTGGTGTTGGTGCTCCTGGTGGTAGAAGAAGGGGTGTTGGTGGTGGTGTTGTTAGTGCTCCTGGTGGTAGAGGGAAAGGTAATGGTGGTGGTGGTGTTGGTGGTATAGGAAGATGTGATGGTGGTGGTGGTGGTGGTGGTGGTCCTGATGGTAGAGGTAGGGGAATGGGTGGTGGAGGTGCCGGTGACACTGAAGAAGTCCTCGTTGGTAGAGGAAGTGAGGGCAGAACGAATAAGAGGCATGAGAAGAATACCACTCCAACTGAACCTCGAAAAAATATTAAAAAGACTTTATGTATACAATTTTGATTGTTGTAATCTTTGTAGTTAATGAAAATGTAACGATTATACGTTTGTGAAATGAATTATGATTCTCATCAGTATTTATGTATATCACTGTAATGGTTACAAAGTTAACTGTAATCCAAGTAAAAGTAAATTTTTTTTATCAATTAACTTGAAAAATTGGACACAGAGTCACATATCTGTCAAAACAAAAAGTTCTGACTGCAAACGCACGAGCCGTTGCGAGTGCAACACAAACAACCACATGAACCGCTGCAAATAAGAGTATCACAAATGCAATAACATTTGCATTAGAGAACTCAAACCTAAACGCAGGGGACACTGCGAGTAAAAAAAATTTATAAACGTAGCAACTCATGAGATTATGGTTATCTAATTCGCAGAAACCGTTGCGTTGTGACATATTCAGACTCTATCCAAATTTTGGATATTTTGTATTTGATTCTATTTTATTTTATTTTGAATTTCAATGGCTTAGATAAAGTATTGGCATATTTGATTTATTGCAAAGTCCCAATTTTTGGTATGCAAGTTGAGAAGGTCAAAATTGAGGTTTTGCAATAAATCAAATATGTCAATAGTTTATCTAAGCCATAGGAATTGGAAAAAAAAAATTCAAATACAAAAAATTGGACAAAGTGTGAAATTTTTCCTATTGTCACATTCATAGCATCCACTGCGACGGGACGCATTTCACACTCTGTCTAAAAATTTGATTTTTTGTATTTGAATTTGTTTTGGTTTTTTTTCAATTCATGTAGCTTAGATATTGTCATGGCATATTTGATTTATTGCAAAGCCTCAATTTTGAGGTATGCAAGTTAAGAAGGTCAACATTGGAGTTTTACAATAAATCAAATATACCAATAGTGTATTTAAGAAATAGGAATTGAAAAAAAAAAGGAATCAAATACAAAAAATAAAAAAAATGGACAGATATGACATATGTCCTATCGCAAGAATGTTATGAGTATGATTGTCACATATGGGGCACATTTCACACTCTGTCCAAAAATGTGTTTTTTTGTATTTGAATTTAATTTTGGTTTTTTTTAATTCCTATAACTTTGATATTGTCATGACATATTTGATTTATTGCAATGCCCCAATTTTGAGGTATGCAAGTTGAGAAGGTCAAAATTGGGGTTTCGCAATAACAATCTACTTGAGTGTTTGAGAATGAGTGTTAGAGAGTTTATTAAGAAACAAAAGTTACAAGTAGTAGACATTGTTGAGACTAAAGTTAAGGAATCCAAGAAGAGCTCGATTCAAAGGACACTCATGCGTGAATGGAAGTGGATTGATAATGGAGACGCAGTCAACAGTGGCCGAGTATGGGTAGGATGGGACCCTAATCAAGTAACAATTCAAGTCCTCTCAGTTATTAGTCAGGCAATAACTATGACTGCACATTGGACTAATGGTATTACTTGCGACCTTAGCTTCATTTATGGTAGTAATGATTATATTGTTAGACAACAATTGTGGCAAGAGCTACAACATCATGCAAATACAGTAGCTACTCTTTGGGTGCTATTAGGCGATTTTAATGCAATATTGCACAAAATGGAATGCTTGGGATGAGCTGAAACTCGACAGGGTGGTGCACTAGACTTCCTGAACTGTGTCACTCAAGCTAGCCTATATGATTGTCGTTACAGGGGTAATTACTTTACATGGTGCAATAATCAAGTGGGAGCCAATAGAGTTACTTCCAAAATTAATAGGGTCCTGGTCAATACACTATGGCAAAATCAATTACCCGATGTTGAAGCTAAATTATTGAATGCAGGAATTTCATACCATGCTCCTATGACAGTAACGTTATATGATAATAAAAACCGAGGTCCCGTTCCATTTAAGTTTTACAATTATTGGGTTTATGAAAATGGGTTTCACAAAATAGTGGAAGATGCATGGAACATACGCGTTATAGGGAACTCCATGTACAGGTTGGTGCAGAAACTCAAGAATGTGAAATTGTGTCTAACTGTGTGGTAGAAAAATGGATTTAATAGAGCTGCAACAATAGTTGATAAAGAAAGAGAACAAATGCAACATGCCCAGAGCTCTATTCGATCACCCCCTATTGCTGACTCTCTAGTGCAGGAGGAGCGCATTGCGGTCAGAGAGTATTGCCAAAGCAGCTAGACAAGCAGAATCAGAGATCAGACAGAAATCCAGATCCACCTTGTTTTCAAAAGGCGACCAGAATAATGCTTATTTTCATGGTCTGGTGCAGGAACGACGACAACAAAACAAGATCATGAGCATTTACAACAGTCTAGATGAAAAACTAGAAGACCCAAATGCGATAGAAGAGGAATGCATCCTCTATTTTGGTAGCATCTTTGCTGGTAGCCATGACTCTAGTTATGACACAACCATCATTGACAGTGTACAGTTTGAGAATGTAGTCACTGTTGATATGGGGGTCGGGCTAATTAAGCAAGTAACCAGAGAGGAAATAGTGGAGACACTAGCCGCTATTGACTCAGACAAGGCGCCTGGACCCGACGGATTCTCATCCTTGTTTTTCAAACATGCATGGCGCACCGTTGGCAACGACTTTGTAAGAGTAGTGACACATTTCTTCAGGACATCAAAGCTTCTGAGTGAGGTAAATGCCACCAATGTTACGCTAATCCCAAATGTACCCAACGCCTCCTACTTTAGTGCTTATAAACCCATTGCTTGCTGCAATGTGATCTACAAATGCATCACTAAGATACTCATTAATAGGATGAAAGAGGCGGTCAAAAGGGTAGTCAGCGGATACAGTCAGCGTTCATCCCAGGCCGTTGCATCCAGGACAACATAATGTTAACTCATGAGCTTGTTTGTAATTATCACCGAGATACGGGACCCCCTAGATGTGCGGCGAAAATTGACATACGAAAAGCCTATGACATGGTTAGATGGGAGGCTATAACGCACCTACTGGGTAAGCTCAGATTTCCTCCACAGTTTATTAATTGGGTGCATGAGTGCATTTCAACCCCTAAATTTTCAATTTGCATCAATGGGTCGCCAAAGGGATATATTAAGGCAATTAGGGGTATCCGTCAAAGATGCCCTATCTCCCCCCGTACTTATTTGTCATGGTCATGGAAATACTGCATGTTTTGCTCAGGGACCAACTGCAAGTAGGACAATACAAGCTACACTATAGGTGCAAGGACCCTGTCATCACTCACCTATGCTTTGCGAATGACTTGATTGCATTTTTCCATGGGGACTGCAACTCAGCGAAAGCTCTAGTTGATTCTCTATCTATGTTCAAAGCATGTACAGGATTGGAAGTTAATTGTGATAAGAGCTAGCTATTTTTTGCAGGGGTTCAAGGTCAGGAACAAAGCAGCATCATAGAACAGTTACACTTCACAGGCAGGTAGCCTTCCAGTGAAGTATCTCGGCCTTCCGATGGTGTCCTCGACTCTATCACATCTTCAATGTGCCCCTATTATAGAGAAGACCAGGAAAAGAGTTAGCTCATGGAAAAATAAGTTTATGTCGTATGCAGGACGGTTAGTTCTTATTAAATCAATCCTGACCTCTATGCATCTTTACTGGACAGCTTGCTACGGGCTACCAAAACAAACTCTGGATTGCATCAATGCGGTGCTCCGAAGTTTTCTATGGTCAGGAAGTGATGTATGCACCAATAAGGCTATGGTTAGTTGGGAGAAAATATGTTTGCCCTATAATGAAGGAGGACTGAGTATAAGAGATATCCGACTTGAGAACGAGGCATCTTGCATGAAACATATATGGAGTATAGTGTCGAGAAGGAACTCAGTCTGGGTCAAGTGGGTCAGAAAACACTTGATCAAGCACAAGGACTTTTGGACCATGGAGTGCCAAAGGAAGCCTCGTGGTGTTGGAGATGAATTCTGGGTACCAGAGAGAAAGCATCGCACCTGGCTCTACATTCCATAGGAAACGGCGAAGGAACATTATTTTGGAAGGAGCCCTGGCATCCAAAAAGCATTCTGATGAAAGAATTCCCACAGGAACTCTTGTATGACTCTACTTTGCACAAGAACGCCAAAGTCTCGGCTATAATCAGGAACAACAACTGGCACATTCCACAGAGCGTACAAAATTGTATTGCTGAAATTACTAGTCACCTTGGAGAAGTGGAACTTGATGCAACTAGAACTGATGAGGTAGTGTGGACTGTTGGGAATGATGGATCCTTTCAATTAAAGGCTACCTACGAAGCTATCAGAAAGCGTCGAGCAAACTAGTTCAAGGGCATATGGGCGTCAGTGGTCTGGTTCAAGGGCAACATTCCGAGACATAGTTTCATTACATGACTTCTGGTTCACGGAGCTTTGAAATCTCTGAGCAAACTAAAGAAATGGGGTATCACTCAAGTTGACATATGCTCCCTGTTCAATAGAGATAGTGAGACACTGGATCACCTATTCTTCGCATGCAGGTACTCAAATTACGTCTGAAAAAGAATTTTAGGCCAATTATGTTATACGAGACAGATTGGATGTTGGGATGATGAACTCATATGGTATACTCAGCACTTTCGGGGAAAGAGTCGTGCTGCCCAAATCAAGAAATTGGTGTTGAATGCAGTTATCTACAATCTGTGGATGGAGAGGAATAATCGCCTGTACCAACAAAAATATAGCACAGGATTCCAACTTGTTAATCAGCTATACAATGATATTCGACTCAAATTCAGCCATGAAGAGCTAACTGTCGAAGACAATAACCATAATAGGGAGCTATTTGGTCGATGGAATATGGATGTGTTATCCAAAACCAAGCCTCCTATAACATGTCAATGGGAGAAGCCACCCACAGGCTGGTTTAAGTGCAACTCTGATGGTTCACTGCAAGGTGCTAATGGTGGTTATGGTGCCTTAATAAGGAACGATGCAGGGGATGTTATTGCTGCATGCACGGGGTCTGTAACAGGGACAACAGTGCTCAAACATGAGCTTCAAGAAGTCGAAGCCGGTCTCAAGCAAGCTCAGCAATACCACATTGAAAAATTAGTTGTCACAACTGACTCGACCACAGTATTTGAATATCTGACCAAGGATAGAACAATTGCATGGGACCTAAGACACATAATGTGTAGAATCAAGAACTTGCTTGGTACACTTAACGAATACACAATCACTCATGCGTATAGAGAAACCAATAGAGCTGCAGACAGATTGGCAAGCTTAATTCCTAATAACGTTTTTATGGAAATCATTCCAAATTCCTTTGTGGAGGATTTGAAAAAAAAAATTGTATGAGGATAGGCTAGGCAAACGATATTTGAGAATGTAACAATGATTATTTTTTAGGTTTGGGAATCCTAAATAACCCCGCTCGCCTTCCAAAAAATATATATATATATGATATTTTTTAATGGTTTTCGAAAGAGGCTTATGGAAAAAAAAAATGATGTTGTGGGTTTATTGGAAAATTCAGGGAATGAGTCCTTTCTAATTTGTTGGAGGAATTTGCATAGATTGAGACTCTTAATTGGGTATGGTCTAATTTCTTTGTTTTGGTTCTTAGAATTTTTGACAATGACATATTTAGTAATGTGTTATACAATTAAGGATAGTGGAGATCAACAAGTCAGTATGGTTTGTTTACTACCTTCCTTATGTTTTGTGATGCTATATAGACAAGTTTTTTATTTGGTCAATCTTCTATGGCATACTGGTAACTGGAAAGCAATGGAGCTCTTGTCCATATCTAACTTGCTTGTGTTAATCACATTATCTCAATTCACATGTAGTAGGGTGTATTCATAAAGGGTTATTTGATATTTAGAGACAACCTAGGTGTTGTGTTTTTGGTCAGATACGATTATGGGTAGTCCAGGCCTTATGGACTCATGGAGTCTAGCTTCCTCACTATTTACATTTAATCATGTATAGGGTGATTGAGGTTCAGTAGAGGAGTTAAGGGATCTTTGGGTTTGTGCCTTTGTGTTGGTTTACGTGAGAAATGTGTGAACTTTACACCTTTGAATTATGAGGCATGTATGGAAATGATGGGTTTCATTTCAGATAATCCGTTATGAGATTTTAGGCATGTTTGAGAATGAGGTTGCCTTATTTGTGGTGTTTTGTGTCGCAAACGCGTGATCTTCACTATTTTGATCGGTTTGATGTGTGAGTTTTTCCTAGATTGCTGGGTTCATGTTTTGGGGTATTTGCATGATTCTACGAATTTTCATTGGTATGTTTATGACTTAAATTGGATTGTTATGCAAATTGCGTTGTTAAAAAGAAGTTTATTTCTTGTATTAAATGGATTTTGATCCCCCGTTTTGTTACAGAAAGTTTATATATGAAAAAAATGTAGGTTGCCCCAAAACAATGGGAGGATATCCTGATGAGATTGTTTATGATTTGGCAATGTGTCAAATGCTATGCTTCCCCAAAAGAATGGGTGGATTTACTTATGAATGACAAAATGTCATTGTGAAGGAAATTCGAAATATAAAAAATAAATGATATTGATAAACTTTGACTCCTGAAAATTTAAACACCTGAAATTGTATCACTTAGAACTACCACACCTCTTTTTGTTTATTATTTTCCCTCTCTTACTAGAGAAACTAAATAACCTATGGGTTGTCTTGCGGAGGTGGGACGCCTATTTCTTATAGAGAAACTAAAATAACCTTCGGGTTAGTCTTGCGGAAATGAGGTGAATTTTTATGCCTAAGATAGGCTTTGATATTTATCCGTAAAAAATGTGACGTGACTTTATGCGCATTGATAGCCCAAGAATGGCTTTTGTTACTCATATAGTTAGGAGTATCCGGTGATGCATGCCTGTATGTGATGTGTCCCCACTTAGGCATGGATGATGGAGTAGTCCTCCTTTATATGAGAAAGACATACGAGCATGTATGTTCGACACGGAAGTGGTGCGAATGTGGTATCGTCTAAGTGATCAATCCGTTAAAAATGAATCAAATTCAAATAAAAAGGAATAATATGCGTAAGTCAAATATTGTACGAAGACAACTGTTTAATTAATAAATTACGTTTATATTGTTTCTGACCCATTTCGTGCAGGATGGCAAGTCTACTAATATTTCTGCAGGTCAGACTTGCCATAGTCAACTTCTACAGTGTAAGTACAAGTAAATGCATATTTACTTATTAGGATGATGACGTGATTGCCTCGTTGAGGAATTAAATTCTTTGAACTGTGATTTTCTTGCATGACACCTTTGCCTCATTGAGGAACTACCTGTTGGTGTGATCATTTATTGTTTGGGTTTAGTTTGATGTTATCATGTGCAAATTTATTGATTTTGGGATGAAGATTACTCACACCAGCTTTATTGCTGACCCAAGTGAGCTTTTGCTTCTTGGGTACATTCCTTTGGGAATGTAGCCGATTAGCGTTTCGGGTTTAGAGATTTTTGAGCAGCATTACTGGAGTTTCGCTAGTGGGGCTAGCAACGGAAGTCTTTCCTGGTTAGAGTTTTTCTTTGTTCAGTAATTAAATCATGTTTGAGTTGTTGTTGCTGCTAAATGTTTTTATTGTTATTGAATTTCACGTCCTGAGTTTTGCGGAAACGGATAATCCTACGTGGATTTTGGGATTTTCGTTTTTCTTGAAAATCGGGGCATGACATACCACCACCTGCAACACCACCACTTGGAGCACCACCGCCATTATCAGTTGGACCAATCTGTTGCTCTTCCTCATTATCTCTAAAGGTGACATGCGTAGACATTTGTCTTAGCATGTCACCTACTTTCTTTTGCTTAAGCAACACAACCTTATCCACATTCCTGTCTTCTTCAATAGAGGCGTCCACCAACTGAAGAGCCTCATCAACCAACTTGTTCTGCAAGGAAAACATTGATCTTAGTAAAAACAAATGTGTAGTTTCAAATGTTTGCAATTTGTTAAAATATAAATCAATTACCCGATTGTGAGATATGAACAAATGATTTCTTAAAGAATGTGTTCTCCTAGTCGTCAGTGGTTGGTTGAACGGAAGACTAACGTCATGAAACCACTCCAAATAGTCATTGCTGCAATCCCATGGAAGCTTCACTGGCGCACCATGGTTTTCAATTGACACGAGATGATTCTGCCAAGTTGCAGCAAACGAAGACGATATCTCATGCTTCACCGAGTAGTTATGGCTAGATCGACTTCTATTCTTCATTTTGGCTTGAATTGGGGGGGGGGGGGGGGGGGGGCGATTTGGAATTACCTGTACCATTCCCATCTGTCTCATCACTTGATCTGGGTGATAGGTTTCTTCAACATCAGGGCATAACAAGCAGCCTTGGAACCATGTAATGTTGTGAAGTGGAGTTCTTCGTTTGGATTCCGCATAAGGGTCTCAGATGACCTGATAATACAAACATGAACTCATTAAATTATAGATGAAAAATGAAAACAATCACCTGAGATGAAACATGAACTTAAATGAAAAAATTTTCAAAAGACATGCCATCGAGATGCTCCCTAAAAATCAGGATTTCTTCAGTCATGACTCCGCTAAGTTGGGGGGCAATCCCACTTAGCTATTGTTGGAGACGATCATTCCATGAGGCCCCGACCACACCCAATAGCCTAAAGTGGTCATATATCTAACACTAAAAAAAGTAAACATATTAATATATTAGTTCAATATCGGAAACACTAAAAAGATAATTAACTAAATAATTAACCTGAAAATTATGCTTCCAAAAGCAACAGATATCCAGATATTTGTTTGGTACCCGTTCTGTTAGCACAACCAAGTTGACGATACAAAAATGCCAAAGTACCAACTCCCCATGCGAACTGTGGGAGCAAAAAATAATCCTTAGCTCAACAAGATATAGAAGCCCAAATATTTGGGTTATTCCCGAGAAGCCCGAAAATTATCCACGAAAGTTACAAATAGAGAAAACCCAAGTTTGGGCCCAATGCAGCCCAAGTCTGAGCCCAATACAACTCAGCAGAACACTTATTTCTCAACAAATGAGTAGTGTCCAGCGCTGACCACCATGCTCAGTTGAGCACACAAGCTTACAGAAGAGGTGTCTCCAAACAGGAAATTACAATCGCCAACGGGAGGTTACAACTATCTACAGAAGTCACAACTACCTAAAAAAAGTTACAATTACCTAAGAGAAGTTACAACCGCATGCAAGCAGATGACTCACTCATCTGCCACGTGTCTTACTAATTTGCTATGTGTCTCACTCATCTGCGAGTAGTTTACTCGTTTTGCCTCTATCAATAGCCAAACACAAAGCCATCTGGAGGTAACTTTCTTCTTGATTCACAATTCTCTCTTAAAATACAATGAAATAGTTACTTTTCTAAAGGCATTGTTCTAACTTTGACATCGGAGTCCCCGGCAGGTACCACACCGTGTCAAGAATTATTTTTCATCTTATGAAGATTGCTCCTTGTGATCAACGCATGATCCGGTGGAAATTTGCATCCACAAATTGGTGTTTTCAATGAGAGCTTGAATCAATCTCACTGCATGCTCTCTTCCATTCATAAAAAAAATAAAAATTGTTCATTCAATTTGAATTTTCCTTCATATACACTTTTTCAGAGTTATTTTTCAACACAATGGTGGGAACTTGAAACCAAACTAGCAAAAATAACATTGAACAGTCCTTTGCTCGAACTAGATCGCCATCATCAACATGTGTTCAACCACTTCTGGCTGGACAACCACCGGTTGATCATCAATTGCAATTTTCTGCCCAACAACCGAGCCCAATGGAAATGAAACAACAAGAAAATCTTGCAAGTCAGGTCGCCAATTTGCATTAATGGCAGCATAAAGGGGTGTGATGACCAATTGCATCCTTAGCTTTCAAGAAGGGTCTGCCCGCAGATCACCGATTGTATGGTGAATTGTTGATGAAATCGGGCAAAACTCTTGCTGAAATCTTCGTCATGGCAGGACGCTAGGACTGTGGGATGACAAAAAAAATAGTACTAAGGCACTAGATGTACCCGAGAAAGATAGTCAACCTGCACCAATGAATGCAGTTCAGAAGGAGGATAAAAATAGCAAGGGTGACAACCGTAGAACACACTCCTTGACAAGAGATTCCTCAGCCAGTAGAACATACACAAAGTTCACCGATCTGATCAATCAAACTCTCCACTGCAGAAGAATTTGATGATTGTGAAATCGACCAACTCACAAAGTGGATTGAAGCGGAGGCGTTTTAGCTTTTTCATTTTTAACTTTTTAGAAAAAAAAATGCAATGTACATGTAAGAAAAACTTGATTGTAATTTATTTGTTTATTGTATTTTATCTCTTCAACAAAAGACTCCCCATCCGGTAGAACATACACAGAGTTCTCTGATCCGGTCAATCAAATTCTCCATGATAAGAACCAACCTTGGCTAAAGAGACCGCCACATGTTATTTTGCTTCCCAGCAAATAACACACATTCTTCAATTGAAATAGGGAAATACGAGAATTTGTTCTACATGTCCTTCAACAGAATACATTCAGCAATACAAATATTTATGTACACCTCAGTAGAGGATGACACTCTCCGTGAGTGGGTAATTCAATGCATAAAAGCATCTTACTCAATACTACTTAAATCCGTTTAAGTTTAGTCAAGTGGTTAGCAGACCAAACAAGCAAAATGCCTCAGTAGAGGATCACACCTCTGTAGAGAATGGAACTCTCAGTGAGTGGGTAATTCAATGCATAAAAGCATCTTACTCAAGATTACTTAAATCATTTAAGTTTAGTCAAGTGGTTAGCAGACCACACAAGCAAAATGCCTCAATAAATGATCACATCTCAATAGAGGATGACACTCTCCGTGAGTGGGTAATTCAATGCATAGAAGTATCTTATCAGGACTACTTAAATCCGTTTAAGTTTAGTCAAGTGGTCAATAGACCACACAAGCAAAATGCCTCAGTAGAGGATGACACTCTCCGTGAGTAGGTAATTCAATGCATGGAAACATCTTATCAGGACTACTTAAATCCCTTTAAGTTTAGTCAAGTGGTTAGCAGATCACACAAGTAAAATACCTCAGTAGAGGATGACATTGTCCGTGAGTGGCAATTCAATGCATAAAAGCATCTTATCAAGACTACTTCAATTCGTTTAAGTTTAGTCAAGTGGTCAGCAGACCACACAAGCAAAATGCCTCAGTAGAGAATGGAACTCTTAGTGAGTGGGTAATTCAATGCATGAAAAACATTTTATCATGACTACTTATATCTATTTAAGTTTAGTCAAGTGGTCAGTAGACCACATAAACAAAATGACTCAGTAGAGGATGTCACTCTTCGTATTTAATCAATCACTGAGCATGGAAGCATCTTACTCAGGACTACTTAAATCCGTTTAAGTTCTGTCAAGTTGTCAGCAGATCACACAATGTTTTCATGTAATTTTCAAGATAAACAGATTAATTTCTATACCCTCAAGTTATGCTTAAGTTCCGACTTAGCATAATGGAAACTTATAAAGTAGGGCAATCAAGTTTTTGCGCCTTTAATGAAAATATTTCTAAGTCAGTTTACCAACAAACATACACAAAGTTTGGGGATCATAAAAGCAAAGAAGACCACTACTTGACATGAAGTCACCATCAATTCCAAAAGAAATTTAGAGTCTCACTAGTAGAGCAGCAACTTTGGATTGATTCTTGAGTAGATCAGCAGACAAATCCAGGAGAAAACCTATACATCTACTTAGTAGTTTCAAATGTAACAGTTAACTCAGTTCTTATCAGCGAAGAATTGGGGGTACAACTTCCTCCCAGATGCTTGTTAAAAACTCATGATATGGGTGATAGAGTTAAGCAGATACGACTTGATCTACTGGCCGAAGAAAACTTTAAAGGATCAAGCTTTAGCAGAATTCATTCCCTCATCAACCGGGGAAACAAAGTCAGCCTGCAGATCAGTGTTGCATCCTTCTACAAAATCTACTGGCCGAGGACAACTGTAAAGGCTCAAGTCTTCCTCAACTCGGGAAACAAAGTCAGTCAGCAGATCAATGACGCGTCCTTTGACAAAATCTATTGGCTGTTGACAACTATAAATGCTCAAGCCTTAGCAAATTTCATAGTAGAATTCACTCCTACCTCAACCTTAGAAACAAAGTCAGCCAGCAGATCAGTGTCACATCCTTCAATAAATGAAGACTCGTCAACTCATGCTGAAACAGGGGCAGGTCAGCCCAAAGATATGTGGCATTTATATATGGATGAGTCATCAAATCACCAGGAAGCCGGAGCAAGACTTGTTTTATTCACCTAAGGATGATCCTCTATTTGGACTAATTCCAATAGCCCATGAAATGACTATGTATGACTCATCCAATAGGCCACCTCATCTGCAGCAAAAGTCTCTACATAAAGATCATTATTTCTTCAGTAGACTACATTTCAACAACAGCGCCTTTACATGTAGATCTTTTACTTGTATCAATAGAGACAAATACGTCAGCATGATCAGGGGCATTTTACTTCTATTTTTGGCGGGGATCCTCAATGAAAATACATCTCCTCTGCTTTTAAGTAAGAAGAAAAAGAAAAACGGTCAGCTCAAAAGCAAAGTAGATGAGGGGAATTTGTGGGAGCAAAAAATAATCCTTAGCTCAACAGGATAAGGAAACTCAAATATTTGGGCTATTCCCGAGAAGCCCGAAAATTATCCACGAAAGTTACAAAAAAGAAAGCCCAAGTTTGGACCCAATAAAACTCAGCAGAACACTCTTTTCTCAACAGAGGAGTAGTGTCCAACGCTGACCACCATGCTCAACTGAGCACACAAGCTTGCAGGAGAGGTGTCTTCAAACAGGAAGTTACAACCGCCAACGGGAGGTTACAACTATCTACGGAAGTCACAACTACCTAAAAGAAGTTATAACTACATAAGAAAAGTTACAACAACATGCAAGCAAATGACTCACTCATCTGCCACGTGTCTTACTAATCTGTCACGTGTCTCATTCATCTACCACATGTCTCACTCATCTGCTAGCAGTTTACTCGTTTTGGCTCTTTGTCTCTATAAATAGCCAAACACAAAGCCATATGGATGTAACTTTCTTCTTGATTCACAATTTTCTCTTCAAATACAGAGAAATAAATACTTTCCTTAAGGCATTGTTCTAACTTTGGCATCGGAATCCCAGTGGCAGACACCACACCGGTGTCAAGAATTAATCTTCATCTTATGCAGATTGTTCCTTGTGATCAGCACGTGATCCTGTGAAAATTTGCATCCACATGAACTTCCCAACATCATCCACCTTCATTAACAACTTCAAATATTCAGTGCGAACATTGGTTCCAATCTTATTAGGAAAAATAGTCATGCCCAAAAGAAATAACAAGTAATCCCATGCAACTTGTTTTTTTTGAAAAGAATCAATTGTACTCACTTCCCCACATCAATGCTCCTTAATAAATTTCATCTCCACAAAACTAAGATTCTTCTGGACATGCTTTTGTGCTTCACTCATTTGAATCCCCAAACCATTCACCAACAGTTGCACATATTCCTCCGCTTTCATTTGTGTTTTTTTTCACCATAATCGGCTTAACAACAATCGGTAAATGAATGATACAATAGACATCATCGATGGTGATGATCATTTCTCCAAAAGGGAGGTGAAAAGTGTTGGTCTCAGGTTGCCAAACCTCGATAAAAGCACAAATTGTCACCCTATCAATATGGTCCTTACAATGGTCTATCGAAGACTACTCTTATAGACTTTTGAAATTACTTCTTTTGGCTCCTCATTCAACTTCCAAACTATAAAATTCTTATATTGATGCCGACATCTCAACTAGCCTCATTCCTACACAATAAGAAAAACTAGTCAGTGTCCAAATAATATAAAAATAATAAGTACTGCATATTTTACAAACTTGAAAATATTATAAGTACCTCCTCACCAACCCAAATGGACTGAGAAACATGACCATCATAATCCTTTAATATGGATGCATTCTTGGAATAACTAGGATAAGAAACTTTGCCAAGTTCTTCATTTTCATCGGAACTAGGTTCAATAGAAATAACTGGTTCCTCTTGACCCTTCGCATCCCTCTGACCCTCCTCATCCCCATGACAATCCTCACCCTCCTCATCATCCCCGACCTCCTCACCCTTCTCCGCTTATTCAACCACACAAACCACACCATGTTGACTTTGCGATAGCAATCGGAGTGCCACCGCTTCATCCGTGGTCTCCTCTTCATTTCATCTTCTTTCTCCCTCTTTACTTGCATTTTTTGTTTTTTATCTCATCTATTTTATCTTTATTTTTTGAAAATGACCTTTCTCAAAGTCCCCGTCATTGGTCGTCTTTGAGCTTGATGATCCCCACTACTACTACCAACACCACCACCAACCACCAAAGCATCGTCTTTGTTTATCTTTGTCATACTAAACATTGAAGACAATATGATACAATTAAAACATAAAAAATGATGCATGGATATTTACAGTATTTAAATGGAGATTTAGAGTTCATATGACTTCATGCGTTTGGTTGAATGTGAGGATGAATCCCATAGCAACAATCAAACACAAATAAGTAAACAAGATGACCAAGCACTAAATAAGAGAATCATACACCAACTAATCCCTAGAATCGCACAAAAACAAAATTGCACACCAACATACCCCAAATGGAAAGCACCCCAAGTTCGAAACAAATCACACCCAAAACCTCCAACCTTTGTATCGCACAGTGACGGTAAAGGGAAAAAGTAAAGAGTAGAGAGTATAGGGAGAATGAGGGTGGGAAGAGGATGCGAAGATTCAAATTTTGGGAGAGGGAGAGATCATTTCATTTGGAAGAGAAAGAAAAAATTTTGATTTTGGGAGGTTAAGGGTTTATATTGGTGGTGTCCTTCAGTAGGTTGTAGTGTCCTTCATCGAAAATGGTGGTGTTATTTAATCATTGCCTTCCATTTAAGAGCCAAAAGAGTTTGGGTGGCAAGAGTTTCAAAATCAAATCTCAAACATAGCATTGTCTATATAAGATATGTGTTTTCAATGACCTTTCTGACCAAAAAGTCGTTCTGACTTGATATAAAAGAGAAAGAGGTACTCGACTGTGGCTTTCAAAAATCATACTATAAATATGAAACTCTTTTTTAGGGATGGGCAAGGGACGGGATGGACCTCATCCCAATTCCATCATGTGGTTTAACCTTGACCTCATACCATCCCAAATGGGTTCGGGATGGGACGAGATTATATGGTAATAAAACAAATTCCCCGCAGCTGCAAATTTATTCAAGTCTAAAATACATACCAAACATGATTCAACAACATAATACTACATGATTCAAGTCTTTCACATCAACTACATCAATAATCAAGTTTGAAATAGTTAAAATTACAAGTACATGATCATCAAAAAAAAAAAAAAACAACGTAAAAATTCAAGAATCAAAAATAAAAAATCAAGTCAGACTTAATTAAAATATTAAAATTAATAATAAAAAAATTTAAATAAATAAGTTCGGAACGGGGCGGGCCGGGATTGCAAAAATTTCAATCCCGATCTCATCCCACTCTAAATTAGGACAGGACGGGATCGAGATGGGTTCGATCAATCCCAACGGGACAAAAAAAATCAAGATGGGATGCCCACCCCTACTCTCTCTCTTTTGCTCACAATAGCTTGTAATTTTTAGAATCTTGAAAAAGATAGTCAATAACATTTTAGGAGAGAGTTTCAAGCTAGAAAAAAAAAAAAATTTAAAATTAAAAATTAAAACAACTTTTCTCTCCAATTTCAAAAAACTTATCTCCAAGATTCTTCCAATTTTATCATTCTATATATAAAAAAAGGCTTCGGGCTTAAATTGTGAGCTTCATTTAAACCAAACAACTTCTTTGTTTGGGATTTATACCCTAGAGAGACAACCCCTTTGTTCTCACCCAAACCATAAATAGGCAAGATCCCAAGCTCAAAACTTATCTAATCCGTATGTTTGGGAAACATTGCTAGATAGCTGAAATCAAGTGTTGTTCATCACTTATCAAAGTCCTATAATGGACGGATTTTGACATTGCGAGATTCTGGTTATAGTTTAGAGACCTGAACACTCATTAAAGCAAGCTTTGTACTCAACTTCATGGAATACAATAGTAGAAGCACGTCCGCCCTTCCATCTAGGATGTAACCAATTAGGTCAATCAAACTCAATTTAGGTGGAACCTCGCTATAATTGTTTGTTGCTTGGTATGTCTTTTGTTGTATCTCTTTACTTTCATTTGTTCATGCTTGTGCATGTTATTGCTTAAGTTTTGTTTTTAATCTTTTCTACTTGCATGTCTTAAAAGTCATCTTTCATACCTATATTTATTGTTGTTTGGATTAAAGTGAAGTCAAACAAATATAACGACGATTTATCCTCTGAAGTGTATGTGAGATCCAAAGGCGAACCCAAGAATTCATGTTAAGGGGTTGGGATCGGCTAACATATACACCGCACCATTTGTATTCAAATTTGTATCCTTATTATTATTAAAAAAAAAAAAAAAATCTCCAACTTGTTTGTATGAGAAATATGCCAAATATAATCTTTCAATTCAGAAACAAAAGTGATCAGTTCATAAATTTTACATATGTCATAGCCCGGGTTAAGCTTGTCTTAACAAAAGATCAATGATTTTGCATCCCCCCCCCCCCCCCCCCCCCCCCCCCCCTTTAACTTTGATTGTTTACAGTTAAAAAAAAATTATGCATCCAACCCAAACGAAAAACACAGGGCATCCTTTTTTTAGCAACCACTTTGGTTTGTATTGTATGGCCCATCCTTTTTACTTTGGCATGGGTCTGCCCTGGTGAGATCATCTTTGTTTTAAGCATTTTTCACACCCCTAGCTCACTCATCAGATCTTAATGCACTTTCAGACTCAAGGTAAGTTTTTGTTAACTTTGAAAATTTTTTTTGATAGGCGAGTGTGCTACTAGTGGGTTTCGAACCTAAGCCGTAGCGGTCAAACCACCACAGTCTTAGCCAACTAACCTAGCTACCTTTGGCTATCTTTAGAGCATCAACTGTAATAAGCTAAATGTAACCCAAACTAGGTCCCACATTAAGTAATTAAAGATGAATCATATTTTTGTGAGAGAGGGGTCAAATGTATTCAATAGGGGATAAATTTAGCGCATGGACAGACCCAAAGAACACAAGGTGCACACCTTTTGAAAAACTGTCCAAGGTTAGGCACCTTCTAAAAGAGCGCTATTTTGAACTTTTTCAAAGTTTGTTATTAGCTTATAGCGGACAACCAATAAATTCGTGGAAGTCAATAAAATTTGTTGCTTATCATAATGTTTGTGTTTGCTCTTTGGATTAACAAATAATTTTTGCTTAATAGGTTTTCGTATTGTTAAGTTTATCAAATTGTATGGTGATTGTACTTCAACTATTGCTTTTTAGTTCATATTTTAGCGTAAGTTTCATAGAGAGACATTTATTAAGATTTGTAGGACGTAACTACAAGGTCTATTCATCTTTTTAAATGAGGGTGAAAGTAATTTGATTCTAAAGCAATAACTTGGTTGAAGCTAATTCACCAAAAAACTTTAAGGTATGCAACTTCACGTTTGGATGACCTTGCTATATTAAGTATTATGTCACCTTCTTATATCACTAAGAAAAACTTCTTGCACCTATAAATAAATGGGATTTTTATGGGGATGATCTCTATGTCGTATAAATCATCCTTGCAAAAATTACAAGTTGTTGAAAATTTGAACTCCATCAAATGTAGCTATCAAGTCTATGGTGAAATTGAACGGTTGAATTTTTTTTTAACTTATGTAGCATGCTATCAAACTACAAATTAGGGTTTTATTTTTTAATTTTTAATCTAGTTACCATTGGCTTTATCCTGGATGTTTTAATTACATTGGCAAAAGTACTTGCTCGGCATTACAATGCAATGAAAGAACGTAATGCTTCGACCCCATAGTGAGGAGTCTGCATTTTAGAACCTGCAACTATCTCCAAACCAAGCCCTCGAAAGAATCTAGTGGTTACAGCATCCTCCAGCGGGGAAGGTCCAATTGACTTGCCCTACTGATTTAAGAAGGATCATAATTAAGTAATTAGCTTTGGCTCTTGACAACTTAGAGCTAGGGCCCAAGTTCAATGTTTGATTCTCAAGGGGCAACTGGAATTAAAATGGTCTCCTATTGAGTATACAATGGTTTCCTATGATTTTTTTCTTCCTATTGAGTATATACAATGGCATGACAGCTCAACGGTTAGAGCTTGGCGGATGGTACCACTAGGTCATGGGTTCAAACCCAGCTTGCGGAATCTTTATGAGTTCTGAGATCCTATAAAAAAACTCTGCTTGCCTTTCAAAAAAAAAACAATGGTACTAAGATACTTCTTCGTTGAACATTTTATTGCATTTAATGTCAACGACACACCTTTGTGAAGTGTTCATTAGGGATGGCCATAATTTATTTTATTTTTTTATTAAAAACTGAAGCAATGCTTCTTGCTTCAGAGTACCTCATCTCACATATTTCTTCTGCCTATCATCATTGGTATTGACCAAATCATTTAGTTTGGGCTACGAAAGTTTTAAAATCTGTAACTTGAGAAAATCAATAACAATAACAATAACAATGTAAGGTGTGTTTAGTTGCAATAAATTATATACCATAGAATCCATAAGGTACCATTCATCTTTAAGCCAAATTTGATGATTGAGAGGCAAATTTCAGATTTCAATCATCGAGATTTTGATGGGAGTTAATTCTCACAATTGCCAAAAAAAAAAAAAAATCCAAAATTTATGATTGATTGAACTCAATTTTGCATTAAAGATGAGTACCACCCTCATGGATTACATGAATAAGATTCAATGCAACCAACAAATCCTTAATTTGTTAATCGAACCTTTATACCTAGACACACGATGATGTAAAACCGTTGCTAATTGAACAAGTTATATATATATACATCAATACCTTCTGTATATTGCTAATTTCTTTCAGAATTCATCTTCTAAAGAATATCTTATTCATAAAAAGAACGACCAGTTTTTTACTGCCTACTTGAACTGTCAATAGAATTTCAAGGAAACTGAGCCTTGTTCATTTTTTTCCAATAAAATCCATGAACATTACAACTGAAGGAACAAAATTTGGCAAAATCTGTGAAAGTCTTTACTAAGGCTTCAGTAGAACGTCCTGACCAACTTCCGGCTAGCACTCATTGATTGCATTTTTCTCATCATTTGCTTATCAAGAAAGAAAAATTATGATGGAAACATCGAGCACTACGATCAAGTAATCATAACTGCTGATCAAGATAAGGATCATTGGGAGATTTTGCCCCCAAGTATCCTGTAACACTCTCGGACACTGCAGAGGCCCAATTAGTCAATGTTGATCTGCTGCGTGTTAACCACCCAATCTGAACTTGATTTTCCACTTCAAGCCTGCTCCTCTCTTCTTCCTCAGCTAGGATGTCAACCCACCTCTTTGCCATGAACTCCTTCACAGCTTCAACTCCTTCATTCACAATCTCCAAAGGAGGAATGACGATGGGGTTTTGTTCCAAGTTCAACTTGGACAAATTGTCTAACCGTCCAAATGTATTTGGAAGAGCGTGGATCTGGTTGTTAGCAAGATTGAGTTCCCTAAGATTCGCTAAATCACCAAGTGTGTCAGGTAGCTCTTTCAGATCACTGAAGTTACTACTTAGATTCAAGATCTCAAGGTTTGTCAATCGCCCAATGGCTTGTGGTAGAACACGAATCTCATTGAAGTGTGCATCGAGAATACGCAAAGAACTCATCTCACAAATGGAAGTGGGAAGGGACCGGATCTTATTAAGGTGGATAGAGAGCCTCCTTAAGTTCACTAATTCATACCCAATGTTAGTTGGCAAATATGACAAATGGTTGAAGCTCGCATCCACCTCCACCAGAGATCTGGGTGGCAGCCACAACACTAATTTAGTATCCATGGTTTCTCAACTATGATAAAAACTTTCATAAAGATTATAGAGAAAATGACATTCAAGAGCAAGTAAAAAATGAAAGGGTTACCTGCAATGAGAAATGCTGTCAGGTAAGACCTTAAGTTTGTTGGATGAAACATCTAAGAATTTAAGATTAAGCAACAGTCCCATGGAGTCTGGGAGTGATTCCAACAGGTTGTTTGAAAGATTCAGCTCCTCAAGAATCTCTAGTCCTGCTATTGCATCGGGTATCATCTGTTTCCTCAGCACATACAAGTAAGAAATAATGTCATGTTTCCTCAAACATAGCACAACATTGAATTCATCATTTCAGTCAGAAAATGTCATGTTTGGCATAAGTGAATGAGTAAGGTAAAGCATGTAAACTCTTAATTGCTTCTAAATTTCCACCTAATCATCTCTCACTGGCCACTGCAATGTCCAGCCTTCAATTTTGAAATCACTAAGGGCCTCTTATTTTTTATTCTCCTAACACCATGAGACTGGTTTTAGTAACAGCTAACCCACCACCATTGAAAGGGCTTCACAGGTCAAACAAAGTGCACTAGCAATAAATTAATTGGGTAACAATCAGTGAGTTAATGTGGATAAGTTTATCAATCATTTGAGCTCAATCTGCTTACATTACTCAGATTTGCTGAGAAGTAACAGCTAATTCAAACGAACTACCAGCTGATTTATACGAATAAGCAATAAAGCTTAGCAATATAAATAACTATAGCAACAGGTGTTTGAAACTAGAAGGAAAAATGGAAAAGTCATAAAGATAATATAGATGCAACATCAGATCTATGAATGAATAGGATGGAGGAGTTTTTACTATATTTCAGCCGCATGCCCCCCCCCACCCACCCCCCCCCCCCCCCCCCCCCCTTTCTCTTCCTCCTGGGGCAAATTTTGTAAACCATAGTTTTTCCATACGTTGGCGGCTTTTACATATTATGGAATATGTAATGGTTAAACAACAAATTGGGCCAAAACTGAGTTGCCAAAGTAAACAGAATAATGCCACAGATTTTTTACCGAATAGAAAAAGATAAGCCAAGCATTGTAAGAAATAAAGCAAACCAGCAGCATCTACAAGAAGTAAGAAACTCATGAAATACAAGGTAAACAAAAATGGATCAAACGAACTTCAAAACTAGTATATACTTCATCTGCTTAAATTTTCTTCGGGTTGAAATGCACCTAGAGTGACTTCAACCATGTTTGCATCTTTGCATCCTAAATTGAAGACTAAAAGTTCTAGCACAATTGACATCCAGGCCAATTTGAGAGACTTAAATTGTTAACCGGTTTTTCCTCCGAATTTATAAGATACAATCCATTATACAGTATAATGCCATTGAGCTTAGATACATGAAAATCACTATCTTATTAAGAGATTAAGATAAGTGAAAGACAACGGTTTAGTTACTTATTATGAGCAAGAGTTATACAAATTAAAACACGGTACTAGCACTTGTCTACATAAGGTGTGTATCTAAATGAAAAAGAGCTCTTACTTCCAAATAGGGCCTTGATAGTTCATACTAAGGTCATATTTGGCATACTTTTTCTGATGAATTTATAGCGTATGAAATCATTGCAGAAATGCTAGCACCCTGTTTAAAATCAACAAAAATACAATCCTAACAAGTGACTGAAAGAAGCAATATTGTGTATCTTTCTTCAGGCTATTTACGGATGTGAATTTTCTTATACCAAAGCTCAAATGTCAAAGATTTTGTGAGCAATGGCAGCTAATTTCTCTTACCACTTTCTCTAATTTCTCAACAAGATACTGAACAGAGAACACACTCAATGGAATGGAAGAAGAAATCAGGTGCAAAATGGGGCAAGTTTGGGGATTCATGCTCCAAATTGTTTCAAAAAGTGGCAAACTTCAGAAGAATTTTCAACTCTATTCACTCTCTCAAGGTGCAAGGCACAATTATTGTTGATAAGCAACAAATCACTCACCATACTATTCAGTTTTACGCCAACCTCTACACTGAAACTTCAGCTTGGAGGCCTACACTAGACAAAGACCTTAGTCCAACACCTTGAACCTATCAGTAGTGACCTATGTTGTTGGGGGCTTTGCCAAGGCTCTAAAGCCTTTATTTTTAATTTAAAGCGCCTCGCCATAGCCTTAGAGCGCCGTAGAGTCATATTAGTCAAGGTGGAGGTTACTACACTAAAATCTCTACCCTATAAAAAAAAAAAAAAAAAGGTTCCGCCACGGCAGTGCCTTGCCAAGGCTCTAAATTTGGACCTTGGCGCCTCATACCCCCACCTCGCACCAGACAAGATAGCTAGTGACAGTCTCCAAGCAAATATGATTGAGTTTGACATGATTTGTGCAATGCCAAGCCTTGAAAGTTTGAAACAGATGTAACTCCTGGTCTTCCTTAAAAGTAGAAAAATTATGAAAGATGATGTGATGGGAGTGGTGAATGACTTTAACTAAAGGGGTTTTCTAGAATGGAGACTAAATACCACTCTTATCACTTTGATTCCTAAGGTCAGGGACCTACATCTATTGTGGACTTCAAGCCTAATAGTTTGCTTCCTTATACAAAATCCTCTCTAAAGTTCTATGCACTAGGCTTCACGATAGGGAGCTTAATGATGGAGCGCTCATTGCTAATGAAAATAAATTAAGCATCCAAAATTATACAAGGAAAAAAAAAGTTGAGGAAACTATTAAGGGACTTCTACAAGGCTTTTCGACTGTTGCATGGAGTTGCTTGCAGAATCCAAGGTCCGAGCTCCATGGGATTGGCAATAAGGGTGTGTTTGATTTCAAGGAAAACTTTCCATTGAAAATTTTCAAAAAAAGATTCAAGAAATATAAGAGGAAGTGGGAATGTTTTCTTCATGATGTTGAAGATGACCCCATTTATGGCAAAAAAATTTCTTGCCTCCCCCCCCCAAGAAAATATTTTTCACAATTTTTTAACAAATCGAAAGGATAGTAATCATCACAAAATTCATGTTTTTCATTCTCTCTCTCTTTCTTTCCTCTTCGTCCTCACTTTTAACAAATTTTATGAGAAAATTACCCTTAAATTCAAACATACCCTAAGCGGAAAGGGTCGCATGCTAGGCACCTAGAAAAAGAAGTAGCTAGCCAACGTTGGTGGGGCCACACTGATCAAAAGCATCACTTCTACCATTCCAGTACATGATATTCTTACGTGTTATTCCTTCAATCCTTCCTCAGTTGCTTCATGGATTGAAATGCATACGAGGAACTTTCTTTGGGTGACCACTCCCTCAAATATCATTTATTGAATTGGAAGGTGTGCCAGCCTAAAGATAAAAGGGGGTTGGGAGTTAGAAGAGTCGGGATTCAATAAGGATTTGCAACTAAAGTGGATTTGGAGGTTTGGCACACGGACTAAGGCATTTTGGAGAAAGATTATAGTTGCTAAGTAAGGTGCCAACGCTGTCGGTTTCACCAAAGAACCTAACTCTTCTTATGGGTGTCATAAGGGCATAATGAAGCATAAGGAAGTCTTGATGTCATCACTTTTCCAGTGCATAATAGTGAAAGGATTCAACTATGGGATCAATATAGAACTAATGAACAATAAACGAAATAAGAAAACCAATAATCACAATAAAAGAACAAAGAATTAAAAGGCAAAGCAAGAATCGAAATAAAGCTATGATAAAAGCTAATTAAAACAATACCGAAATAATTATTCTTTCATTCATAATTGAAGAACACTGAATAATCACTTGCCTTATTTATAATATTCCTAACTTCTCTGGCAAGCTAGCTAACCTAACCCTAATTGGCTAATAGCCCTAAGTACTATTTTGAGCCTTACTTAATAGGCCCAATTATTCTTAATATTAATATTGCTAAATTAGCCCATAATAAAGCTTACATCAACCTCCCCAGGTTGAAGAAGTTTGTCCTCAAGCTTGAAGTTAGACAAACACAAGCAGCCACTTAGAGAGCACAAGGCGTAATGCATGGGGCAGAAGTCGATTTCGAATTTTTCCTTTGTAGTTGCTCGTATCACAAACAAGTAATTCTAAATGGTGCCACCAAATACAAAGTCCAAAAAGAGTCCCCATCTCAAAGGATATCCATTGCAAAATTTCAATGTATGTGTGAAAATTTCTAAAACTGAAATTCAAAACTGTCCCAAATTGGATACAAAATATTGTCCCTGCGATGGTATGTGGGTTGAACAACCTGATCATAAAAAATTACTAAAACCAGTAGCGTGTGGTGGTACATGTCCATCCATTTGGTTGCAAATAGCGTCGATACCAGTTGAAGAGTAATCAATGATGTGTGGTGGTACTAACGGTTTGTTGGGGTGTACATGACCCAATCCAAATTGAACTTCTTCATGATGAAATTCATCTTCTCCATATGAATTGTGATGAATAGAACGGTGAACCTTGCTATGTGTGCGTGAGGGGCAGGTCGATGGGATCGTTGACGGCGGAGGCGACCACATTGCGGTGGATCATTGCCACATTTAGATAAGATTTCCACTATTCCCTTTCCAAACTCTTTTTCGATATCTTCAATTTCTCTTCTTTGTTTGGGTTGAGTGGGGTTAGGGATGCGTGGGGGTGGTGTCGGCTGTAAGTGGGCGATGGCTGGCAAGGTGGAGTGAATTGGCTGTGAGGAGGATGGAGAATGTTGGACAATGGTGGTGGGTGGTGGCGAACGAGAGGGTTGGGCAATGGGGGTGGCGGAGGGGACGATTGGGGAGGACATGATCTATCAGCCTGGTCAATCGTTGGGGAGGGTGGTACGGAGTGGGACAGGACGCGGAGGGGTGAAAGGGGACGACGGAGGAGGGGAGGTGTTGGCCTGGCCAATCAACCCACCAGTTGGTGTGCCGCCGCCTGGCAAAGAGAGGCGATCGTGGGAGTGGGTGAGTAGTGGTTGGCATTTGCGCCGCCACTCGCAGTGCTCGAGGAGGGTCCTTATGGTGTTGCCGGAGATGGTGATGTTGTTTGGGGGTGTCTGTGGGTCTCTTTGTTGCCTGACAATTCCTTGATCATCAGTTCCATCTTCTTCCTTGCTATTTCCATTGTCTTTGCTAGTGACTTTTCTACAGCCGTCTCTACCTTCGTCTCAATCTTTTTTTCGATCCATTGTTGTAACCCAGTTAGTTTGTTATTTCAATCTTCTTTTTTATCCTCTATGTTCTAGTTTTGCATTCAAGAGATCTTTCGATCTCTTCCAACCTTCCATGGCTTCAACTGTCCTGAATTCCAAGTTTCTCTTCTACGTATTTGTCGGATTTTGTTTGTGTCATACAAATTCGGCTCTGATACCAATTGATAGAACTAAAGATTAATAATCAAAATAAACGAACAAAAAATTTAAAGAAAAAGCAAGAATCAAAATAAAGGTATGATAAAATCTAATTAAAACAATAAAAGAAGAACTATTCTTTCATTCATTAACTCAAGAACAATGAAAAACCACTTGCCTTATTTATAATATTCCTATAACTTCTCTAACAAGATACCTAACCTAACCCTAATTAGATACTACTGCCCTAACTATTATTTTCGGTTTTACTTAATAGGCCCAATTATTCTTAATATTAATATTGCTAAATTAACCCATAATATTACATCAAATCATTAGTGGATCGAGGAGACATCTCTCAAGGAAGCTTTCCCAACCATCTGCAATGTTGCAAGCAACAAAAGGGGCACAGCGAGAGAGTTGTTTTAACCAACAAAAAGGGCACATTGAGAGAGTTGTTTCAACCAACAAAAAGGGCACAACGAGAGAGTTTTGGGACGATAGTACTCTACTATGGAACTTTAAGCAAACGAGAAACCTAAATGATTGGAAAATTAGTTAGATGACAAAACTACTAGAGCAAGACAACTGGTACTTGAATGATAAAGATTCCAAAACCTCAGTTAAGCAATGGTATCATGCATTGAAACCTACAAACACCTCTTGATCTCATAATTTACAAGAAACCTAAATCATTTGGTGAAAGGAAGTTCCCCCCCAAAGCTTTTTTTTTTATTATGGACGGTTCTTCATGGTAAGGTGCTCACAGTTGACAACATCATTTTAATATGTGGACAGACTAAACATACCATTGATCACTTGCTGCTTGGTTGCCCCATGGTGGCCAATCTTTGATCTAAAGCCAATTTCAATTGCAAGCTCCTAGCATGCCCTCTTTCCTATCTTGGGTAGAAAGTTTGAAAACCTCTAGCAGGCTTACATAGTTCGGTAGATGGGCTTGGGAGAGGATGATTCATGCAGTGTTTTGGGCTGTTTGGAGATAAAGGAACAAAGCTACCCTCAAGATGGGCAGAATTGCCAATTCTGCTTTTGGATGTTTAGTTGGGAGAACATAGTTTAGAATAACAACATCTAATGTATACGATTGTGGGGAACCTCCTTTTGGATCTCCCCTCTTTTCTTCTTTTTATAGGTAATACAATATTTTTGTTTGTCTGATAAAAAGAAAAAACATATGGCTTCAACAAACTTGCTAACAATAGTTCTTTTCTCTTTTCAGATGGTTTATGCTTTCGAGCAAGGACTTGCCACTAATTAATTTTGTTTCCCTAACAGATCAGTCGTCTTTTAAGTGGGACTTTCTATGAGACAAGAATGATTCTTTAAACACAATAAAAATACAAAGTTGACCAATATCAACATATAAAGTTTTTTTAGTTGTAATCAAGACAAAATGTATTGTATTAACAAAAAGGGACGGTTAAAGTAAAAGACTGACCCACCAACAAAACTACTATTATTATGCATAATGCCATCCCCACTAAACATACAATAAGCACTTTGTATCCCTAAAAGTCTTCCAAGTATTACCCAAGGATTGTGATTTTGTTTTTCTAAGTTAATTTCGGTTCCTAATTTTAAGAAATATTTCGGTGTGTAAGAAAAAACGTAAAATTTTTTAGATAGATGTAATATATATAATGAATTTCAAGGGTATATTAAACATGTGAAAAAAATAAGATGCAAGTAAATAAATGTCATCATCATCAATCATCATCATCAAAGCCCATTCCCGAGATTAAACATTAAACATTAAATGAAACCAAAATACCTATAATTAGAAAATCATGGGGTAGTTTCAAAAATCAATATATAAGTAGAATAATTGATAATTAAAAAATTAGGGGGTGGTTTCAAAAATCAATAAATTATTAGAAAAAATAAAATAAAATTTATGAAAAACCCCCCCAAAACTTTTTGAAAAATAGTACTTTTTAGTAGATGGTTTTAGTATTTTTACTTAAAAAAAAACGAAAAACCCTGAAAAAAATGTAATTTTCTTTTCGTAATTTCAAAACAAAAAATTCAGCGAAATTTCGTATAATTTCGCGAAATCACAATCCTCGGTATTACCCCACAACCATAAGTTTATTTTCATATCTATCCACAAAGCATAAGCTAATCTATCTTACAATTCAAATAACTTTTTTACTGTTCATGAACAGTGATCTGAGTCTGTTTGTCCTACGTGGCACATGTTATGTTAATGGTAGAACTTAAGTGAAAAGCTAACCCCCCCCCCCCCCCCCCGAGCGAAAGAGAATGGCTGCTCAAGAGGCAAAGTGATGGTGTCGAAGCCCTATTCGATCAAATCCCTGCCATCGACAAGGTCTTCAAGAACCCTATGGGGAAGGAAAACCCCAGGCGCCTTCAACTGTAGAAGCAACTCCAATGGAAGAAGAAGAAGCAAGAAGAGATGGAGAAATGGAAAGAACTGAAGAAGAAGAAGCAGCAGCAACGTTCAACCCTTCCGCTCCTTCTTCTGAGGTATTAACCATAAACCAGAAAGCCCATTGATACAAATTAATCAAATTTCTTCACTGACAAGATTTGCCCTAATTTTATATCGAAATGTATTGGGTACTATAACCAAGTGTTCTATGTCCCTTCTATATTTTTTGAGTATTAACTAGAAAGATTTAAAGTGGAGAAACCATTTCTTGCCTTCACCATAAAAATTGTGATTTTCACGGGGATGACGAGAAAACAAAGTGTGCACACAAGCCATTTGTCAAAATTACAGTAGCAGCAGAAATGTTTTATGTGTAGATTTTAGTTCACCTCATCATTGAATATGTCCATGGCATTGTCATTATGTGAATTTGGGAGATCTTCCCTGCTGCAGACTAGGTCCATGTCCACGTCTACTGCGAGATTGATTGCTATGGTTGTTACAAACCTCTTAACCAATATGAGTCTTTCACTTCATATCATTGTTGATTGGTTGTATACTTGCATTTATTTTAAGCATCGTATAACCCAAGGGAGATTTGAAGAAGACTGAATGGGGTGAATCAAGTTCCGAACTTGAGAAGATTGGGTGAGAAGGGTGTAGAGAGTTGTATGAAGGGTGGAAGTGGTTTGGATTTGGGTGTGAAGGCTAAAGTTGAGAAATTTCAAAGTAATGGGAGGGCTGAGGTTGATTTGAAGGAGAAGGTTGTGAATGGTTCTGTGGTTCCTGTGAAATTTAGAGATACAAAAGACAAGGGTGCAAGAGGAGAAGAGATTGGGGTTAGAGTGGCTAATAAGTATCCCAACATTGGACAAATGATGGGTGGTTTTTTTCAAAAGGTGGGTGGTTTTTTTCAGAATGTGAATCTGTTCTTCTGGCTCATGATGATGGTTCATGCACCCTTTATGATATTACAAATTCCGAGGTATGCACTAAAGTTCTATGATATGGCTATGAATAATTTTTACGATTTACATTTTCATATGCATTTTCGTGTAATTTAAGTCTGTATGATATGGGTTCATTGTTTAGATAGTTTATAATTTTTTATTTTTTTTTCATTTTGTTTACCTACTATACTATTTTCATGGTTTTATTGATGCAAATGTGCACTCTTCATGTTTTTATTTACAAGTTCTTTTCTTTATTTTGTTTCTTACACAAAATTTTTAAAATTTCATGTGAGAGTAGTAGCCAACGTTTCTTACATACAAATCGGGTATTTTACTTTAAGCATGATGCTTATGGTATCTTATTTACTTTAACCGTGATGCTTATGGTCTCTTAAAATTTTTTGATTTGTCTAAATTACTGCAGGTTGCTTCTACGCCATCTCCAACTTCAACCCATTATCTTTGTAATTAGGTACTTTCTCTTCAAACCCATGGTTATGTTTTTTGTCTCTAATTTATGTCTCTAGGATATGCGTTGCATAGTATTTCAATGATAGATTATTTGTATTTCTTCTTTAAGATAAAATTGATAGAGTAATTTGGAGACATAAATAGTCATATAAGAAAAAAATAATAGGAGTGCCGTAGGCACAGGTAATACGCTAGTTTATTTACATTTCTGAAAATTCTATTGTTTCTTTCGCTCAAAACTACACATACAGAGCCTATGTCCATCTACCCACAAGAGAAAGGTTAAATTTTGCAGCCGTAAATAATGATCATAGCTCAACCCAGTTGATGAAAAGGGGTAGGAGGAGGGGGGTTGATCTAGGGTAGGAGGAGCGGGTTGTCCTAAAGAGAAGTTGTTAAGGAGCAATCGGCATAACATGAATCCTGATTGCCACAGGGTACACGATTGTTTGGAATTATCATTGATTGTCCAATGTCAAGTTCAACAACGAAGATTAACAGAAGGTTGGACATCTATTCTAGCTCCTAATTACTTATGTTTCTTTGGAAATTCCACCCTTGCCAGCAAGGATGCATGGACACGGACACGACACGCCAACTCGACAATTTCCAAAAAAACTAGGACTCGGGGACATGTCATACTATTTTTTTAGTAAGTCATATAAACTAAATAATAATCTAATAAAGTGCCTTTCTATAGTAGAAAAGTAGAAGAGAGAATAAACAAATTAAAGGAGAAAAAAGAAGCATAAACTACCTCTATGCTTTAATGGTTATTTGTTCTACTTGTTTGAAATCACAATTGAAAGAGTCATTCACATTAGATAGATCAACAACCATTAAATTAGGTTGTTATTTGCAAACATCTAAAAGTAAATATTAAAACAAAGTTGATTTTCGAGTTCTAATTGTGTCTCGACCAAGTTCTGAGTGTATCAAATATTGTCCGACACGTTAACCACATTGACCATGTGTCTGACACCTACCGACACATTGACCAAGTGTCCGACACGTGTCGGTGTCGAACACGGATACGACAAGTTTTCGAAGAGTATGTGCTTCCTTGGTGGCCAAAGATATTGTATATAGTAGGAAAGAGCTTCCTCACCAATCCATTTGCTAAACACTATACCAACTGAACATGAACGAACCTATGAAACATCACCCGTTGAAACCCATTTCTTAATGTCCTCCTTGATGGATATGATGCATTCTTGAGGAGTCAAGTGTTTCCCTTAAAATATTCTTCTATTTCTCTCCTTTCATATGCCAAAGTGGGTAGATTCCCCTGACAGAGGATCCCATAGGATATCATAATCACTAGAAAGGAGCTTTGTTGGACTAGGTTCGTCTATCTCCCCTCATTAAAAAAAATTCAATAATCAGACTTCTGTCCTTGCAGATTTTCCATCACATTATTTGTACATCTTACAATATGTTTGGTTGGATGAAATCTTATTCCATGGGAATCCATGAGGGGATCCCAACATTTAAGGCTAAATTGAGATAACACTCATCATTAGATTTTTTGATCAATGAAGGAAATAAAAGTCTCATGAAAATCACACTCCTTAGTCCCCCCAAAGCATATGATTCCCTGTTCATTAGACTCTCATTCCTACCATTAATCACAAAATTCAAATGGTGGATTGGTGAGTGAACTTCAAATTAGCTTAGATATAAATGGTTCCCTCATGGTCCTGGATTCCCATGAAATAATATTCCATGCAACCAAACACACCCTTAATCTCTTTGGTGGTCTAACTCTCTTATTGCACCTTCGGCTTCACAAGGAGAGGATCTACAATCCAACCTAAGAGTCCCAAAATTGAAGCAAGGGAAGTTGAAATTGTGAAATGTTTCTTGTTGTTCTATTCACAGTTGTTGCCTATTTCCGTTGTCTCTCTATTTAGAGACCTAACAAATCAACGTTAAATTTTTTTTGAAATTAAAGAAAGGTCAAATTTAAAGCTCATCTTTCTCTTTCTGATCAAAATCATAGAGTGAAAGAAAAAAGGAAAGTCATTGGGTTTCTCCAAGTAGACCAGAAAGAAAGACAATGCAGTTTCGCTTCTTAGTTTTTAGCCAAAACAAAAATGAGCATGTACAATGTTATGGAGAAGATGAACACCTATTGGTTGGGGTGACGAGTATCTGGATCCAATAGTCCATCACATGCAAGGCAACTAAACACCTTATGTCTGACAACATGGTTAACACAATAACATAACCAACTAGGGATTAAAAATGGACCAAAGTCTAATTGAACGAGGATCGGTCAAGTTCGTGGTACAAGTGCCAATACAGGGTACGATACTTGAGCGCTACACAGTACGAAAGGGTAGGCTCATTCGGAATAAATTTTCGAGTCATGGATCGTGATTAGTAATAGAGTAATACATGTGTGCTTATGCACCAAAACATTCATGTATTACACAATTAATAAATATTTATTGATTGTCTAGTAAAATTAATTATATCATTTGATTTAATCTAAAACTAAAATTTCATTCTAGAACTAAATTAAAAGCAAAAAAAGTACCATAGTGTTGCTACTTGCTTATTCTCTTTGGAATGACATATTATTTTTAAAAGATAGTTACCTAAAGTACTTATATATTGCATGTACAACCCTCCAATACTCCTATTCTATTATTTAGATTCCAAGCTCTACCATGGATTCATACATATGGTTTTAGCTATTTTCTTTCTTATTGTTGTTATTCTCGTCATTGTGTCTATTTTTCATCATTTCACTATTGTTTATGTAGATTTTTGTTGTTTAGTTTTTTCAAAATATTAATAATTCTAACTTTTAGTATATGGGTGAGGAAAAGCACTATATTTTGGGTTGATGTTCTTGGAAGGTGGATTAGAAGGGGTGTGGGGGAATTAGGTATGCACACCCATCCTTCCTTTGCAATGGACACTCTCAAATATATTACTTATTAACAAAAGAAACAGAATCAAATTAGGAAAATAAATAAATAAATAAATAGAGAGTGATACATTTAATTTAATGGTAAAGGAATTGAGGGAGATGCACTTTTTTTATAAAAGTTATTTAAACTAGGTATTGTTTGTTTTAAAGTTGGAAACACAAAAGTAAACGCTGAGCACCCCTAGGGATGGCAGTGGGGCGGATATTCGTGAAAATCCGCCCCACTCGCTCCGTTTGGGGCGGATTTGGTAAATGATCCCTGGATATTGGGGCGGATACGGATTTGGCCATATCCGCCCCACGGATATCCGTTTATCCGATAATATTACAAAAATACCCTTCCCCTATATAAGGAAATTAAACTCATCCCCAAACACTCCATCTCACATTCTCCCCCTCCCCTTACCCCACTCTCGTCTCGTCTCCAGTCTCTCTCAAAGCAGCGAAGGCCGCCTTCGTCCCCCCCTTCGTCCCTTCTTGTCTCTCAAAACAGCGAAGGCCGCCACGAAGCCATGGTCCAGGTCGCGAAGGGTGGCGGAACACTCCCTTCTTCTCTCTCAAAACAGGGGTGGTGGAACTCGCGAAGGGTGGTTTTCTTCTCTCTCAAACAGGGGTGGCGGAACTCGCAAAGGGTGGCGGAACCCTCCCTCTTCTCTCTCAAAACAGGGGTGGTGGAACTCGCGAAGGGTGGAACCCTCCCTCTTCTCTCTCAAAACAATGAAGGATCTGAAATCAAGATCAAGATCTCAGATCTGAAATCAAGACCTCAGATCTGAAATCAAGATATCAGATCTGAGATCGAATTTTTATTTTTAGATCAAGATATCAGATCTATCAGAGATCGAATTTTTATTTTTTTTGTTAATTTTTGTTATAATTTTCGTATGGATTCTTTGTAATTTCTTTGTAATTTTTGTATGAATTTTTGTATTTTTGTAATTTCTCTGTAGTTAGATGGCTAACAATAAACGGATTGGCGGGGCGGGGCAGATATCCGCCAATCTGCACGGGGCAGTTACGATTTTTAATAAAAATTGCAAACGGATTGTCGGGGCGGATCGGGGGATCCGTCATTCCTGACGGATCTGGGATGGATTTGCTCAAATCCGCCCCGTTGCCATCCCTAAGCACCCCATGTTTTTTAAAGTAAAAAACAAACAATGAGCAAAAGTGCTTGGTTCCTTATTCAAATAGTAAAAGCCAATACCATCTAGCTAAACTTATAATAATTTTTAACAAAAAAAAATGTATTTAGAAGCTAACACAAAAGCTATGGTTTAGTCTTGAAAAAAAGAGAGAGAGAGATTGTGTAAAAATTGGAGTAACCCTGAAGAAGAGCTGTTCCTGGAATGAATGTTATTAAGAAAAAGAAAAGCAAAGAAAGAAAGAGAGAGAGAGGGACCTGAAATTGATTGTTGGAGAGGTTAAGCGCAAGCAAAGCATGAAGTTTCCGAAAGACTAGTTCAGGAAAAATGGTCAAGTTCCTTCCCGAAAGCTCCACCCTCTTAGCTTCTTGTTGTTTGAGCAGTATCCCCACAATCTCCTCATTCACTTGTTCCTCTTCCAACACCTCTTCTCCTCTCTCTTTCCTCAATGCCTTTTCGTAAATGGCCACCAATTTCTCTTCCGCCTCCTTCAACATTCTCTCATACGCCTCATGCATCTCCTCCAATCTCACCACCGCTTTGTACGCCTCCTTCTCCTTCTCCGCCTCTTTTCTGCACTCCCTCTCCTTCTCCTCCACTCCGCTATCCAACGCCATCTGTTCCAGCTTGTTAAACAGATTCGATTCTATCTCTGTGAGTAGCGCTCGGGCCACATCGACTGACTCGTGATCAGGGCGGCTGCCGAGTGATTGGATGACCGATCGGGTTTGAGCGACTTGGGAGATGGCCACGGTCATCGATTGGATCACCTCTGGATGCGCTAGATGAGGCATGCGGTCCGCTAGATTTGGTGGTTGAGCTGAAGATGCTTCGGACGGATGGGGTTGGAACAACGATGGTTGCTCGAGATCGATCTGGTCCCACTCAGAATCGGCGCCGGGTTGGGGAACTCGAGACATTACGTACGAGAGAATTGGGAAAGTTTTCGGGTTTGGATCCATTTTTCTTCTGGTTTGGTTTTCTGGGAACAGAAATATAAAAACACAATTAAATTAAAATGATCGATAATTAACAAACAAAAAAAGTTCATTTCAGTAGTTTAAGCAGGGTGTGCCAATGGGCCGGCCTGGTTTTGTGGAGGCCCATCCTTTTCGTTTTTTCCAAGGGTGGGATTGTCTCTAGTCTCTAGTCTTCTTTAGAGAGTAAGGACGGACGGACGGACGGACGGCACGGCATCACCACAAAGGCTAATATTATAATAGAATTGAAAATACCCAAAAACCACAACATTTTACTTCAGATTCTACATTTGCAAATACTGTATTATGCTCTACCAAGACTTTTGAATTAAAGAAATGGACTTAATTACTTTAGTTTTGGTAACTTCAAATTTTTGGCTGAGGTTAGAAGACTTTAGGATAGTTGCATGGAATTCCTTGCAATGTCAACACCTTTCATCATCCTCGAGATGCACATCTCTGAGATGATGATGAATGGAGTTGGGCACGGCCTGAATCTTTAGAAAAGTTGGTGGGCATATACTTAGAGTGAGTATACCTACCACACTTCCTAAATTGACTTTGCTATGTATGTTGTTTATTCTTATATGCATCAAATTATTTGAGTCTCAGTCTCAAATTTAGTTTTTGTTGCCTACACCATTGTGTATTAACTCATAAGACAAAATCATAACATGGGAGACAAATATAATTTATCTCAACTTTATATATTTAACAAAATTAAATAGCTATCAGTAAACATCATAATTCCAATATTAGGATATATATGAATTAGGCAATTCCTTGATACCAACACTACACCACACATCATCGTTGATAGCGTTTTTTTTACAATTGTGATATGAAAAGTCAATTTCAATGACTTTAAAAATTAAAAACGTTGTATAATGCGGGCTTTTTCACGCTCCCCCTAATATTTTACTTAGCGCTATCCTTCTCTCTCCCTCTTGCCCAAATATTTCAGTACTAAACCTAAAACCAGAATGACCCTTCTCCTCTCTCATCTCTTTGCTCGCCCCGCCCTCTTGTTCGAGCAAGGGAGAAAGAGATCTAGAAACAGAGATCAAGGGAGATAGAAAGATCGATTGAGGGAGAGAGAGATCCACAGACCAATTGATGGATGCTTTCATTTTTTCCCTTTCTTCCTCCTCGCGCACATCAAACACCATCTCGACCTCCTTCCCTTCACGTTGCCAACCACAATTCTATCTCGTAGCCACCAATAGATCCATCACGCCACCTCAGATCTCTGTGCAAGGTACTCTCTCTTCTCTCTTTAATCTCAATTTCAGTCATTTTGGCTCAGTTTTGATATTTGGGAGTTCTCGCTACAACAAGAAACCTACTATGATGTCTCGGGAGATCCAGATGGTTGTTCGTCTTGTGCTTCTCAGTGAGCTCGTCAAGCATGCCTTCTCTGAAGAAACCAAGGCCGTCACCAAATTCACCAGTTCTTGAATAGGTTGTTTGTCTTCTGATCTAGTAGAGTAGAGATGTAAATGTAACATTTTCAAGATTTCTAGAATGCTCATTCGAATTCTTGTTCGCTTTCAAGATTTATTTGTTGCCTATAATTTCTATGGTTTTATTTTGATGAAAATGTCAAAAGAGTTCTTGAAGTGATGAATATGGAAGAAACTATTAGAGATTGTAATACTTTGTGATTTGTTGATCTAATAATGGTTTCAAGATTTCACTGAATCCATTTGTTATTTTTGCCCTTTCAGTAACTGTGATTGTTGACACTTACCTTCTGAACCAGTAAAGTTGCTATAGTTTTGATCAGAGCAGTGACTTTTGTTTGATTTCAAGTGTTTTTGTTAATTGGTGAAGTAAATTTTGACAGTAGTAGAACACAATCAAACTCAACTTTTCAAAAAGTAGGAAGTGCCAAGTGGTCCATTGCATCCAATGTGTCTTACTGGTTGTGGTACGCCTTAAGTCGCATATGAAGTTGAAGAAGTGCTACTGCCTAGATAAGGTAGAACTTCTTTCACAGCTGGTGATTCCTGGTCTGGCTACACAATTCCAATTGTCGCTCAACATATATATATATCAGATGGTAGTTTCTAAAGCTCTTCTTTCAATTCAAACTTGATTCAGACTTGAAGTACATTCTAGGTTGGTCTATGTACATGCTATTGACAAGTATTTCAGTTCGAGTTTGGATGTTATGTCCCTACTCGATTTACATAAGGTTGCAAAGTTTGGAATGGCTCTCTCTCTCACTCTCATTATTACTATTACTTGCCTAATTTGATATTCTGATCTGTAGTGCTTCCCTATTTTTTTAATTGATTTGTTCATCCATTTTTATTTATTTAAACCCATGTTCACTATATATGTCTAACTCCTTTCAGTGTTTCCATGGTGTTGCAGGTATTGAAGCTGGGCACAAACCACCCATCAACCTTAAGGTAATTTTGTAAGAGACATTTTGTGTGATCTAAGATTAGTGTCTCTTGATATGGTTACATATGGAAGATGCACAAGTTTAAACTTCATCACCCAATCCATTCCGATCACACCTTACCATCCTTAGTCATGTTGCTAACCCGCCTCAGTCCTCACATACTCTTAGAAGACTTGGACAAAACAGAATGTTACTTTCCTTTGATAGCTTTCATTAATGAAGGTGTGAATTTGGATTTAGTGGTGTTTGCTTGGGAATTAAATTGATTCAACCATGTTGACCACTATTGGATGTTTTTCTGTTATGGACTTTTCAATTAGATTGATTTCTTGATTTTTCAAAGTATGTTAAGTGTTGTAGCACATCCTCCACCATCACCATCCTCGCGCACAAAACAGAGGATGCAACAGGGAGCACATCCATGTTTTCCTCTCTCGCAGTCGACTAACAACCCACACACACCACCATCATCACCGGAGCTCTCTCTCACATTCCTCCTCCATCTCTCCCTAATCCCTCTTCTCTGATCAACCACAAACCAACACCACCACTACCGAAACATAGCAGCCATGCTCCTCTTCCTTTCCATTCCACAGACCACTGTCCCCTGTTTATCTTCTTCCTTCTTGCGTACTCACCACACCACCTTGCTCATCTGTCTTTTTCTCGTCCCTCCCGCTCATTTCCTTCTCTCTCTTGCAGGGTCAGGAGCTCGCACACCACCACCGAGACAGGAGCAGCAAACAAGGAGCATCGCCCCTATTTATCTCCCTCTTTCTGTCCTCCTTTGTGTTTCTCTCACCTATCTTTTTCCCTCTCTTTTGCTGGTGATCTTCACTGGAGAAGAAGTAGCTCACGACGAGCACGGAGGAAGAATAGCGGTGCGGCTCGCTAGAGACGAAGGCGCAAGAAAAATGATGGGAACCAACTGATTTTTGAATCAGTTGGTTATTCGCACCCCAAACTTTGCTCTAAGCCACCACAGTCCACCAGCAGCTCTTTCTCGGGATGCGTGTTAATGCTGAGATGAATTCCACCTACACAAGTGTTGTGACGTCATCCATCATGATCTTCTAGACCACGCGTCGAGGCGAAGATGAAACCACAGGGTTTCCTAGAATTTGTCGTATTTGAATTTATTGTTTTCTATATGCTTGAACGTTAAACACAGTTGATTTCTGAATTTCAATAATTTGTTTTCACCGATTATATCTGGAATAATTATCTAGACTAATCGGTAGTTAGAAGTTCCCTTTGTTGATATTCAAAGCTTATTTTAATCAATTAATTTGAATCTGTGATTGTGTGTGCCATAAGAAGACATGCAATGATAGGAGTTTAGAATTAGTTAAAATAAACATGTGATTGTGTGTCGTAGAAAGACATGCAATGCTAGGGGTTTATGCCTTTGCTAAAATCAATTGTGAACTTAGATTAATCTTTAGGTTAGTCGTGTTGATTCTTGAAAACAATAATTTAGATTACACGAATCTCGAAGAACCTGTGGTGGATTCGATGTCTCTATCTACTCTCTTATCATCTTACCAGTTTAATTTAAGTTGTCATTTTAGTTCTCTTAATTTAGTAATTTTCATCTGCTGCAACCCGTATTAGTTTAAATAAGTCTTAGAATTCGATTGTCTCGTCAATTCTCGTGGGATCAACCCGTATTTACCACTGTCTGTCTACTAGTTAGACAGTTGTGCACTTGCGGTATTACAAGTAGGGTTTATTAACTTATTAATTTATGTTAATAAAATCCCCATCATTATCTGGCAGGAAGTGTTTCTTTTTTATGCAACACAGTCACTTTGTTCTAGCAAGATTTATAACCTCTTGCTTATCAGGAATAAACCTTGATATATCGTTGTGTTTATTTGGCAGGGTGAAGAAGAAGAAGAAGATGAAAAAGGATGAAAAACAAGAAATTGACTGGAAAAATGAGTTTATATGTACTTTGAAAAAATGACTACATGCTATGTTTAAATGTTTTGTAATAACTAAAGAGATTTATTTAGTTTACCATGTATTAAACTAGTATGGTTATGCTATAAATGAGGATATTATTACATGGTCGGATTTTATTTATTGTTGCTTTTTTATAGCAGGTAGAACATTGCAAATGATACCAACATAGCTAAAAACAAATGGGTAAAAAAAAAATGGCGTAGACTTTTAATAGCAGTTTTAAAGTACCATGGTTAACTAATTTTACAATACTCTAAAAAAGCTGTATAAAAATATGTAACAACATTTTGTAAACGCTATGAAAAAAAGTGTCACAGCAATATTTAACACTATATAACAACATTTTCTAAGCGCTATAGAAGGTGTTACAACAACGTTTAAAAACGCTATTAAAATAGCACTATTAATAGCGTTCCAAAAATGCTATCATAGAGCAAGACTTTTAATAGCGTCAGCTGACACAGCGTGTCTAACAAAACTATCTTGTCCAGTTATAGCGGTTTTGGCATGCTATAAATGAGGATTTGTGGTGTAGTGCAACAAAAGAAAATATATCTCAAACTTTCAACCAAGTCTCCAAACTCCTTCAATTTCATAAGGGTTGCGACTTCATCTACCAAATCTTCAAACAAGGCTTCATCTCTCTCTTATTTCGAACGGGTTGTGACTTATTTGATGATTTTTTTTAGAGAACATATGTGCAATCCGAACACTTGAGTTATTGAAAGGGGTTTGATCATTAGAAAAAGGATGAGAAAGAGGAGATGCAAACCTGTGATGTGAGGAGTCTTCGAAAAAGATGAGAGCTTGCAGACATGCCAATGCACAACGTGAGGACAAAGATGTGATTGAGATTGGGAGAACGCATATGAAAGGCGATGTTAGAAAGAAGGAAGGCGTGAGAGAGGGGAGAGTTGGGGTTTTCATATTAGTCTTTGGATCAATTTCTCATTTAATCTTTCAGCCGGTGGATATCTTTGTCTCAAAGAAAAAGAAAAACTAGCGCAGCGATGTTGAAAATAAGAAGGAGATTCGGAGATTTCGAATGGAGAATAGAATAAATGAAAGAATTTAATAAAAGAATGAGAATAATTTAGGGAGAATCATAGAAAAAGAAATAACCTTCTCGATCGAGTGATATTTTTTGGATTCTTTCTTACCTGACCTTGATAACCTAGCAAAGAGATCTCTTATCATCACAAATAGTTGTGATGCGTCCAAATTTTGTCTCCTAGAAATCTGACCTGCAAAACAAGGGTTAGATTGTCAAAGACCACCTTTTTGGTGGTCAAAGGCACTCTGATGCTTAAGTCAGTAAATCTGTAGGAAAGAGCTTAATTTAGACTGAGTTTAGTTAAACTTGAATACATTTGTCGAATGTTCTCATTGCTATAGTGGTTGTTATTAATTCTCTGCGTGATTTAAACATGTGAGGCTTGACGAGGGGAGACGTTCTCTGTAACAATATCCTCTTTTATGGAGATATGTCCTTGGGGGAGTAATTCTCGCCATGACTCGTTTCCTTCGTAACGTTTCTCCTTTTTAAATGAGAGATTCATGGGCCTAGATTTGGGCCTTTGTTTATTGATTACGCCCAAACAGTACACGTGGTCAATTGCAGTAAAGATTGGGGTGTCGATCCCACGAGGAAAAATGATCTACAACACAAGGTCAAGGAAGAAGAACTACGCGAAACTAAATTTAAGAAATTCTAGCAATTTTAAAATATGAAATTGAATTTAGTTTAATAAAAATCAAGTTTAGAAAAATCACAAGGTTCCAATAATCCCTCCTAGATTTTACGCGCCAACTAGTATTGATTCGCTATGATAACTCAATTTTGTGTTTCACATCCCAAACAACATAATCGGAAAAATAGTCTTTAATGCACCAACATATTCTAATGTAAATGGATTTTAGATTTCACTTTTTCTAAAAAGCACAAAGATTGGTCATATATGATATCCTAAATTTACGATATATCCGGAGACAATAACGTAATAAAAGACATCACATATAACCAACCTACCATATTTAATTGATCTTTAAAATTCCACACATAAGAAAAGCATGACTAGACTACATGGAGAAGAAAATGACAACCACCGGAATAATAATCTACAAATAAATTGATGAAATCTTTGTCACTAAAATAACATAAACTCATATATTAAATAAAAGTGAATATCATAAATACCATTATTCATCCTGAAAGCATAAAAAGAATCAAATACCAATTAAGTGTGTTACATCTAAAAGTTCATTTTTTCGCCTTGCGTGGAGTTTAGTGACACATGGTGAAGGTGATGACAGCAATAGCGGTGTGGAGCTTCATGGCAGCGCGTGGTGGATTAGCGATTCGTACTTGGCTGTTGATGCGTTGTGTGTGTCCCTGTTGTTCATGCGCTCTCTGCTATTCCTCCGTTCTCTGCCTGTTGTGTGTTGTTGTATTTATGGTAGAAATAAACAATTCCTTATTGGAAACCAAATACAATTGAAAACTAAATACAAATTGGAAACCAAATATAAATGGAAACCAAAAAAAAACAAAGCTATGTTCATCCATATTACTCCTTTGTTTCACCAAAATTCAAAACTAATTTCCTTTATTTTTTTCTTTGGTTCTCTTTATTAATCTTTGGCTCGAGTGTCTCCCGCTCCACTTCGTCAATCTGTCTATGAATTTCCAATTCGCTACGCTAATGCACTTTTGTCATTTAAACTCCAAATTCTACAAAAATAAAATAATTAAACTAAAATACACTATTTGAAACACTAACAAATATAAATTAGGAGGTATATTATGTAATAATTATGTGAATATCAAATACCTCCAAACCTATATTTTGCTAGTCCTCGAGCAAAACAAAATTAAGAATAAAATCCTAACTCACTTTCGTAGGAATCTCGATCTATGTGGAAGTTACGCCGAGCTCATTTGCTCAAGACTTGAAAGATATTGTTCATGATGATAAATCAGCAAAAAACCTATATACAAATGTAATTTCCAATTCTTTTTTTCTGGTTTGGGGATCCTAAATAACCCCCGCTCGCTTTCCGAAAAAAACAAAACAAAACAAGGCTTTAAACCCCTAGATTACCTCTAGTGGACGAGTTATAGTCTTGTGAGGGTTTCCAGAAATGTTACCCTCAAACATTACTGACTCAATAAAACAAAATCTATTTTCTAACAACATAATGCAAAAACATGAGCATTGAGTAATTTTCTAATTGCTTAAAATTCAAGAAAAACAACAAACTAAAAATGTCACAATAGTATATCAATAGAGTACAATAATTTAATAGTATCTAAAGGTTAAATAAATTTCGTAATCATTCTCAACTCGAAGTATGTGTGTGAGAAACCTTATCAACATAACTCTTCACCTCATAGTAAAGATGTGATGAGATAACATTTAGAAAGTACGCTTCGAGTACAAATCTCTCATGTCACCCAGAAATAAAACACTCAGAGATTGGGCACTCTGTTTATATGTGAGGAAGAGGATATAAACTATGAAAAATGGAATTTTCAAAGAGTGAAATGAATATGATCTCATGGACAGGAATATTTATTACTTTCGAGAATGTTGAATCAAACATCATAGTTCTTGCCTATTCAATCTCCATATCTACTAAACCAACTTTCACTTAAGATCAATTTGGCCTTTATTAGGTTGTAATGGGGCTTGGATTATGGCAAACAATAATGGACAAAAAATGATACAAAAATTTCCTGAGAATGGCTACACCCTTGAATAAACACATAGGGCATTGAAGAACAAATCCATGTTGTACACTATTAACTTTTTCTTCATTATTTTCTTCTTCAACCTTTTTTTTTTCTTCTTCAACCCCCCCCCCCCCTTTTTTTTACTTGTTTTTCCCCGTTTATACAATCAAACACTTTTACTTCGAGGGCGCATGAAATATTTATTTTCAACTCTTTCTATTTGCCCATTACATAAATATATCTCACCGTATACATTCTCAGAAAATTGGGTAAGGACAAAATAATAGAGGTATTACTCCTTGATTGGAGTAGGTAATAGGAATGAGAATAACAAAGAAAATGTTATTTAAAGGCTCAAAGAGCTGCAAATGGATATTTATTATTGGGTAGGCTAAAAGGCTAAAAACAATGGTTTAAAGAAAGAAATGCCTATATCACTTCATAAGTTCTAGTTGGTACTAGGACATCTCAACTAAATAAAGCAAGAAGTTCTAGTGTAAAAATTCAATTTTTATGTCGTTCTTAAAGCAACCAATAAGAAAGTCAAGAATAATGAGATCATCATCGAAATAATGCGGTCTCAAGAAAAATCAGAGTGTATTTAATAACCCTCAATAAATAAAGAATGACTCAAAACTCACAAGGGTTAAGTCTCCACTATTATTCTAAGGTTTTCTAGTTCAATATCTCACTAATCAACTTCAAATCATGTTGACTTGGCTTATAGTGCACGAATAGTCGAGTTGAAAAGTCTCACAAAATACATCTAACATAAGGATAATATCAAATATCATGTTTTCTACTAATATAACTATGTGACACGTGTTAGTATGTGTTTTCTCAAAATTAAAGGCAACACAAATATTCTCTAAAATTAAAAAGACTCACCCCCCCCCCCCCCCCTTTTTTTTTAAATTCACCAAGAGTTCAGATTTTGAATGCATTTTAAGGTCAAAGATTTTTGAAAATTGCACAAAAAATCTAATAAACCACGTCACCCCCAAACATTGTCCTCAATGTATAAAATAATAATCATGACAAATGAAGGAAAAAGAAAAGATGAGGGTTAGAGTGATATTACCATGGTGAAGCTTTACCAATTTCAAATAGACAATGTCCTCATAGTCACCAAAATATAAGAAAATCATATCGACAGGAGAAAAAAACACATGGGATGAGGGGATCCGAGTGACTCCAGTAGCAACACCTAAAATAACCTGAAACACTAAAAGAAAAACAGAAACCTAAACTAAAAAAAAATTAAAATAAAAAACCTAAACTAAAGATAGGGTGGGGAACATCAAATCAAGTAGACATGGGAAACCATAGAGATCTCCTCTGACACCTCTACTCGCTCCATATAGTGCTTCAAACGTTGCCCATTTACTCTAAATACTCTCCCATCTTTTGGGTCTTCAATTTCTATGGAACCATTGGGAAAGACTTGTTTTACCATAAATGGGCTCGTCCATCTCGATCTTAGCTTGCCAGGATGAAGATGAAGTCGTGAGTCATAGCGATAGACTCGTTGATTGGGCTCGAAATGTTTCCTCAGAATTTGCTTATCATGAGCTGCTTTCATCTTTGCCTTGTATATTCGGGAATTGTCATAGGCATCATTCCGCAACTCCTCAATTTCAGCTAACTGAAATTTTCGCTAAATACCTGCACCATTGAGATCAAAGTTAGTGCTTTTGACAGCCCAATAAGTGCGATGTTCTAACTCAACAGGTAAATGATAAGTTTTTCCATATATAAGCCGATACGGAGACATCCCGATAATTGTCTTATAAGCGGTACGGTAATCTCAAAGTGCATCAGGAAGGCGCAAGGACCAATCCTTCTTATCATGATTCACCATCTTCTCCAAGATTTGTTTCACTTCTCGGTTTGTCAGCTCGGCTTGGTCATTTGTCTGCGGATGATAGGCATTGGCGACCTTGTGATGAACTCCATACCTGCGCATCAAAGCCTCAAAAGAGCGATTACAGAAATAAGTCCCCTGATCACTAATAATGGCTCGTGGTGTACCGAAGCGGGATAAAATGTGTTCTTTGATAAACCTTATGTTGTCATTGTTCCGGCATGCCACAGCCTCTACCCATTTGGACACATAGTCCACTGCAAGCAAATATATACAAAGATCCAAAAGAAGGTGGAAAAGGTCCCATAAAATCAATCCCCTAACAATCAAATATCTCAATGACTATGATGGGGTTAAGGGGCATCATGTGTCTCCGGGACAGTACACCTAACTTCTGGCATCTATCACAAGAACTACAATAATTGTTAGTGTCCTTAAACAATGTAGGCCAATATAATCCCGACTGTAAAAATTTTGCAGCGGTCTTTTTCACAGAAAAATGGTCTCCACAAGCTGCACTATGACAAAAATGTAAGACACTTTCAATCTCACCTTCAAGGATACAACGCCTCATGATTTGGTCGGGGCAATACTTATATAGATAAGGATCATCCTAATAAAAATTGCTTGCCTCAACAAAAAATTTGCGCTTATCTTGAGCACTCCATGATGATGGAACTTTGCCGGAAACCAAGTAATTAACAATGTGCGCATACCATGGTACTTGAGGGACGGCGAATTGGTGTTCATCAGAGAAGTCATCACGGATGGGTGGGCCATTGGCAGAGTCATTGAACTCCAGACGAGACAAGTGATCCGCCACAACATTCTCGACCCCCTTCTTATCCTTTATAGTTACATCAAATTCCTGCAGAAGTAAAATCCACCTAATCAATCATGCCTTAGCATCCTTTTTAGAAAGAAGGAACTTAAGAGCCGCATGGTCAGTAAAAACAGTGATAGGTGTACCAATCAAATAAGCACGAAATTTATCTAAAGCAAAAACTACGGCTAGCAACTCTTTTTCAGTAGTCGAATAATTCATTTGAGCATCATTAAGTGTTCGACTAGCACAGTAAACAACAAAGGGCTTCCCTTCCCTTCGTTGTCCCAAGACTGCCCCCACAACATAGTTACTTGCATAGCACATTATCTCAAATGGTAAATTCCAATCCGGTGACTGCATGATGGGGGCAGAGGTGAGCCTATCAATGAGTGTTCGGAAGGCGTCCTCACACTCTTGTGTCCATTGGAACACGACGTCTTTGACCAGGAGGCTACTTAATGGTCTAGAGATTGCAGAAAAATAATGTATGAACCTCCTATAAAAACCCGCGTGCCCTAGAAATGATCTCACATCCTTGACACTTTTAGGTGTAGGTAATTTAGAAATCAATTCAATTTTTGCTTTTTCAACCTCGATTCCTTTATCAGAAACTATGTGTCCCAGAACTATTCCATAGGGAACCATGAAATGACATTTTTCCCAATTAAGCACTAGACCCTTCTCTTCACATCTACTTAAAACAGCCTTTAAGTAAAGTAAACATGAACCAAAGGAATCACAAAAAATAGTCAAATCATCCATGAATACTTCCATTTATTTTTCAACCATGTCACTAAAAATACTCATCATGCATCTCTGAAAAGTAGTCGGTGCATTACACAAACCAAATGGCATACGCCGAAAAGCATAAGTACCAAAAGGACATGTGAAAGTAGTCTTATCCTGATCCTCTAATGCAATCTCAATCTGATACTATCCTAAATACCCATCTAGAAAGCAATAGAAAGAATGACCAGCTACTCGCTCTAAGATTTGGTCTATGAATGGAAGTGGAAAGTGATCCTTGCGGGTGGCATAATTAAGTTTCCTATAATCAATGCACATGCGCCGCCCTGTCACTACCTTAGTAGGAACAAACACCCCCTCATCATTAGTCACCACTGTTATTCCAGATTTCTTGGGAACTACTTGAGTTGGACTAACCCACTTGTTATCAGAGATAGGATAAATGATGCCTACATCTAACAATTTTAAGACCTCCTTTTTTACCACCTCTTTCATAGTGGGGTTAAGTCGTCTTTGAGGATCTCTACGGGGGTTAGCTCCTTCTTCTAAGTGAATCCTATGGGAACATATTAAGGGGTTAATACCTTTGATGTCAGCTATAGTCCAACCTAATGCAGATTTGTGCTCACGTAACATATTAATCAATTCTTCTTCTTGTGAGTCATCAAGCATAGAAGAAATAATAACAAGAAAGGTATCACATGGTCTGAGGAATGCATGTTTAAGTCCCTCAGGCAGTGGAGCTAGGTCAACTTTCGGAGTTTCCACGGTGGATGGTTGTGGTTTATATCTTTCCTTTGGCAACTCCTCAAAGCAAGGTTGCCATTGTCGTCCTCCTTTATCCTTTAACCCTGAAACAACAAAAATATCAAAAGCATTGTCAGGATAAAGTGAATTCTCAGAATCAGAAATAGAAAGGAGGTGCTCTAAGGTTTTAGAATCTGCGCCCAGGAGCGCCTCCTTTGATATCAGCGTGTCTATCATGTAGGTATGATGACACTCATCATCATCACGTGGTTGCTTGCTAATATTGAATATGTTGACCTCCAGAGTCATGTTCCTAAAAGACAGCTTCATTAGATCGTTCCTGCAATTGATAAGAACGTTAGCTATGGCAAGAAAAGGTCTACCTAAAATAATCGGAACTGTAGACTCCATATTAACCGCAGAATGAGTATCTAAAATAAGAAAGTCGACGGGATAGTAAAACTTATCAATCTGCAGCAAGACATCCTCAACTATTCCTCTTGGTTTCTTAACCGATCTATCGGCCAATTGTAGTACCACGGATGTGGGTTTAATCTCCCCTAGACCCAGTCGCAAGTAAATAGAATATGGCATCAGATTTACACTTGCTCCTAAATCCAACAAGGCTTGGCCGAACTCATGAGTCCCAATCTGGCAAATGACTGTAGGATACCCTGGATCTTTGTACTTGGTTGGTGTCTTCTGCTCAATCACCGCACTTACTTGTTCTGTCAAAAAGGCAGTCTTCTTGACATGATGCTTCCTCTTGATAGTGCATAGATCCTTGATGACCCTCGCATAAGTTGGTACCTGTTTAATCACATGTAGCAAAGGTAAGTTAATTTTAACCTTTTTCAAGTGTTCTAGAATCTCACCATGCATTTTCAATTTTTTTCCAGTAAGTCGTAGTGCTTGAGGAAAAGGAACTGGAACTGGAATGTTCTTGTTGGGCTCATCCTCAGGGATGTTCTCCTTTGCACTTGGGGAGGAGCCTATAGTTGTGGATGAGCTTGATCCATTTAAAATCTTACCACTCCGAGTAGTGATGGCATTAACCTCTTTGACATTGTAAGAGTCTGAAGCAGAGGTTTGTGCCATAAGTTGGCCCTTCGGATTTGCTTGAGGCTGTGATGGAAATTGGCCTCGCTCTTGTTCTGTTAATGAACTTGTCTGCTTGGTTATCTGGGTTTTGATCTTCTTGTTCTCTTCTGTCAACTGTGTCAATGCAACCTCAAATTTTTATTAGTTTTACCTTGTGCCACTATAAATGCATGTAATGTGTCTAATAAGGAACTTCTGTTAGATTGCGCATTGTATGGACATGCTGGATATGACCTAGGTGGTTGTGCCTGTGAGTGTGGAGGTTGGTCTACTTCGGACCTCCAGCCTAAGTTAGGGTGATCTCTCTAGCCAGAATTGTAAGTGTTAGAGAATGGTGAGTAAGGCGTTTTGTACATCCCTAAGGCGTTACATTGTTCCTCATAAACCCATCTCATCTCAGTCAAGGTCGGGCAATCCTGTGCTAAGTGTTCAACTCCCCCGCATATAAAACAGGCATCCTGTAGCTCAACTCTGGCAACAGTATGTGTGGGCCTACCATCCTTGGCCTTAAGTGGCTCTAACTCCCTAGTCACTTTATCCAATTGGGCTTTAAGGTTGTCCTCTTCCCTAAGTTGGTAGACTCCACCTGGGCGTGTTCTATCCGTGCTCTCAGTAGCACTTGGACCAGTCCAAGCATGAGCGTTTTCAGCCAAGTCATTCAGGTACTCAATGGCCTCGTCAGAGTCCTTATGCAAACACTCTTCATTACACATCATCTCAACGAACTGACACTCTCTACTGGTGAGCCCTTCATAAAAATAACTGACTAAGTGCCATCTCTCATACCCATGGTGTGGACATGTATTCAAGAGATCTTTAAACCTCCCCCATGCTTGATATAATGTCTCGCTATTCTTTTGGGTGAAGGTAAAAATCTGTCTCTTTAGACCGTTGGTTTTGTGGTGAGGAAAGTATTTATTAAAAAATGCTTGGGTCATCTCCTCCCACGAACCTATAGACCTTGGTCGCAAAGAGTATAGCAAACCTTCGCTTTTTCCTTAATGGAAAAAGGAAAAAACCTTAGTCTAACCGAGTCTACAACCTCAACTTTGTTGTGGAAAGTGGCCACAACTTCCTCGAATTCCCTAATGTGAACATAAGGATTCCCACTCTCTAGGCCATGAAAAGTGGGTAATAATTGTATCATACCCAGCTTAAAATCTAGCTTCGATGTATTTCGTGCAAACATGATACATGATGGAGTAGCAGTGCGCGTGGGGTGGAGATAGTCCTTTAGCGACCGAACATAGTCATCTTCGTGATTACTCGTGGTGTTAGAATTAGAAGTATGACTTAATTTGGTCTTAATGTGAATTTGTGGGTTTTCTAAATTTGGGACCCTAATTAGTCTCCCTAAGTGGTCTTAATCCAACTCACACTCCCCCAATGTTTTTTTTTTTTGTTTTTTGCAATTTTTATTTAAGAAAGAAAAAAATAAACTGGACCTAAAACCTAAAAATAAAATAAAATAAAATAAAACAATGAGCAAGAAATATAATACTCGAAACCTCCCTTGTAGAATGACGTTTGTCCCCGGCAACGGCGCCAAAATTTGATTACGCCCAAACAGTACACGCGGTCAATTGCAGTAAAGATTGGGGTGTCGATCCCACGAGGAAAAGCGATCAACAACACAAGATCAAGGAAGAAGAACTACGCAAAACTAAATTTAAGAAATTCTAGCAATTTTAAAATATGAATTGAATGTAGTTTAATAAAAATCAAGTTTAGAAAAATCACAAGGTTCCAAGAATCCCTCCAAGATTTCACGCACCAACTAGTATTGATTCGCTATGATAACTCAATTATGTGTTTCACATCCCAAACAACATAATCGGAAAAATAGTCTTTAATGCACCAATATTTTCTAATGTAAATGGATTTTAGATTTCACTTTTTCTAAAAAGCACAAAGATTGGTCATATATGATATCCTAAATTTACGATATATCCGGAGACAATAACGTAATAAAAGACAATCACATATAACTAACCTACCGAAATTAATTGATCTTTAAAATTTCACACATAAGAAAAGCATGACTAGACTTACATGGAGAAGAAAAGGACAACCACCGGAATAATAATCTACGAAGAAGTTGATGAAATCTTTGTCACTAAAATAACATAAACTCCTATATTAAATAAAAATGAATATCATAAATACCATTATACATCGTGAAAGCATAAAACGAATCAAATACCAATTAAGTGTGTTACATCTAGGAGTTCATCTCTTCGCCTTGCGTGGAGTTTAGTGACACATGGTGAAGGTGATGACAGCAATAGCGGTGTGGAGCTTCATGGCAGCGCGTGGTGGATTAGCGATGCGTACTCGGCTATTGATGTGTTGTGTGTGTCCCTGTTGTTCATGCGCTCTCTGTTGTTCCTTTGTTCTCTGCCCGTTGTGTGTTGTTGTATTTATGGTAGAAAAAAACAACTCCTCATTGGAAACCCAATTGGAAACCAAATACAAATTGGAAACCAAATACAAATTGGAAACCAAATATAATTTGAAACCAAAAAAAAACAAAAGGAAAACAAAGGGGTCCCACCCCTTTGTTTAGATTATGTTCTAATAACAGGAAAGGTGGGTTTGGCTATGTTCATCCATATTACTCTTTTGTTCCACCAAAATTCAAAACTAATTTCCTTTATTTTTTTCTTTGGTTCTCTTTATTAATCTTTGGCTTGAGTGTCTCCCGCTCCACTTCGTCAATTTGTCTATGAATTTCTAAATTCGCCACACTAATGCACTTTTGTCATTTAAACTCCAAATCCTACAAAAATAAAATAATTAAACTAAAATACACTATTTGAAACACTAACAAATATAAATTAGGAGGTATATTATGTAATAATTATGTGAATATCAACTATGATCTGTTCTGAAGGGCCCTTTTGGGCTTTAATGCCTGGATCTGCCTTTTTGGGCTTTGCGAATTGAAATACTTGGTCCTCGTGATAAGTGATTTTCGCCACGTGTATGGTCGTGATGATAGTCATATATGATGTATCATCAACTACTTCCCCCTTAGTTAGTGAGCATTCTTTCGTTGGTCACTTACTCTATAACGGTTGGACTTTTGACTTCATCATTGTAACGCATTTAATGCCGTTAACAGCTGTTGATGTGGTTGCTATTCTTATCTCTCATCTGTATGTTCGTTTCTGCTCATTTTTGGGATTTTGTACAACCATCATGTCTCGCACGTCGTCTTATTAGGAGTCTTTTTATTGCTCAAACCTATAAAAGGTGGTGTGAGAGTTGTGTTTATCTCTTGACGCTGTCTTTGCTATTAGACTTTACTTTTTTTCTCCTCTTCTTTGCTCCTTTCTTTGTGCAGTCCATTTCCCATGTCTACTAACAGGATACTAGATGGTGAGGCGCTTAATGTCTGAGAGGAATTTTTCTTGCCTAAGAAGGCGTCACATGCAACGTTGGAAATTGTTCGCAATGACTACTCATTGTCGTCTGACCTCGAGATTGTTCTGCCTAGGAACAATGATAGTCTTTGTCGTCCAAAGCCTAGTTATATTGTGATATACCCTTGTATGTTTCAATCAGGTCTTAGGTTTCCTGTTCCAAAAATCTTCTGGGATTAAGACTTTTGGGCATTGCACCTGCTCAAATGGGTTCTAATGGCATGAGAGTAATAGTTTCTACTTGTGTGAGAGCCATTCTTTCTGAGATTCCTCTAACTACTAGGATTTTGCACTCCGTGGTGGGGCTTGTTGTAAGCAGTAATATTATGTGTTTTATCCGTTCTCCCACCTATTTTGGGAAGCACAATGATGATTACAGGGCTGGTCGAGATTTTGGTTTTATGCTTCGTCAACTCTGGCTATTTTAAGTTGCAAGATCGACAGATTATGAGGTCGTTTCGTCTGCCCAAGAAGTGGAAGAATTTGCACTTGTCTGCAGAGGAACAAGAGATCAATTATTGTTTTTTTAAGCTTCCTTGAGTTGTTGTGGAGTCGTTCCTCGCTACGAATGTTGTCGAGTGTAGTGGCTTGTACACTATGAGTGAGGTGGAACGGGCGGTGCTAACTGAAGCTCAAGCTGCTAAGATCGCTACTTGTGTTGTTCCTGTTGGTGTTAGTGATAATAGCATTGATGGGAAAGTGAGCTCTAATAAGGTGGTTACAGATCTAAATGCTCTTGTTAGAATTGGTGGTGTTAGTTCGACCACTAGAAAAAGGAAGCTTCATGGCCTACCAGTCCTTCGGAGCAACTGGCGATAAGCCTTGGTCGTATTCCCAAGAAGAAGCAGCTTGCTAGTTCTGTTCCTGGTACTACTCGGACTGCTCCTCGTCTGAGGTCGTCTGGTAAGGAAGATAGGGAAGAGGGTCGCCTATCTACCCAAGAGGTTGAAGAGATAAATCAAGTTTTGGAGAGGAGCAAAAAAAAGGTGACCCGTCTGTTGGACGAGCGTGAGAAGAGGCTCATTTCTACTCATGGTGTGCCAGACTTTGCCAAGTGGTCCAATGATGACCCTCGTATCCTCAACAATAAGAAGTTTCAGCTTGTTGTGGTGCGGGAAGGATTCGAGTACCACGAATACCATAGTTGACTTTGACCCACTGTGTGACGAAGAGGTCGTTGAACGTGGTCAGAGTTCTAAGTCTCCTCCTCCTTCTTCTCCTATTCGTGCTGATGACACAGTGAAATTTCCTACTTCCCCGCCTGCTCGTCACACTTCTGTTGTTGTTGCATGTTCCATTCCTGCCACTGTTGCTTGTCCCGCTCCTGCCACTATTGCTTTGAAAAGTAAAGGCAAGAGTAGTTTTTCTGTTATCACTACTATTCCGACTGTTCTTCCAGCTACTAAGGGTGAGGCTTCAGTACTCCCTAATCCCCAGATTGGTTTGAAGGATCCTAACCCTGAAGATATCCGCATTAAATTGGATGGAAACTTCAGTTGGTTTACCGAGATTGACGTGCAGATTAGTGCACATAATTTGATTAACAAATAACATAGGCGGTTGATTGAGAGGGTTCTAATGCCCGTGCAGAAGCCTAGTTGTCATATCGACCATAGTCTCAAACAGATAATGGAAGGGATGTCACCTCACTTATACTGAGGTGATGAGGTCGGACTACCGAGCTGGGCGTGGTCAGGTGGCCTCTCTTGAGAGGAAGATGGCAAGACAAACATTGATGTTTTCACACGTTCTCCATCAGTTTGACGTGAAGCAGGTGGAGGCTCTGCAAGACAAGTTCACTGTTGAAGTTGAGACTTCAGAGATTGAGTTGATCAGAGTTCGTGAATGGATGGACTTTATGCAGAGGGAGCAGTTTGTTGAAAAGGTTGGTCATGATGAAGCCATGCATTATGCTACTAAGCAATCTGTCAGTCGTAAGGTGACCGAGGAACGGGTGATGCAGTTAACGGCTGAGCTTTCTGATGCTAAGTCGAATGCTTTTGCAAGGCTAACCACTGTTGAGGGAGAACTCGTTTCAACCAAGAACGAGCTTGCAGCAGTTAAGGATAAACTGAAGATTGCAAAAGCGGCGAATTGGAAGAGGGTCGTTGATGGTCGAATCGACATCCTTGATTTCATGGAGAAGGAGGGCCTCAATCTGACTCGATATCATGGTTTGGCTGACCAGGTTTTCGAGAACGATGATGATAAAGAATGTGCTCTGAATCCGCCAAACAATTCAGCTGATGAAGAATAGTCATTTCCTCCTCTTTCTGATCATGTTATTGAAGAAAAAGCTTCATCCCCTTCTGCTGCTGGTATCACTGTTCATCCTCCTTTCAGCGTTCCTGCTAGTGATGCTCTGATTACTTCTATTGTCTCTTCTCCAACTGTTGAATCTTCTTCTCCTGAAGTAACCGTATAGAGAGATGAATGGATTAATTCTTTTTGTTGATAACCTTATGTTTTGTCTTTTTCATATTTATTACTCTTTGATCTGCATGTTTTTTTTGATAGATTGTGTCTTTGTAAATTGTCGTAATCGTGGCTTGTTTGTCATCTGAATCAATCACAATATATGGTCATTGACAGTAAATATGTGTTGATCTCGCTACTCGTACTTTATGTATCTTGGTAGTTTATACTTGGCTGAATTTTTGTCTTTACACTCATTTCTTGGTTGTCTGAAACTTTCGTTTCTTCTTGACTTCTTTAAGCATATTCCGTAATTTGACTTGTTAGTCGGGCCTAGAGATTTTACGAGTGAGTCTGATTTATACGTCCAGACTTTTATAAGTGTACTTCGTGAGGGCTTTACGAGTAAGTCTGACTTATACGTCCAAACTTTTGTAAGTATACTTCGTGGTCCAACATGTTGGTCGAGCTAGGAGGAATTACAAGTTAATTTGACTTATATGTCCAAACTTTTGTAAGTATACTTCATGGTTCGACATGTTGGTCGAGCCAAAAGGCTTTACGAGTAAATTTGACTTATACGTCCAAACTTTTGTAAGTATACTTCGTGGTCTGATATATTGGTCGAGCCAGAAGGTTTTACAGGTAAGTCTGACTTATATGTCTAGATTTTTGTAAGTATACTTCGTGGTCCAACATGTTGGTCGAGCTATAACGTTTTACGAGTAATTATGACTTATATGTCCAGACTTTTGTAATTCATGGTCCGACATGTTGGTCGAGCCAGAAGGTTTTATGAGTAAATCTGACTTATACGTCCATACTTTTAAGCGTACTTCGTTGCCGTATGTTTTAGTCGACAAGAAGTTTTATGAATTAGTCTGACATACATCTAGGCTTTTATAAGTTTGTTTCATGATTGATTAGACTAGAATTTCTATGTTTACGTCTAAATTAGTTGTCCTGGCCTTTATACATATATTTTAGCTTTACTCGTAGCCCAATATGGTGGTCGTGCAAGTTGTTTTATGAGTAGATGTGTAGTCTCACTTTGACGTCCTGACTGAACTTGTTGGTTTGAACGCAAGATGAGGGTTAGAATTTGGAAGCTTTATTGAAAATCCTGGTCCAAGCGCTCGATATTGCATGGTCGTGGTAGTTGTTCACCCTTTATGTCTTTCAACTAGTATGTTCGTGTTTTGTTGATTTTTACCAATTTGACTGATACGTCTCGACGCCAGCACTGAATATGCGATGATATCTAATCTGACTCTTAATGCTTCGCTATTATCCTTTGCTCGAAACTTTTGGTTCAAAATGTGGTCACATCGGCTTGTTCGTTTGCTTGTGGGTGGGCGGGTGCTGGGAAATGTTGTTTGATACTTAAGTTTACAAACAACTTTTTGAATTTCTTTGCCTTCGAATTGCTTCCCATGTCAGTGACAATTATCCTTGGGACTTCAAATCTGTTTATTATATCCTTCCAGAGAAAGTTTTCGATTTGAGCTTTGATTTTTGCCAATCTTGGCTAATGGTTTTACTTCTACCCATTTGGTGAAGTAATCCACTGCTACTAGTAAAAATTTCTTTGTCTGATACTGTAAGTGGTCCACCGATGTCCATTCTCCATTGCTCAAACAGCCAAGGGCTACTCATCAGGATTAGAGCTTTGTGAGCTTGTGTCCTTCCTCTTGGATGGTTTTCGCGTATGCCGAAGTGAATTTTTCTTAGGATTTGCATCGCTGGGTGGGAAGCATCCTAATAATGGTGTCATAGCAGATCTTCTGTATAGCCTGTCACTAACCGGTGTGTACCGGGCTGCTATGTTTTGTAGCTTACAAGCCTTCATTTTATATGTTGGAAGTATTCCGTTAGGATTGGAGTCATCCAATTGGTCTCCTGATTTGTTATACATGTTTCTTGCACTTCATTTTCCACTATTTAGTTGTCCTGTACTATGACAAGTGGATTATCAGTTTCTTCGGCTCATGATGCCTCATTGGCCAATTTTTTGACTTTATCATTCTCTGTTCTTGCACATAGTCGATTAGTTGTAGCTTGGAAGCTTTCCATCATCTCAGTAGTCTTTTGGTGGTAGGCTTTCATCCGAGCATCCTTAACTTGAAATTCGTCATTCAACTGGTTGACCACAAGTTTGGAGTTGGTGAAGATGTTGATTTTTGTCACTCCTAAGTGTTTGGCCAACTGCAATCCGACTATCACTGCTTCGTTGTTCGAGGCTTTGAAACTGAATTTAATTGCCTTTTCTAATATTACGCCTTCCAAGTTGTGCAGGATTATTCCTGCTCCACTTCCCTTCTCGTTGGATGCTCTGTCACAGCGTAGGATCCATTTGTGAACAGTTCGTTTGGTGTGCTACTTTATTTGATTAATGTTTGGTCGATGTTCATCGATATTCGCAAACTCAACAATGAAGTCTACTAATGCTCGAGCTTTCATCGCAATTTTGGGAACATGGCTAATGCCAAATTGGCCAAGCTGTATTGGCCACCTCACCATTTTTCAGATATTTTTGGTTGTGCAGCACCGATCGGAGCGGTTGTTTGGTCACGACTATGGTGGCATGAGCTTGAAAGTATGATCGTAGGTTTTTGAAGATACGAATATTGTGAGTGCTAGCTTATCAAGAGCCGGGTAGTTCACTTCTGCGTCCGCAAATGTCTTGCTGACATAGTAGACTGGCTTTTGTATGCCCTTGACGTTAGTGGGTGACTGTATGTTGAGGAGTTCTTGTATCTACTTTGGATCAACTTTGATTTTGGATTGTCATGAGGTCCGCTTTGGTGATGTTTCTTCTTTCGGTTGTCTAGTGTTTTGTTGATATCTTGGACTGAATGCATTCAACTATGTGCATGACTTAAGCTCGAATAGTGCAACGAAGGGGGCATTTATTATAACAGTCTTCTCATTCATTGAGATGTGTCCTTTGGGGGGTTATTCCCATCATGACTTATCTCCTTCTTAACGGTTCTCCCATAATTATGATGGTTTGCGCCACGTGAGTGTAAGGTCGCGATAGGGTAGCTAATGAATTCAAAATGCTTCTTAATCAAATCCTTGAGCCTACACTCTTCAAGGTACTCCAACTGATGACCTTCTTAGCAACAAGGTAGGCTGAGTAAAACCCAACACCGAATTGTGCAATCATCCTCACATCAGCGCCAGCTGCAAAGGCTTCCATGAATTCCTTGGTTCTAAACCTTGTAATGGTATTGAGATTGTTCACCGAATCAGATTTGTTCATGCCAATCCCACTATCAATGATGGAGAGGGTATTGCTCGGGGACCTCAGGTTGGGAATCAATCTTGCTTTTGTCAGTGAAACCCTCGAATCTGATCAGCTAGTTGATCTCTGCCAGAAATGCAAACGTCTTTGTGTACCCAAATCTAAACGATCTATCGATCAAATAACAATAGCGAAAGCTAGGTTTTAGAAATGGAATGTTGTGTTGTCATCTTCTAAGAGATCGGAATATGTCCAACTAAGTTGTAGTGGCTCCTCTGGTCGTGACTGATATTCACATAATTATTACATAATATATCCCTTAATTTATATATGTTAGTGTTTCGATTATTATATTTTATAGTAATTATTTCGTTTTCATGTCTTTGTAGGAATTTGAGTGTGAACGATGAAATCGTATTAAGGCGACAATTTAAGGAATGACAACTGGTCGATTCTAGCGGTGGTACAAAGTAGAGGGTCACATATCTAAACCCTTAAACCCAAAAACCTAACCCATAAACCCAAACCCAATGCCAAGCCCAATCCTACCCAAAGAATATTCTCTCAATTATACCTTGATTCTCTCCATGAATAATCCATTTATCTCATCTCTATTCATTATGCCCATTCTCTATAAATACAAGAGAAAAAGCGTGAGAAAAGGGAGGAAGAGAAGGGAATCAAGCATCAATAGTCAAAATCAAACCCTCGCACCCATCACCACCTATCCATCTCTCACCCCCTCTCTGTCCAGATCACTCCGCCATCACCGCCACCAGAGCCACCACCATCACCTGAGCACCACCACCACCACGAAACAGGGGCTCGACAACCCTGTTTCGCGTCAAACCTTCATTATGCCACCGTCCCTGTCCTTCTCCCTGTCCATCATCCATCATCCATCAACCACCATCTGTCATAACCACCACCACCTCCGGACAACACAGCCGCCACCACCATCATCCGAGCACTACCACCGTGAAACACGGGCGTGACAACCATGTTTCACGTTAAAAACTTCACCTCGCCACCGAGCACCAATCTTCATCTCGTCATCTCTCTCTCTCTCACACAACCACCATCACCCGAGCACCACCACCACCACCGCGCGCACAGAACAGAGGAGAAACAGGGAGCAAGTCCCCGTTTTTGCCCCTCACAGCCGCCCTCCTTCCTGTTTTCCTCTCTTCTCCACGGTCTCTCCCTCCTCCACTTCTCTCTCTCTGCTCCTGCATCACAACAGACCACGCAACCACGCCATCAGCCGCTGCGAAACAAAGCTCGCGACAGAGCACCACCGCTCCTCTCCTTCTCGTCGTTTCGTTATCTCAATTTTTGTTATCTCGTTGTTTGCTCACACTCTCTCTATCTTCTTGCATGTACCGGAGCCAGTTCGAGAGGAGAGGACGCTCGCGAGGAGTGAAGAACAGCGGCGAAACAGGGCGCATCGCGTTGGAGACGAAAGTGCAGGGGAGCCGCGCGATTTTGGCGGGAGGCTGAGTCAAACTTCTATTTTTGGCTATTCACACCCCCGAATCTGCTGAGTACCACCACAGAACATTTTGCAACCTTTTCTCGGGATTCGCGTCCGTGCATAGATGAGTTGCGGCGTACCACACCACGAGGAGATGACCACCGCTACCATGATCAACTAAACCCTTCGCCAAGGCTAAGACGAAACCAATTGAGTTTCAAGAGTTTGTTCTAGTTTAACTTTTTATTTTATTATGTGCTTAACTGCAAAATACATTTAATTTCTGAATATTAGTAAATTACTTTCACCGATTATATCGGATTTGATCTAGACTAGTCGGTAGTTTGAGTTTTCTTTACTAATGGTTAAAGCATCAGTTTTAATTGGTTAAGTTAGACTTGTGATTGAGTGTGCCGTAATAAGACACTCAATGCTAGGAGTTGAAACTTAATAAATTAGACTTGTGATTGAGTGTGCCGTAATAAGACACTCAATGCTAGGAGTCTATAATTTATGCTGAAGTTAATTGTAACATTGGATTTTAAAAACTGAATTGTTCTTAACGATCACATCATCGATGCAAGCAAGGGATTTTCATCCCTAAAGCTTCTCGCTTTAGAAAATAATAAGTTAGATTAAAATAACTTGAAAAACTGAATTGGTGGATTCAATGCCTTGGTTTCCCATCTCATATTCTTAAAAACTTTTTTATTTTGCTTTTTAATTTGATTTTTAGTTTAGATATTTTGATTGTTGTGACCGACCCTCTTCTAGGCGCAAGGTCCCAACACCCTCAGTCAACTTAACTCATCAATAACCACCTATTTTCTTCAATTAAGATTGCATAGATGCTAGGAAAATATTATACCCTATTTCTCTTTCCATAAATCCACATTCGATCCTTTACCGATTTAGTAGGAGTTTTGAGTACTAAAAAAGATGTGTTTGCTAGGGCATCGCATACTTGCACGCACTCATTGGTCCACAATATATAGCAACGATATTGTCCACAATTTAAACACCATCATATGAGGCCTTCCATTTGGGCATTGGTAGTGTGGGGTTTTCTCCAAAAGGCCTATTTGTTATTAGGGAGTGGACAACTTTCTTATAAACCTTCTTGATGACTCCTCCTTATTTAATGTGGCACTATTCAAGCCAACACTATCCCAACAATCTACACCTTTGGCTTGAATTGTCACACATCCTACAATCCATCCACCCGGTCCACAACATCTCAAAGTACACCTCCTCCTCAAGTGTCTTACGCAACCACGATCCTAAAAGTAGTACTTGGTGTACGGGTTTGACTATTCTCGACATTGTTGGCTCCATCTAGTCGCAACCACCACACTAACTCCACCTCGTCCTGACTTGTAGGACATTTCTTCTTGTCGTAGATCTGGAGCCTTACCCTATATCGTTCACCTGGGATACATGTGCTCCACCTGGATCTGGCTCGCTGCCATGTGCATACTCTCCTTAAACGATGTGTCGCCTACACCTCCACCTTGCCAAGTCCTCTTTGAACCGTTGGCTCTGATACCACTTGTTACAAATTAGTGTTACTACTAATCCCAGGATCTTAGGATTCAATGCAACAAATAACAACCAAAAAAATCAAGACTAAGGCGCAACCAAACCAATGCAATAAACTAAAAAAATCATAAAACAAATAACACAAGAATTTAACGTAGTTCGGCCAAACCTGCCTACTTCCACGGAGCACAACACAATCCACTATGAATATTAGAATCAAAGTTTACAATCACCAATAAAGCCTCACTCTTAGGTCTGCACAAACCTCCCACAAGAAATCTATATATAGATTCATGCAAGGAAGTCGTGTGCTTTCATACAAGGAAACATCATATTGTCTCCTGTAAGGAAACTTCTTATTGTCTCATACAAAGAAACATCATATTGTCTCATACAAGGAAATTTCTTATCTCATACAAGAAAACTAAAATATATTCAGACTCCACAAATCTCAACAGTGTTTGGGATGGATGATACTTCTTCAAATGGAACAACACGTACATACATGCTCTTAATTTGTGAACCAACCAATCGAAGCCATCATCCAAACCATATTTTCCTTACAACCATGCTCCTCCACATTACAGTTTGTCGGGTTCCAAATGCCCATAGCCATTTAGCTAAAAGTGTTGGGTTAGTATCTTTCACCTTGCAAATCCTCAATCCCGACCCCTTTTTGTTTTGGGTAAGGTTGTTGCTAAATAACATCACCATTTATGCTGAAGGACGCCACAACCATAATTTTTTTTTAGATCTACTGAAGGACAACGCCAACTTCACCTTCTCTTTTCTCTTCACCATCTGCCAATATTAAGCTATCCAATCTCACTGTTCTTACAATAAAGGTGTGTTTAATTGGCACCATTTGCCAGGCCAAATCCCATTGAATTGTCATTGTGTTCCACAGAGTGGAGTTATCTCATTTCGTTTTCCCAACCAATCATGTTCTTCCTTACCTTCTAAATCACCCAAAAAACAACAAGAAAAAGTTATCCAATAAACACTTGGTAGCTTGGAGAGAGAGATGCCTACTGTTTCATTTACTAACCCACTGATGTAACTACCTATCCTTTGGAAACAATAGCATGCATTCCTAGTTTCATTAGCCCACACAACATTAGAGAGAGGACAATGGAGGAAAATTAAAGGTAGATGGCTTTCACAAGGGTGGGTACTACTTGATGATACATCAAATAAGACTATCATCATGTTCGTACACGTGGCGAAGATCACTTATCATGAGGACCAAGTATTTCATTTCGCAAAGCAAAAAAAGGCAGATCCAGTCATTGGGATAATGTTGGCTTGAATAGTTCCACATCAAGTAAGGAGGAGTTGTCACTAAAGTTTATAAGGAAGTGATCCATTCCCTAATAGCAATGAGACCTTTTGGAGAAAACTCCACACCACCGAGCCCAATATGGTGGTGTTTAAGGTGGGACAATATCGTTGCTATATATAGTGGACCAAGAGGTGCGCGACGTCCTAAGACTATTAATCCCTCTCGCCTGCCATCCCAATCCAATCCAAGTTCACCTTTTCGATCGGGTGATGATATTTTTTGGATTCTTTCTTGCTCATGGCAAAGTCCCAACCTTGATAACCTAGCAAAGAAATCTTTTATCATCACAAATAGTTGTACCCACCTTTGTGAAAGCTATCTAGTGTAGAATTAATCAATTGACCACCTTTAATTTTCCCCCATTGTCCTTTCTCTATTGTTGTGTGGGCTAATGAAAGTAGGAGTGCATGCTTTTGCTTCCAAATGGGTAGTTAGTTATATCAGTGGGTTAGTAAATGGAACAGTAGGCGTCTCTCTCTCCGAGCCACCAAGTGTTTACTGGATAACTTTTTCTTCTTGTTTTTTTTTTGGTGATTTAGAAGGAGATGAAGAACATGTTTGGTTGGAAGGACGAAATGAGATAGCTCCACTCTGCGGAAAACAGTGAGATCATGACAATTCCAAACAAAGCTTTATTGTAAGAACAATTGGATTGGATAGCTTAATATTAGGAAATTCCTTCTTCTCTTTTCATTTCTTTTGTTATTGTTTTGATCCTCTTGCTTCGTTTTGCATTATCTCTTTTGGTGAAATGAATACAGTTATTCATCAAAACAGATAAATTAATAAATAAATAAAAATCCTCGACTAAGCACTTATCAGACTTCAAGCAATACCATTTACAAAAAAAATCTTTCAAGCATACACTACAAGAAAACTGTATTTTAGCGACGGTGGCCAAAGGTATTTAGCAACGGTTATAACCGTCGCTACATAATACTGCGACGGTTGGACAACCGCCGCTAATAAAGGCGTCACTGGGGTATTCAGCGACGGTTTTCAGCAACCGCTGGCATAACCGTCGCGATATACATATAGCGACGGTTGTCAATAAACGTTGGCAAAACCGTCATTGAATACTATATAGCGACGGTTGCAACCATCGGCAAAACCTGATGACCTATACACTTTTTTGGCAACAGTTATTAACCGCCGCTAAAATTCATAAACACATAAACGGCTATAACCACCTCTAATTCTCTTTGATTTTTATTTTTTTTTACCAAAAAACCCACATTTTTCAACCTGTAGTGCTTTCTTTTCATAGGGTGAAAACAATCTATCTAACATGTGCACAACTTCTAAACTCAAATAAAAAATCAAATATAAATGACACTAAACTTTGATACCATCATCACACATTAAAAGGGACCTTAATTTCATTTCAAAATCAATATCACATGGTCTAGAGAAAACTATAAATTAAATTGTTACATATTCTCAATGTTCACATCTAACCACCAAAACCGAAGTTGTACAATGGCTGGCTAGTTCGCTTAAAAGAAACTGAATTACGAAATGCTCCACAAGCTTTGGTGCTCATCAATGATCATGTTCTCCCTGCAATATGGAATCACAAAAAAATATGAGAATATTTCACCACAAAACCAAAACAAAGGAAATCAAGAACAATGAATTGAAAATAAAATCATATTTCAATCATCTATGCTCCATATGGCTATATTGTCATTTGGTTAAATCCACAATTGAACTGGCCGAGGAATCAGACCTGCTAGATAAGTAAGTAACAGATAACCATGGCATCAGAGACAAACAAAAGTTCTGAATGATGCTCAGTTAAAAACAAACTTGAACATTAATTCAGTGTGTCATATAAATGAAATTGTTGCTGAACAAGAGGAAAATAAACAAAAAAGATGGGATTATTCTTAGGGTGCTAGGAATACATCTGCCTGCAATTATGCAGTCCAACAAATCTTGGTTAATAACCATTGGGAGAACAAGAATAACAACCCAAACTATATGAAATAATGTAGTATTTACATGGATAAAGGCAGTGACTACTAACCTATTAGCAAACACAAAACTAGGAAGCTAACAGCCATTTTACTTTTATAGACAACTGTGTAAAAGATTTCCTATTCCATGTGATAATAGCCTCCTACGTCCCAATTGGTATTCGGGAGTTTGAAGGATATAAACTGAATCGATCTTAGATATCTAACATTACAGCAAGAGGCCTTATCATTTGAAAATAATAAGGGAGAGATCGTGACTTAAGGCATCCATGATTTTCTGAAGAGGTATGAACAATTTTTCAGTGAGCTTAAGGCACTTCATTAGGACCTACTTTTCTATTCTTCTAGCTAATGACTTATTGTGTATGTTTTAGGGAAGGCAATTTTGTCGCTGACTGGCTGATTCTTTGGCTTCACAAGCTCAACTGTCAAAAAATTAAAAGTTGTAGGACTGCTGGAAGCTTGCCTTCCAAAGCAAAAGGCTTACAGAAGCTTGACAAGGACTGAATCTTATCTTTGAGAAGGAAGATCATTAGTATAAAAAGGTTGCACACTTGAACATAATCATGGATGCTCATAGGGTGAAGACCTATTTGGGATGTCATGATGTCCAGAGATGCAGGAATGTCTTTGATGTTTCATGGTGGAATGGTTGTACGCTAGGTTTTAGGGGTTAAGTCTTGTTCCCTGTCCCACAAATATGAGAGAAGAGAGAGAGAGAGAGAGGATATATAAAAAATGCATCAAAATAATTGAAGGAAATTCGAAAAAGAAATGTCACAGTAGCAGACAATCTCTTTCTTCTTCATCTATTCGTAATATTTATACTGCTACTATCAAGGCAAATTTTACAGAGAACATGCAAACATGAAGGTGATACACAGATCACAATTTGAAAATAGGGGGAAGGAGAACCAACCAGGAATATTTCATCTCCAGTAGCATATTTCCCAGCATAGCCTTTTAGAAGTTTCTCAAGTGCTGCAACACGAGAAAAGTACTGATCAATTGAGAACAAAGTACTGGTTTATAAAAGAAAAATTCAGCAAGGTCAATCCTTCCCATCATCACTACATTTCTAAATGCAGCCAAGTTATTGAGGAACTTCGAGCAGAGTCGGAATATCACTACATTTTTACATTTCTAAAAGAAAAATCTACCTCTATTCAACTATAACCAAATTTTGATTACAAGTAGGGTCTTTACTCAATTATAATTAAACTTACAAAATTCAATTACAACTAGGGTCTTTATTCAATTACAATTAAACTTACAAAATAAATCAACTTTATAAACAATATGAAACTCCAATCAATTGATAACCTCATTTGAGGTATGATGATCCCTACTAGGTGTAGCCTGTATGAAAAAGCTGAGGAAACTATGGATCATCTTTTCTAGATCTATCTCTGAGGAAGACAACACTCCCACCCCCACTGCTCATAGCTTCCTGCAGATGGCTTCAAAGTGACACGAAAATGAATGTTCTCATATGGGCACTTGGCTATGGAAAAAAGTGTTTTTTGCAGTTATTTGGGTGGTCTGGAAGGACAGAAATGGTTGAACTTTCAAGGACAAGAAGAAAGACCATTCGGAATTATGTAATGAAATCAAGGTTCTGGCTTGACATTGGGGAAACATATGGGAAAGTTTACGAAACATTCCATTCCACGCTTGCATGTTTGAGTGGGAGAGCATGTTTTATTTTATTTGTAGCTAAAATCTTGTATGTTTATGTTTAGTCACTAGTTTTCCTTCTTTTTAACGAAATGAAATCTGCTTTGTTTTGTTGATCATAACAAAAAAAAATTATGACCCCCCTTATTTTACTCTATCTTTCTCCCCGCCAGGAATTCGACAAGCTTGCCGCCAATCCACACATAGGAGGCTATTATTGCTTGCAAGGAGAAAATGGACATCATTATAACAGTTATAGAACTGAGACTACGATCAAATAGTCCCTGGGTTCATTTTATCTCCTATTGTCCAATATCAATACATATTAACTACAAGAACAGATGGAATTCAGATGAGGTGGATGCTTATGAGTGTGGGGAGATGATAATCACATAGGATACACAAAATATGAGGGGTTTTGGTGCCACAAACATATCTGAGGATGAAGGTAATGCCAATGAGACATTGTGTTTGTGTGTAGAACATCAGAGTCTTAGGAAAGGTGATGTGGTAGCCCAACAAAAATTACATGATACGCATTATTGCTATAGTTGCAGGGCTCACATTCTCTAATAAGTAGGAGGCTATCTCTCTTCTCAAATCAAGTAAAAAATTTACCATGGCAATACAGAAATAAACCTAAACGCAAGTTTGATATAAGAGAAAGCAAAAAAACGAATGAAGAAACATGTAAGGAACTAATGATACTGATTCTGTTTTGCATTTTTGTTAATAAATTGAAGATAATAATAAGAAAAGAGTACTACACTAAAAATAATTAAATATTGCTATTACTTATATCTTACCACAAACCAGTCAGAATAGCTCAAGAGTTCATCAGTATCAAAAAATTTTCTTCTAAAGGCGCTACCTTCCAAAGCCAAAGGAACAAGTTTCATTTCTATAGGCCGTATCAAAGCCGTTTTTTCAGCAACCTGAAGACAAAATGATGTAATTTCAAGAAAAAATTATTCAGAACAAAGACTAAAGTTAAAAAGAAGTCGAACGTTTCTTGCATTTAATAACCTTCATAGCCATCTATCAGTCATTTGATTACAACACACCCAGAGTAACAAGTAAAGTCACAGTAAAGAGTTCCTTTGATCGGCAAAAGTAATATGCCAGTCTAACAACTAAAACTCAAAGAGTTCCTTACAACACACCCAAAGTAACAAAGACTCAAAGAAGGTTGCTTGAACATAAAAATCAGATAGATCCATTCCCTAAATCTGCTTCATAAAGGAGCAAGAAATCAACAAGTGATCAAATGATTCTTCATAATGCTCACAAAAATATAGTTATTAAAAAGAACAGCCCACAAAACAAAAGTAGCTCTTGGAGGCACTTCCTACAACCACGAAAGGGTAAAGTTTGCAGATTCTCTCCTGCAGATCAGAATTCGGAATATAATTCCCTCCTTAACTTCTCAATCTAAGATTTGTTACGAGACTGCATAGCTGCCAAAGATCTCAAAATAGTGAACAACCTGCAGAGTAATTCCCAAATTTCAAAATTCAGCAAGAAAAAAGCAAAAAACCTAAATAAATTCAAAGATGATGGGTGGTACCTGATTAGCAAAAGGAAGATGTGAAATTTAAGGAGCCTGAAAAAATAATAAAAAAAACCAAAATTCCCAATTCTCTTCTAAACTAACCTAACCCAAAAACCTTACCTCAAGAGGAGAGATTTCAAGAACATGTTGAGTGATTGTTGGTGATGATTGTTCGTCAATCGGGAGAGAGGATGAAATTGATCTCTCAAATCCTTGGATGTTGAAGTTGGAGGAGCAACAGATCAGGCGTTACATGGTGAGAGGTCGACGATAGTCGGCGATGAGAGGGGAGGGGTTGCGGTGCTTGGCAGAGAGAGGTTTTTCATTGATGGAGATACCTGTTGAGAAAAGCAGAGAGGAATGAGAGAGATGTAATTATGGGGAGATTAGGGTTGAAGATGGAGAAACAGCGAGAAAGAGATGCACTCATCCCTTAGTAGGTCTGCCACTGGTGAGCGGAGAGGGCGAGCAGAGAAGATCACAACAGATGGAGAGGAAAATCGCAGCAGAGGGAGAGGGGAGAAGCGTCAGGCTACTGTTTTTAGGTTTAGTTTAGGTTTTAGGGAGAGAGGAGATCGTGAACAACCATCCTAAAATAATATTGATCCACGACGGTTGAACAAGCGTCGTTGAATAAAGTTTATTACGACGGTTACAACCATCGCCATTTACTAAAATCGCCGTTAAATAATATTAATCTATGACGGTTGAACAAACGTCGTTGAATAACATATTTAGTGACGGTTTTTATGAAACGTCGCTACATAACCGCCGCTAAATTACAGTTTTCTTGTAGTGATAGGATGATTAATTGAGCTAATTTCTCATTATAATTAGGGACCAAGGATTGTGGTTTAGTTTTTCGAGTTCATTTCGATATCCCGATTTTAAGAAATATTTTGGTGTGTAAAAAAAAACGTAAAAATTTCAAGGATACATAAAAAATATATAATGAATTTCGAGGGTATATGAAAATGTGAAAAAAAAAAAAAAAATATATATATATATATATATATACAAGTAATAAATGAATTAAACATATTAAATGAAGCCTAAATATCAAAAAATGAAACTAACATGAAATCAATATATAAATCGAAAATTAAGGGGTGGTTTCAAAAATCGGTATATAAGTAGAAGAAATGATAATTAGAAAATCAGGGAGTTGGTTTTAAAAATCAATAAATAATTAGAAGAATTGATAATACGAAGAAAAAAAACCCCAAAATTTAGGGAAAAAAACTCCGAAAATTTTCGAAAAAACTGTCAAAATATGTAATTTTTGGTAGCTGGGTTTTGTATTTTTACGAAAAAAACAAAAGTTACGAAAAAATTTCAAAATTTATGAAAAAATCTCAAAATTAACGAAAAAAAATCTCAAAATTTTTTGAAATAACCCTCGAAAAAATGTAACTTTTATTTTTCCCTTTTTCTTTTTGTAATTTCAAAAACAAAGAAATTTTGTTGAAATTTCGCGAAATCGCATTCCTTGTTAGGGACTAATTTAATCCGGAAATTTGCTAATTAATGACACAAGTCAAAGCTTAACTCGGTTTGCATCTTTCACGACCCAAATTGGCCCAGGTCACATAAAAATCTAGGGAGAAAAAACAAAAGGAAGACATTATTTTTTCAATTTTTTTGGTCAAATATTTATAATAGCTATTAGTTAATCTCATGTTGTTAAAACATAATTTTATTATAATTTACCTTTTGCCGACTCATGAAATTGGTATTGATGGATCAGTTTTCGTTCTCCTTGACCTTGACGTGCACAAGGAACACACGTGAGTCAAACACCACCGTTGTGGTGGCCGATGACACTCCGATGCTCAAGTCAGACAAGGCTTGAGAAAGGTGTAATGCTTGAATTAGGTTATGTCGTGTACCTTAGTTCCCCAACCTTGTGCCCTATTTTATCATGTGAGTCTTTGTTCGACTATGCCTTTAGTGGCGTGGTTTACGAAAATATATATGTTTAGAGATCATTTCCTTGTGGAGAGTTGTCCATGCAAAAGAGTTTTCATGCATGACTTATACTCTGATATTTGTTTCCTAATATAAGTTAATGTATTGTTGGCATGCCCATCCTAGGTCAATCTCCTAGATAATTGCTTTATCTAGTCTTACGAGTATTGGGGTCGATCATATGACTTATGGGCTCAATATAGCATTGTTGATTGGGTCAAACCCCTTGGTACCCGCCTCAGTGGGCTTGGAGTAATCTAGGCTTAGGGCCGAACTAGGACAGGTGCTCACTTGGAGGCACGTGCCAACTTAATCATCATGACACATGTATGATGCGAATTACTAAACGGTTTGGTGTATTATCAGCTACTCCCACCGAGCTAGTGGGCCAGCACGTCGGTCAATTAAGTCATGTCAGGAGGGAACTGAACAGTCGTGATGATTGAGCCTGAAGCGTTTCCTCGAGCGACACACATTATTAAATGGGTATAAAAAGGCGTGAATCTCTATTTAAGCTTTCGTCTCTACAGAGTTGAGTTTTTTTACTTCTACAATTTTCAGAGACCCTGTTTTGTTGTTTCGCTCATGCATTATTGCTTTGTTCAACTTCCGCTTTCGCAAGGGTTAATCGAAGGTTAATACATTCTTCAATGATGGATCAGAATCTGCTTCCTAATAAATTAGTCGCCTAATGCAGTGCATTTTTCAAGAAGTTAATTTTAGAAGTGGATTTGGTGAATCTCCGCAGAAGTGGATTCGATCCCTGACAATCTGAATCTTTTTACCTTGGGAACTAGTCAGACGCCATTGTCTCTCCCAAGTGGATTCATTTGTTTGCACATGGGTATGTTTCAATCGGAAATAAATTGATCCACCCAAGGCCCTTTGTTTAAAACTCATTCTTTGTCACTTTTGGACTAAAATGAATGAGATTTGAGGAAAATCTCCATTTCTGGATGATAATCAACGAAAACGAATTAGTATTCCTTCACCTCACTATGCATGACCAAGTTTGAGAAAATGATGGAACTATAACACTTCTGTTTTTTTTTTCTTCTTCTGAATATATCACTTCCCCATTGTTTACCACTCATTGCTAGCACACACTTTTCTAATTTGTGTATCTGACGTACCCTTTTAACTTAAAAGGGTTTCACCTATATTACAACCTTATAGGCTCTCACGATAAAGTTGAGTTTACTTTGAACTTGAGTTTAGATGCATCTTAATCATTTAGAAAATGAATGACATAATACTAAAAAATCGACAACAAAATAATTATTTTGGGTTTTTTTGGCCATCATTGAATTCTTCACGCATGCTCTAAACTAGCAACTAATGTTTATGCGTAAGTATGATTGTTAAAATTTATATTTAACATATCATTGAAAGTTTCAAGTATACCAAATTCTCTTATTTGAATATTCTCTTGCCTCTGTGACTCATTTTCACAAGGAATTCTTGTGTTATCAACTTCTATTAATCATATTTTCTTTTCTGGCTCATCTTCCAACTTGTAGAACACATTTAGTAGTGTTTAATTGGGGCATTGGGTTAAAAGTACTAATTTGGATTTTTATTGCCAGTTTAGGATCCAATTAAATTTCATTTAGCTAAAAGGACCCTACCCAAACTAAAAAATTGTTTACTAATTCATTTCATCTTTATTTGAGCAGAAAGAACCTTACCCAAGGTGAGCCATAACTCGCTTGGTGATATTAATAGAGATATTTTCTTTATTCCACTTACGTGGGTTTCAAGACATGCATGTGGAGACAACTCAAATTGTTGATGATGTTGATAGTTAATTTTTGCTCAAACAAATTAAAAATAATAATTTTGATTTAGTAGGTTCATTTTAATTAAATGAAAACTTAGGGGATTATAAATGGGCAGTAAAACTTAAAATTGGACATTTTAGTCTAATAACTGGACTATATAACGCGCTCTCAGCTTAGAAATAGTGATTTACAGTCTTCAACTTGATTTTTGGATTATCCATTTCGCCCTTTCAAACTCATGCTATGTACATTTAAACCCAGCCCATTTAAATATTCATTAATTACACTTAAGTCCCTCATGCCAATGGAATACTAGCTCAGCTGGTAGGCTTGTGACGGATGGTATCATAGGTCCAGGGTTTGAACCCTGCCTGCGACATTTGGGGTGGAAAAAGCTAAAGGATAAAAAAAAATTATACCTAAGGCCCTAACATAATATATTTTAAGCCTTCTAATTATTTATAAATTATAAAAATGCCCTCACATGTAACATTTTTTATTTTCCATCAAAGTCGCCCTTGTAAACATTCATTAATTATATATAAGCCCCTAATATAATTTATTTAAAACACTTAAATTATCAATAATTATAAAAAATCTCTTACATTTAACTTTTTCATTTTTCATTTTGCTCTCTACATTTCATATTTTTTTACAATCAAAGCCAGTTCTTCTCGAATATTGATTAATGAACAGTAAAAGTTGTATATTTTCAATATGTTTTTCAGTTTTCAATTTTGCCCTACCAAAATTAAACAATGACTATTATATCCCCATCTTTTCCTTCCCTCTCCTCTTCTCCATTGCCGTCGTTCACCTTTTAACTGATCCCCGCCTTGCTCTTTCTCTGTTTTGCAATAACTCTTCTTTCTCCATCTCTGTATTCTTCACCTCCACTATTTACGCGCATGTAGTCTATCATTTCCACTCCAAGTATATATTTAATTTTGTTTGTAAAAATTTATCATTTTTTTAATTTTTTTGAAGTGAAAAATACACGATCTTTTATCAGGATGATTGGAAATGCTGGAGTTACTCATAGGGGCAAAAATGAGAAAAGTATTTGGAAACCGAAACCCTAACGTAGAGCGCTTTACTCTTCCCCTTATAAGAAAGAAACCCTAAAAAAAAGAGAGAGAGAGGCGAAAGAGATGACGAGGAGTTTGAAGAAGAACAGGAAGAAGAGAGGTCATGTAAGTGCCGGTCATGGACGTATCGGGAAACATCGAAAGCATCCAGGAGGTCGCGGTAACGCGGGAGGTATGCACCATCACCGAATCCTCTTCGACAAGTACCATCCTGGCTACTTCGGAAAGGTGGGTATGCGTTACTTTCACAAGCTTCGCAACAACTTTTATTGTCCCGTTGTTAACATCGACAAGCTTTGGTCTCTCATCCCTCAAGAGGCCAAAAACAAAGCTTCTCCCGGAAATGCCCCTCTCATCGATGTGTCTCAGTTTGGGTATTTCAAGGTCTTGGGGAAGGGTTCTTTGCCTGCCGACCAACCCATTGTCGTCAAGGCCAAGCTCGTTTCAAAGAATGCTGAGAAAAAGATTAAGGACGCTGGTGGTGCTGTGCTCCTCACTGCTTAATAACTATTTCCTTTCCTGCTCTGCTACCCTCTTACTAGTACATTACATTTTTCCTTTTTTTCTTTTATTTTATTAATCTTATTAGGAGGTTATTTCATTTTTCAAGCATTTTTAGATGATGTGCTATTTTGTGATTGTCATTGTGTTGCAATATATTTTCATATTTTTACATTGCTATCTAATTTGCATGTTAAAAACTGAATTAAAAGCATGATAGAGTTTACTTTCCGTTTAATAATGTTTGGGGAAATTACATGTTTCTTCCCTAGAGGAGTAGTAGTAGTTTGAATTAGAGAAGCAACATGTTTGGTGTGGCCTTTGTGTCATGCTCTTGTTAAACATAATAATCTTGTTTTGTAATGTAAAATATGGATTTGAATAACATTTTTGGGAGTTAAATATTAACTTCGTCATAGAATGGGTGGAGTGCTTCCTTCATTTTCTAGACTTCATTGTAACCTGTATTTGATATTTATAAGTAACGTATCTTGGGAATGAAGAGCCTTTTTAATGGTTTGCATTTTATGGTGATAAAAAGTCATGCGAACAAGGCCAATAGTTGTTTTTTGTGAATGTAGGGAAAATGTTCCTAAACCTTGTTCTGAGAGTTCAATCTAACATTCTCTGTTAGAAGTTGTTTGTTGATAAGCAACTTAGGTTGCTTATCAACAGGTTGTTCCTTTGTAAGTAGTTGTTTCTAAATGTTACTAGTCCCAGTTTTGGCATAGTGGAATTATAATGGCTCATCCTTTTCCAAATGTTAGTAGTCCTAGTTTAATCTTAGTTGAATTAGAATTGAATTTGAACTAGCTTGTTGACTGCCATCCTCCTCCAAGTGTCATCTTGATTTTTTTGTCAAACACACTGCAACAATAAGAGAATATGCAGTCTTCTTCCTCAATTTTGTGTTCAATTGCGGTGCTCGTTTTGTTGATTGCCATCTCCCAAATGCTGCTAGTTCTATTTTATCGTTGCTCATTTTGTTTTTTTTTGTTAAAACATTGCATTCAAACAAAATACTAGCTATTACATAAGCTTCTAAACACAGAAGTAGCTAAATTGTGAGCTTCATAATTAAGTTCACGCATAATAAATTTACAGTACCATAAGTCAAAATTAGAAAGTAAGCGCCTAATATTCCTTATAATAGGACGACGCACCCATCGTGTGGCCAAAAGAGAAAGCTGTGAGTCCTGCTGTAAGATCGAGTTAAGTACTCATGAATCTCCTAAGAGAAGGCTTGAATCCCAATGATTTACCTGTATCAAGATAAGTGTTGTTTCGGCTGCCCCTACATTTCGCCATGGCACTATGTAATAATATGCCAGTAATCGGACTCGCCACCTTCGTCAAAACATCACCTTGCAGGTTGACTGCCAAAATACCCATGGATCCCTGTTGTGAATCAGGAAAGAAGCTAGCATCATATGAGATAATAATCATATCATGGGGAATAGAAACTGATAGAGTAAGATCAGTATTGGTTGTCCTATTGATGTTGTGGAGTCTGGCACAAAGAATTTGTTCCCTAATACATCTGACCCGGGCTGAACTTTCCTAGTAAAAAGCCCAATTAGAGCAAGGTCAGTTGTGGTAGGGTCAGAATGGGGTAGAGCTGCCGTAAAAGCCTTGGTTAGGGCGTCATGGAAATCGCTAGTGGTCTTGCGGGGAACTGATTCGGTAGAGAACCATTGATTAAATAGAAGTGTCCACGTATCCTTAAATTTCCTGAGAAAAATTGTGGGGTGGAACTTGATTTTGTTGAAGATACAATTGTTTCGAGTCCACCAGACCCTTTAGAGGAAAAGGGCAAATTGGGAGAGCAATCGCTCCTTATCCAATCTGTTAGAGTTTGTCGTTTGCCACATGAAATTGAAAAAAGAGGGATGGAGGCCTGATTGAAATTTTGCATAAGCCAATTGATGAGAATGGGTGAAAGAAGCCAAAGACGGTGTGTGATTGGGCGGCGGGAGAAAAGATGTGAGACATCTTCGCTACGACTTTCAAAGAAAGGGCAAACATCTTCAATTGGGACGTGGATTCTGACCAGATTAGATCTGGTAGGGATAATGTTCTGTGCAATTTTTCAAACAAGGAAAAGTGTAGCAAGAGGCCGAGGGGCTTTGATTCTCCACAGATCTGGGAAGACATGTTTGTTGAAGGCCTGAGTAATGGTGTTAGAGGAGGACCCTACCAGGTTGTCATTGGAAAAGGCAGTGGTAGCGCTTTTGACAATGAAAATGCCATTCTTAGCCGGAATCCAGATGGGACTATCAGGGATTCTTGAGTCTCTCAGATTAGTGTTGACAATATCATTTGCCACTGGACCCGGAAACAGAGAGTACACCAAATTTTTGTTCGAGGTGATGATGTTGTTTTCCTGGGTAATCCAGAGGTCAATTAAGGAGCCAGGTAGATTTTGAAGGGATTGGTCCAGGAGACAATCTTTGAGCATCATATTAGATTTAACCCAACAATCATTCCAGAGAGCAACTTGTTGACCTGCCACACAAACCTCGTTTTCATCTTCTGAAAGGCAGTAATGTTACCCCCTCCAAGCAAAGGAGGCTATGGAGGGTGCTTTGGCTAACCTAGAAATATGATTATTTTAAAACATAAAGCTTTGAGTTGAAGATTGGTGTGAGGGGAGGATATGATATTCGCCCACTTTTAGCTGCAAAATATATCCCCTCACCGGAGCACCTAGTCACATACCCTGGTGCATCACCTACAAGGGCCACCCGCCCTGCCAACCTCCGCGACCAAGGGTGCTCCGGGATGGGGTGCGCCTCCAACCTGATGGTACACAAACAACAACTAAAGAAATTTGCAAAGATGTAATTTACACACCACAACAATATCAAGATTATAGAAGAAGAAAGAAACGATTTAAAAAGCAAATTAGACAGAAAGGAAAAAATAAAAAGTTTTAAAAAATGAAGTTTTTAAGAAAAAGTAAAACATATAGAGGTAAAAAAATATCCTAAATATGTTAAAAAAAACCAACATCTAAAAATGTAAATATTTCATATGTGGAAATCCAAATCATCTAGCTAATAAATGTAATCAGCGAAAAAATAAAAATTATGAAAACAGAGCAATGATAATAGAGGATTTAGAAGAAGATGCAGTAAGTATAGATAGTAATGATAATAGTGAGATCCTAAACATAGCAAGTGAATAATTCTATTATTTTGAAGATATAAGTAGTGAAGAAGACAATAGTGACGATGAATATACTTATATGAATATAGATGGTTGTGAGGAAGACCATCAGTATTCATATATGAATAACAAAACACAAACAAATAAAATACAATTAGAAGAATTGTAAGAATGCAAACATGAGTTTATACATAAACATGGATCTAATAATATAAGATGCTATATCTGTAATTATTTTCCAAGTATAGAAAACTGTCATAAATGTAAATTTTGTAAAAAAGAAATTTGTAAAATTTGTTTAAAGTCAGTATTTAACATAGACACAAAAAACGAACAACAAACACTAACACAACATCAGATAGAAATAGAAAAAATAAAACTAGAACATGAGAAAAAATACTTTGAATTACAAAAGCAATAATTTTTTCTTATAAAACAAATAGAATATTTAAAAGAAGAAAATACAAATTTACGAACATAAATAAAAAATTTACAATTTAAAATACAAAGTTTAGAGACTAAGCTTAGTGAAACTTTAGATAATGCTAAACTTTAATTGAAGAATCTCACAACATAGACATTACATCTATTCAAAGAAGTGAAAAAACTTATTTACTACCATCAACAAACCTATTAAGTGTCTTTACCAGAATAAAATTTCCTAATGGAGAAACAAATGATATAATAGCAATGATAAATACCGGATATACTAAGTCTCATTTAGAAGTCGAATATGTCCCTAGTCAATATATTCATACTCTTGATAAACCCGTTTATGCTGAACAAATGGATGGATCTATACGACCAATTACTCGATGTCTTCGAAATTGTGAAATATCTTTCTTTGATCCATATAATAGTTACACATAATATTTTCCTTTTACCACAGGTTTGGTTAGATAAAATTAATCACAGACATAAATTTATTATTGGTCTTAATTTTATTCGCAATCTCAATGGTAGTATGTTAATTGGCAATGATTATGTTCAATTTTTCAAACGCATTGTCGTTACCCCTACTGATTATTTAGTCAGCCGACTGCCAAATCCACCCTTTCTTAATCCTTCCCCAAAGTCGCATACGGAGCGTGGTGGTACGAATAACCCAAAATCAAAGACACAAAAAATACCAAAAATATTAGAAAGGCTAGAAGTAGGAAAATTAGAAGAACTAGACATAAATGAAGATGAAATAAATTTAAACTTATGATATATCATAAGAGAAAATGTCACGCCCCGATTTTCGAAGAAACAAAAATTCATGTAGGATTATCCGTTTCCCTAAAACTCGGGACGTGAAATTCAATAACAACAGACACGTTTAGAGGCAACGACTAAAACATAGTTTAGAAAATAGAAACAAACTAAAATTAATAATAAAACTCTAACCAGGAAAGACTGACGTTGCTAGTCCCACTAGCGGAACTCCAGTAACGCTGCTCAAAAGTCTCTAAAACCTGAAAGGCTCATCGGCTACATTCCCAAAGGAATGTATCCAAGAAGCAAAAACTCACTTGGGTCAGCAATAAAGCTGGTGTGAGTAATCTTCATCCCAAAATCAATAAATTCACACGTGATAACATCAAGCTAAGCACAAACAATAAACAACCACACCAATAGGTAGTTCCTCAATGAAGCAAATGTGTCATGCAAGAAAAACGCAGTTCAAAGAATTTAGTTCCTCAACGAGGCAATCATGTCATCATCCCAATTAAGTAAATATGTATTTACTTGTACTTACACTGTAGAAGTTGACTATGACAAGTCTGACCTGCAGAAATATTAGTGGACTTGACATCCTACATGAAAGGGTTAGAAACAATATAACATAACATAAGTTATTAATTAAACAGTTGTCTTCGAACAATATTTGACTTAAACATATTATTCATTTTTAACGGATTGATCACTTAGACGATACCACATTCGCACCACCTCCGCGTCGAACATACATGCCCGTATGCATCTCTCATATAAAGGAGGACTACTCCTTCATCCATGCCCAAGTGGGGACACATCACATACAGGCATGCATCACCGGATACTCCTAACTATATGAGTAACAAAAAGCCACTTTTGGGCTATCAATGCGCATAAAGTCACGTCACATTTTTTACGGATAAATATCAAAGACTATCTTAGGCATAAAATTCACCTCATTTTCGCAAGACTAACTCGAAGGTTATTTTAGTTTCTCTACAAGAAATATTTGCCCAACCTCTGTAAGACGACCCGCAGGTTATTTAGTTTCTCTAGTAAGAGATGAGAAATAATAAACAAAAAGAGGTGTGGTAGTTCTAAGTGATACAATTTCAGGTGATTAAATTTTCAGGAGTCAAAATTTACCAATATCATTTATTTTTGATATTTCAAATTTCCTTCACATTGACATTTTGTCATTCATAAGTAAATTCACCCATTCTTTTGGGGAAGCATAGCATTTGACTCATTGTCAAATCATAAACAATCTCATCAGGATATCCTCCCATTGTTTTGAGGTAACCTACATTTTTCATATATAAACTTTCTGTAACAAAACGAGGGATCAAAGCCCATTCAATATAAGAAATTTAGATTCGCTAACAAGTCGACATATAATACAATCATCCAAATTTGTCTCATCAAAATATAAATCCTGACAAATTAATTTCTCAAACATAATTCCAATCAGAGTTTCCTTCGCAAACAATTAATTAGGATGAGGTAGATCCAATTTCTATAAAGTAATGCAAAAGTATCTCAAGAACATGCATGATCGAAACATATCCAAATCCAAATACGCAAATTCGCAAATAACACCAACTAAAGTTATGTTTTACCATTTCCCAAACAAAGACATATACACAAAAACAACCATTGAATGATCACTTGTGAACAAATTCACCTCCTTTATTTTTTTTTTTGGAAAGCGAGCTGGGTTTTTATAGGATCCCATAACCTATCAACAAGGTGTGACCTACAGGTCAACACCATAAGAAAGTAACCATGTCGCCGTCGGGTCTCGAACCTAAGACGTGGGGGATAAACCCACACAACCCTAAATAACATCATTCACCTCCTTATTCAAGCACAATATGATATACCACTAAATAGGAGGCAAATATACAATTATTATTTTTATTATTGTTAGTTTTACTATACAATACTGACTACTAACAATAAACATGAAAGTAAAACAATAGACAATAATCCAAGACAATCAATTAGAAGTATTTTAGCTTCAGTAAGTATTTATCCCCAGTAAGTGAAAGCTCAACAAGTAAACAATTGCATTTGGCTAGTATTAGTCCCATGCCTCAATTGAGTAATATTGCATTGTCCACTTACAGACAATATGTTCCTTCCCCATACTCAACCGGAAACATCCTAGTTGCAGTCCGTAACACAGTCCCAAGAAAATCAAACTTCAATCCGCACTACAAAACCAATACACCCTAATTTTCAACTACCACAATAATCCCATTACAACCCAATTTTGATGTAGAAATAAAACCAATTTAACCTTGCAAGCATCCCAGCAACCAACCTTATTCGGATGATAAATTGTAACTTCAATCGGCTCCAAACAACATTTTTCTTTTACATCATATGCAACCCAAGACGGACCCTAAACAACCATGTTTCCATTCAAAAGCAAGAGTCTTCCAAGGCTAGAACTCGTTTATCTCGACTGACCAGTGACCACTCATTCAAGCTATAAAGTTGACCAAGCTAGTTTACACCAAATCTCCCCTTACATAAACAACAACAAACCCAATTTAAGATTCTCTCACACTCTTGCTCGAAAACAAGATGAGATAATCCACCCCATCCAAGTACAAGTGTGATGCCTTCATCAATTGGGAATAACACTAACAATTAGGATTTTGCTTGGGGGTGTTGCGTAACTCTAAAGGTTGGCATAATAAAACTACCACCCAAATCAACACATGATCACTACTTAACCATGAAATTAAGTCAGCAACACAGTGAATCTATCTAATCCAATCACAAGACTTACATTTCCTCCACCAAAACTAAGGAAGCAAAATTACTAAATCAGAGTAGTCACCACAGTCTAAGTGAACCAAAAACAAAGACTTCACCTCTGAAAATTTCGGTCTAGACCAAAACACTAACCAAACCCCAAACATTCGTCAAACCCATTAGATCTTACCAAACTTCTCATCAAAGCAACACAACCTAAACACCAAGAAGATGCATAAACCAAGAATCAATCTAAGAGAAACTCACAGGAATAGATTTGACAACAATTGCCTCGACTTCATCCTCCCGAATTCAATTATTAGACATTTGGAAACATAAACCGACATCTAGAATGGGAAACGAGAAAACTCACAAACCATGGAGAAACAATAACACAAACAAGCTTCAACTAAACCAACCTACAGCAACAAACAATCTGAAGAGGAGATGAAGATGAACTCGTCGATCAACACATAGCCATCGCCACAATTGTACCCTCAAGAATTTTTATTCCAATGCCTTTTAGAAGCGTTAACAATTTTTCTAATAAGAGCTTTTTGAAAACCCTAGTGGTTTTAAATTATCAATTGCACCATCCATGGGCGGACCTACTAAGGGGCGAGGGGGGGCAGCTGCCCCCCCTCAACTTTTAAAATATTTTTAGTATATATATTTTAGTCTTAAAAAATCGATTATATAATGTAGAATACAATATGTTGATTGTTTATGAAAATATTCAAACATGTCTCTGTTGGTGTAGTGGTTGAAGGTTTATCACTTTTAGTAAATGACTTGAGTTCGATACTCTTCGAGTGCGTTTTTTATTTTATTTTCAATGCAATTTTATTAGTAATTGCAAATATTAAAAAAATGTTTAGTTTAATAAAAATTTATTAACATTAAAGAAATGAATTGTTTTTCACAAGTGATATTAAACCCCTAACAAAAAAATATTTAAAATTAATATCTAAAATAATAACGATACAATTCAATGAAAATATTTATCATTAGCCAACTCGTATAAAATTTGAGCCTTATATAAATTATTTTTTCTTTGAAATTGTATTATGATCATATTAGATTCGCAAATTTCAATTTTTTTTTAGCTTCACCTAGAACTTATCCTAATTATTTTGTAATTCTCAATTCTAGACAACCAGGCTTTATAGCCACTTTTTGGTCAGGTTTTAAGTTTTTTACATTTCTATCCCTTCTATAGATATTGTTTGTGGTTGTATTTTAAAGAGAATGGGTAAATGTGTAAAAATGCTCTAGCCTGATAAAATAATGGCTTTAAAGTCTGGCTGCCTAGACAAACTCTTTTGTGATATTAGTTATATATTCTAGTTATTATGCTTGTTTGCTCTTTGCTAAGGTTATCAATAGTGACATTATTTTGGCTTAAAATGGACTACACTTGGATCCAATTTGATATATGCATTGTATTTTTTATAGTTGATTTTTTTTTTATTAGTTACTAGTTTCGGTAAAAAATAAAATTTGTTTTTACCATTGATAACTACTATTATCAACTAATAAGTATTTTCCATTTCGCCCCCCCTCGACTAAAATCCTGGGTCCGCCCCTGGCACCATCCATTCTTGATGTACACGGCTGCAACCACATTTCACAAAATCAAATACTTGAGAAAGCATAACACAAAGGGGAAAAAATCACAAACAATGCAGCAAATAAGGTCGTCAAATCAGACCTTCTTGGGCCTTCACCTTCCCCTTTGATCCATTTTGCCAAACGATCCTCTGCTTTGAAGCTGAAATTGTGAAGAAACTCAAAACCCGCACATGGGATGAAGAAAACCTGAACCGAAGCTTGAGTGTGAGTGCAGAGCTTAGATTTGCAGCCAATCCAACCCGAAGAGGAATAAAAGGGGAAAGAGGATGAAGAAGGGGTATGGGAGGGTGACGGCGGGTTGCAAGGAGGAAGGAATAAGAAGAGAGAAAAAAGAGAGAGGGGGTTTTTCTCTTTATAAGGTGGGTGGCTATTCGCCCCCACTGAAATTCCAACGACACCCACCCTCTAAACACACTAAACAAAACCCTAAAATTAAAATTCAATTAAATGTAACTCTATTTTATTTAATTCAAAATAAAATAAATTAGTTTTATGAAATTTAGGGGTGTTACAGAAAAAGAATTCAATATAGATTTAATTAGTTCAGAATATATATTAAAAAGTATACAAAATTCAAACATCCCAAAATATAAAAAGAATCAGAGACTTGACAAAATAATAAGAATAGCTGAAAAAACTCAAGTGTTAGGAGAATACCCAATTAAATATTGGGACAGAAATCAGTATCTAGCAGAATTAGATATAATATACCCAAACATGTCTATACTAGCATCATCTGGTAAATACTCTCCAATAGATATAGATGAATTCAAAGAACAAATAAATGAATTATTAAAGCTATGAGTAATTAGACATAGTAATAATAGACATAGGAGTACAGATTTTATGGTTAGAAATCATGCGAAAATCAAAAGAGGAAAAACTAGAATGGTAATTAATTATAAAAGATTAAATGATAACACATACGAGGATAAATATAAAATACCAGATAAAGATCAATTAATAAATTGTATACAAGGAAATAAAATCTTTAGCAAATTTGATTGTAAATCAAGATTTTGGCAGGTAAAATGGAACAACAATCTATTCCCTGGATAGCTTTTAGTTGTCCAGAAGGTAATTTTGAATGGATAGTAATGTCTTTTGGACTTAATTTTGAATGGATAAATTTTTTAAAAATATATAGTGAATTTGTATTGGTATATATAGATGATATTTTAGTATTTTCAAAAACTTTAGAAAGTCACTACAATCATTTGTATATAATATTGAATGAATTTGTAAAAAATTGATTGATAATAAGTAAAAAGAAAATGGAGATAGGAAAAGAATATATAGATTTTTTAGGAATGAAAATAGGATAGGGTAAAATAAAATTACAAGAACATATAGAAAAGAAATTTTTTGATTATCCAGATAAAATAGAAGACAAAAAATAACTTTAATCATTCTTAGGACTTCTAAGTTACAGAAAAGAATATATAAAAGATCTTAGTAAAATAATCAGACCATTATATAATAAAATGAAACCAGGATGTCAAATTTTTTTTAATTCTGAACATATAAAAATAGTGAAACAAATAAAAGAAATTTGTAAAAATTTCCCAGAATTACAATTGCCATTAGAAAGTGACTATAAAATAGTTGAAACAGATGCATGTGAAAAAGGATGGGGAGCTGTATTATAAGCAAAACCTAAAAAAGAAGATAGTAAAAATTCAGAAAAAATTTGTTGATATAGTTCAGGAAAATACAAAGAAAATAAATTATCTAGTTTAGATTATGAAAATTTGGGGGTAATATTTGCCTTAAAAAAATTAGATTATTTTTAAATAAAGAATTCACCATTAGAACAGATTGTGAAGCAATAGTAAATTTAAAAAAAAAAAAAAAGTAATGATAGAAAAATAAATTCGAATAGATGGACTAATTTTTTAAACACTATTATAGGGAACAGATTCAAGGTTGAATTTGAACACATCAAAGGGAAAGATAACAACTTAGCAGATCATGTATGTAGACAACTATATAGCGGCAAAATAGTTTTTGATCATGATGGTCAGCCAACAGAGAATGAACTTTGGACAGACATCGTTATAGGTCTTGCCAAAGGGAACTAATTTATCTTTCAGACCTTTAGCAGGATATCGTCTAGATAATATTCAACAATGCCTTCTAGATAGTTTATAGAATGCAAAAGGTGATAATCAAAAAATTATTGCACCTTTAAATGCACTTACACATTAATTTTCTAAAATGCCCAGTGTACCATTAGAATTTTTTTTTTGTTTTTACGTTGTTTTCAAAGGATCTCAACCTGGAATTTATGGAGATTGGAAATAAGTACAACCAGTAATTACAAATTTTAATCAGCCTTGGTTTAAAGGTTTTTACTCTTTCTCAGAAGCTGCTAGACAAAATATAGGATTAAATTTTCATATTAGTCAATTAGTTTTAACCTTTAAAGAAAACATAGAAAAAACAACCTCAACCTTCTTCTCCTCCTATATCTTCAATAAGATTTTGCAAGCACTGTGAATCTATGGTAAAAAAATTTCAAAGGCTCAATGCCAGATGTACCTATTTGTAAAAGGAATTGACGACCTATTCTGATCATACCCAGAAATTGGGTATGGCTAGTCTGGAGCAAACAACTATCGGTAAAGACAAATCAAATCCGTTAAGGCTGGAGGTTTTGCCAAAAAACCCAACGGTTATGTCTACTACCAGAAATGTAGAATATTCTAAGGACGATCTAGTCTTACCTTTGACGTCAGGACAATTAGAAAAACAAAAATCTAGAGTATTTTTCTTTATCCAAATTTTCCTCTCACCTTTATCACCAAATCTTAAGGAAAGAATTATTGATTTATCTGTCCAAAAAGATCATCAAATTCAAGAACATATCCAAACTTTTATCAAAGATTGCTTTATTCATAATATTCACATTCCAGGAATTTGTTTTACTTGGGATACACATTATGGCAACCTTTCCTATCCTTGTTCTCAAACCGATCCTATTGTCTAAACATTCCCTTAGAAAGATCAGACTGTAAATGTCACTTAACGTATAGCATATGCCTAGCCTCTTTGATTTAGAATTATACAAACCAGTTTCAATTACTTTTAATCAGAAAGAAAGCATAATGCTTACCCCTCAAAAGCTTTTAGACTATGGTTATGTACATCATTTAGTATTTACTGAGCTAGATCAAACTAACCAATTTGGAAGAAAATCAGCAATGACAGTTCTAAATCTTTTCATGATAGACAAATATGTAGAAATCTATGTTACATCAAAAACACCAGAATTTGTCAGAGGAGTATGCTATCCAGCTCAGCACAAGTATTTAGCCAGAGCATGCAAAACCAGACCTACCCTATTGGGAGCAGAAGTTCCATGGTCGTGTGAACATTTTTCAGTTAGAAGACAAACACGCCATTGGGGATCTAATATTATAGGAAGTGGATTTCATTATGAAGGAACACCTGGAAAACTCATTTCGCAAGATGACAATCAAATGATTTACAGTGAAGAACCAGATATGGCTAAGATTTCATTTTCCTCCTACACTAGACAGAATAAGTTAGTACAAGAATATAAAGAAAAATGGTTAGCAAAAGAAGAAAAATCACAATTTCTCGATCAAGATGACATAAGCGGTGACGATGATGGTACAAATTTTTATGATCAACTTGATGGAGATGGAATTCACAATCTAGATAATGCAGTAGAAAAATAAGGCATGGAATTGTGACAAATGTCACCCAAAGGCTACCGCCCATGTGTAGTGACTCCAACTATCCAAAGCCACGTCAATCAAAAACTATAGCAAGTACTCAGAAGCTACAACAATTTCAGCATCAACAAAAAATCACTTTACTCAAAAGCTACAACATTCATAGCCACTCGAATCAGCATGAGCTTTATCAAGAATCTACTTTTGTCAGCCTCATCTCTTTCGAATAGATTCTCGAAGAGATAAGCCTCTCCAAATGCCATACACCTGTAAAAATATCAATAATTGAGATCCTTCCTCCCTCTATATAAGGAAGCACTCAACTCCGAAACAAGGCATTGAGAAAATCTAGCTAAAACAACCCTATGCTACTTAGAAATCTTCTGTAAAAAAGCCCTCTTATAAATTTGAAGACCTGTAATCTTTCCTCTAGAATATAGAAGCTTGAAGATTTGTACAAAGTGTTCAAAGAAATCCGAAAGGGAAATCCATATAGTCATGTAGTAATTTTATTCTAAGATTGTTTTAGTCATTGCCTGAATGGTTATATTTTATAAAAAAAAAACTAAATTTGTCCAAATCTGCCCTACTAATTCAATATACTCTTGATATTTAAGACTTTTTTCAAAATTACTTGGAAATCCTTAAACATCATATTTCTTCGTGACCTTTTGAGTTATCCTTGTTCTAGTTAAAGTACCACTTAGCCAATTATGTGGCATTAGGGAAAATGACCTTTTGGGAATAAACATGTCATAAGAAAATGTATTACAAGTTTAAAGACTAAGTTAATTTTGAAAATACGTTTTAAAGATAGAGTTGCGAAATTAAGGGATGTGGGATGATTTAAGGTTTTAACGTTTTTCTTAAAATAAGAAAGGAAGGCAATGAAGTTAGAACAATCTATGAATATAATTTCTATAAATACCTGATGGTAGACTATGTTGGAAAGTACTGAGTAGAACTTGCAATTACTAAAAAGAACTTTTACTTGCTTGATATTACTGTTATATGAAGAATCAGAGATGAATTATTGATCCTTACTTTGTCGTTTATATAACCCGAGATGATTTAACTATAGATATAGTAAATTTCGACGATTGAAATTTATATATATATATATATATATATATATATATATATATATATATATATATATATATATATATATATATATATATATATATATATATATATATATATATAATTTTACAGAAAAAAAGGTGAGACAAGAGTGTGCGTTATTTACTCCGTACTCTTGCCGTCTAGCCTCTAAACTTAGACATTTGTTAAGTTGTCATTATTAGTTAATTAACTATTTTAATTAAGTTAGTTTAATATAATTAAGTATAGTAGTAGCATATAATAGTTTTTTTTTAGAGAACTAGACTTGACAACTAATTAATCAAAATAGAAGGAGAACAACATGAAAGCACATCTCTACTTTTGTAACGAAAATGGCCCTTACTGTTCCGTGAACAGTGACTCATGCTTAATTGCGTCAATGTTTCTTATTTTTGTAACGAAAATGGCCCCTCATTGTTCTGTGAATAATAACGTGTGTTGAAGTGCATAAATATTTCGGATTTTTCCAAATGCCTTCCCAATTTCTTAATATTTACGAGCAAAATCAAAAGGTAGATGAATAGTGATAAACGGTGTTTGTGTCTTTTAAAAAAGAATACGATTACATTTTGCCTTTCAAAATTCATGTTTTTAACAATCAAAATCAACATCTCTCAAATATTAATTAATTATAATTAATGTTTATAATTTATTTGAATCTTCAATTATCTTAACTATAAAGGGTGATTTAGTGGGACCCCCACCATAATGGCCTAATTAAGATCACATTACATTGTTCATAAATTATAAGGGCACCTCCCTACTTCTTGATCAGTTGGGTTCTCCTCATCCTGACCGTTATCTTTCGCGTGTGTCATGCACGTGCCTTCTTATGTATTTTCATAATGGCAAAACTACCGATAGATATGCACCCACCCCTATTTTTAAAAAATTAGTGTTACCCCCAATTTATTCCTCCATTAATCTCTCTTTACAAACCCAAAACTTACAAACTTCTTCAAACCAAAACAAACCAAACCCACCATGGGAAACTCATCAAGGAGAAGAGGAAACACAAATTTCTATTTGGTAATTTCATGGAATTATTGTTTAAATGCATATGGACAATAACTTTTTGTAATAGTATTATAATTATCTTTTGAATTCAACATCTTTAAACTTTAGGTGTATTGGATATTGGAAATCCAAAGGTTAAATGTTAATAGACAATTTTCCCATTTATGAATCAAAAGCGTATACCATTCCATATTAGTCATATGGAAATAGCACAAATGATCAATTTGAATGCATGGCACGACAACATTGATGAAGATGAATCCTAACAATAAATTTTGGATAATATGAAACTTTGCGGATATTACCTAGTAAAGTTAATACAACAAAACAACGAGTAGAAATGCCAATGGCATGACAGTTTAATAGTTAGAGCTTGACGGATGATACCACTAAGTCATGGATTCGAACTTGTGTTAACCAGTTCTGATAGGTTATGGGATCTTGAAAACTAGATCACCATACAAAATTACTATTCATCACATTTCTTCAAAGCTCAATCAAAATTGAGGAAATAAAAACCCAAGTGAGAAAAAAAAAAACTGCAACCCCGCCGCCACCTTCCCCCTTCCTCCTTGCAGCCCTCCCTTTCCCCTTCTTAATCCTCCTTTCCTCTTTTCTTCTTCCTCGGGTCGGATTGGCTGCAAATCTGAGCTCTGCACTCACATTCGAGCTTCGATTCAGGCTTTCTTCAACCCCATGGTACGGATTTTTCATGTAATTTCAGTTCTCTTTTGATTGATCAGAAAGTTCACATTTTTATCAATTTTGAGATGTGGATATTGAAATTTGTTGTAATTTCGTTGTTGGGTTTCTTTCTATTCTTGTACAGGGTAAGAAAAGGTGCAAAGTTTATTAGGTGTTGTAGTAGAGATTATCAAAGTTCAGGTCACATTAGGTAAATTCTAGAGAAATGGGTGAATGGAGCAAAGGACTGGGTCGTTTGTAGACTCAAAAGGAAGATGGTTTCGAGAATAAGAGCAGGGGAATGGGTGAATGGGCGAATCACATTCATATTTTTTTTGTGTTTTCTCAAAAAACTCATTTGTTGCATTCTGAAACACCAGTTTGAGCTCTTTTGAGAGCTTGGGTTTTGTTAATGGAGTCTTCTTTCTTCAATTTAAACTTAGGGATTTGGTAGAAAATCTGGGTTTTGTTTAGTTCAAGTGTTTTATAAGTAGTAATGAAGTAAAAGGGGTTTTTCTTTTTCCATTTTGGCTCTGTTTCAGTGCGGGTTTTGAGTTTCTTCACAACTTCAGCTTCAAAGCAGAGGATCGTTTGGCAAAATGGATCAAAGGGGAAGGTAAAGGCCCGAGAAGGTCTGATTTGACGGCCTTCTTTGCTGCATTGTTTGTGATTTTTTGTTTACCCTTTGTGTTATGTTTTCTCAAGTGTTTGATTTTGTGAAATGTGGTTGCAGCCGGGTACATCAAGAATGGATGGTGCAATTGATAATTTAAAACCACTAGGGTTTTCAGAAGCTCTAAAAACTGCTAACTCTTCTTAAAGGTATTACTGAATTTTTTTTTCATTGTTGGGTTGGATTTCATTCTCAATACAATGATTTACTTAGTTGTTAATCCCATACAGGTTTATGATACACTCACTTTAGCTAAACCAACAAATAAGAAAAAAAAGATAACTTCTTGACACTTCGAGGGGTCAAGGCTTCCCAAACAACAAGAAGTTGCAATTTTTTTTATCTTCGATGCTTTATTTCCACGATAAGAGAACATTTAAATACAATCAATAGCCAAACTAACTGAGCAAAAATAGGAGAATAATGCTAACACTCAAACGTAATGTAAAACAAGAAAATCTAAACTAAAGGAACTAACTTCATGATTGAAACCAGGATGACTTGGTCAGTGTGGACTTGGTATTTGATCCCTTAAATATCTTGATAAGCTTCCACGTCACCTCAAGCATGTAACATCTCCCTTCCTCTTACGAAGCATCCTCTTCCCCGAGGATAAAATCTGGAAAACGCTCTTGAATCAGATTCCAAACCTCCCAAGTTGAATCAGCTGGAGACAAGCCTTTCCTTCCAATGGACCAAAATCTCAGCCTTGCCTTTACGAACTCTCTGGTCCAGCACAGCTTGAGGAGAAGGAATGAGTTGGTCCGCAAAATTAACTTCAGGAAGGACATCCATCACGACATGATCAACACCGAGCTTCTTCTTATGTACAGAGACATGAAAAAAGGGCCCAAAATAACGAGCAGAGAGCTTGTAGTTCTTCCTCAAAGCAAGAGAAGTTTGGCGAAAAGGCTGCAGCTTCACATAAACAAAATCTCCTACTCGAAACTCCCTTTCTGTATGCTTGGCATCATAATTTTTTTTTTTTGACCAAGTCATCCTGGTTTCAATCATGAAGTTAGTTCCTTTAGTTTAGATTTTCTTGTTTTATGTTACGTTTGAGTGTTAGCATTATTCTCCTATTTTTGCTAGTTAGTTTGGCTATTGATTGTATTTAAATGTTATCTTATCATGGAATAAAGCATCGAAGATCATAAAATTGCAACTTCTTGTTGTTTGGGAGGCCTTGACCCCTCGAAGTGTCAAGAACTTATCTTTTCCATCTGAGAAGATCATAAGAAAAAATAAAGATAAGTTCTTGACACTTCGAGGGGTCAATGCCTCCCAAGTTGCAATTTTCTGATCTTCAATGCTTTATTCCATGATAAGAGAACATTTAAATACAATCAATAGCCAAACTAACTGAGCAAAAATAGGAGATTAATGCTAACACTCAAACGTAACGTAAAACAAGAAAATATAAACTAAAGGAACTAACTTCATGATTAAACTTGGTCAGTGTGGACTTGGTATTTGATCCCTTAAATATCTTGATAAGCTTCCACATAACAGTTTATGAGGGTGAACCTTGATGTTGTTTCTCAGATTTGTAAGATTCGTCTCAAATCTACTCTACATTCTTCTCAGACCTTTTCAAGTTCAAGCTGCATTCTTGCTTGCTTTCACAGTTCTCTTCTTGTTGATTCCAGCCAAGAAGCTGTGAGTTTCCCAAATCTAATGTTTCTTAGTTCCAGTTAATTGTAAATTTCAAGTCTTATTTTATAGATTTTGGTAATCTATCATACACTATGCTTATTGTTCGTAGATTTGGTCTTGAAATTACTCCTATAGTTTGTTTTTTATGACGATTGAAGTACCTCTATCCAAGAAAAATCAGTTCTTGGCGATTGCTTCTCTACTCAAAATCATGCTATCAGTTTAATAGCTTAATGCTCTCTCTCCAAGAAAAATCAGTTTAATGCTATCAGTTAATGCAATCTGTCCAAGAAAAATCAGATTGTTTCTTGACTAAATAAACAAACAATATCAGTTTAATGGTTTAATTTCAGATTTGCAGTACCCTCTCTCATAGAAATATCATGCTGATGGAGTTTCCAAGGAAATGAAATAGATAAATGGACCAATCTTATTGAAAGAATTTTGGGTAAAGGAAGGTTTTGCTTGTGAAGTTTACATTGTCATGGAGATAGCCAAAAGCATTCTCATCTGATTTGGGATGTACTGTTAAGTTGTGAACAACGTAAAGCTTTCGTGCTAATTACCAAGTTATTTTGGTGGGCTAAATTAGGTTATCCAGGTACAGAAGCTACAAGTCTCATTTGATGGCGTGTATTCGTTTATGAATTTTAGCTTGCGTACGAGGTAAATGTAAAGGTCACTCTCACAAGTTCTGAAACTTCTACATGGGTGCAGTGGCTTTGAGTTAGAACTTTTTTTTTTGTAAAAGTGAGCCAGGGTTTATTAAGGATCCCAGAACCTAAAGAAAAGAGGACAAGATATTACATTCTTACGTATTTTCTCCCTATAGCATCTTCTTGGATATAGTTCTTTACATTCTCATCAAAAGAGTTTGGATCTATTTCTAGAAATTCAAAAGGAGGAAGTAATCCTGCTAGGTGGTCAGCCACCCTGTTGGTCTCATGGTAGTGGTGTTGAATGTTGTAGTCCGCAAGCTGCAGGAGACCACGCTTGATGCGTTTTGTTAAGTGCCGAAGGTCCCCAGGGGTGGGTTCATTCCTTGTGAGAATGGACAATGCATATGTGGAGTCAGTGCTGAAAATGGCCTTGGTGATGCCATGTATTTCCAGCATTGGTGATGCCATGCTTTGAGTTAGAACTGACATTAGATAAATCAAACTAATGATTTCCCATATATCTTACTTGTTTTAATTACCGTTTTTGTTGTATCCTATATATGTTGTAGTGAGTGCGAGTGACATCCCCATTGAAACCCAAATGTTGCTCTTGGAAATGAGGAAAGAGTCGATCCTTCTGAAGGAAACCGGCAACTCAACTGATGAAAATACATTTTACATACTGATGTTGCTCGTGTTGGATGGTAGATTCCGTGCAAGTTTCCAGGAAGTTCTGCTAATGAGCTTCAAGTATGCATCGAAAGTGGTAAGTGATACTGTCAGTTTTCTTAGCACAATTTCTATACATGTTTCGATGGCTTGTCATGCATAACAGTTGTCAGCTGAAAAATATCTGATATTTAACCATGTCATGAATTAAATGACAGATTCCAGAAAAATTGGATTGGTTTTGGGTGGTGCACTTGGGATGCCTTCTACAGATATGTCAATCCATGAGGAATCAAACAAGGACTTGAAAGGTTCCAGAGAGAGAAATTGATTTTTTTTATGTTAGCTTAGCCCTCTCTTAATTGGTTCATTTGCTATGAATTAGATTTATTCTTATGATTTGATATTAATTCTTTCATTTCAAATACCTTAATACATAAATGTTCAAAACCTATTTGGTTCTCTTGAAAGTGTTTTGTTGATCAACAAGTATGCTCTTACAATTTCTGACTGCCTTTTGAATGCAATTTATCAATTTATTGTCTATATTGATGTAGTAGAAATTCTAGCAAAGAAGAGGAGAATTGGATTTTGAGGAAATGACGGAATGTGCTTACATGATGGTGAATGATGAGCATCTGGTTGCTCTAGGCCAAAAGGTTGCTAGGCATTCTCCTTGCCTACCTTGCAACATGCTATCATCGCCATGGTTTGATCTGCGAGTATTTTATGTGAGTCAGCAATTGTGAAGTTGGGTTAACCCCAGAACTCCTTGCAAACACCCTCCTTGAAGTGAATGTGGAAGGAGTGGTATCTATTCTGAATGAGTTTTTTCCGTCCTCTGAAGAGATCAAGTTGATAAAAAAATCTGAAGAAGCTACATTTGTGAGCACATATAGTATAAGGATGACATGAAGTGTGAAGTTTGAGATGTTTTGGCTTGGAGATGTCTAATGGTAATGGCTTCAATGGGAAATCGAAGAACCGTACCAAACAGTGGAGCATGAATTGCCAATCATAGATGACTTGATATCATACTAAATTTTTGTAGACTTGTTTGATGATGATATATGTTGTATTTGGTTATGTGACTTCGCATATGCAATGAGAGAATGCAATTTTTTTTATAAATGGAAATTCTACTATTTTAATTTAGATTGTGCATTACACAAAAAATTTAGGTGGTCCTATTTAAGAGTACATGCTAGTAAACAACTACAATAAATGGGTGAAGAATGAATTGTCATAAATATAATGAAAGTGTGAGGAAAAATTTGTCACATGTACATATTTTTAATGTATGAAATCACTATTGTGACAAATTGTTCCTGGCGTATAAATTACATAAGTGAGGAAAATTTTCTCACAAAAAGTTCACAGTAGATATTTTTAATGTATGAAATCATTAACGTGACAAATTGTTCCTCACATACAAATCACATAAGTGAGGAACAATTTTCATCACGTCAAGTCACCAAAGGCGACGTCAACTTTTCATCACACATAACACTGTAGAGTGAAGAAATTTTCGTCACCAATGTTGTAATTGTATATCCGCGCGCTAAGTTTATGTGAGGAACCACTCCCCACGTAAGGTGACTTTCTTTGATGATTAAGGAATTCATCACATAATACTTTCATTAACGCCCCTTATGTGAGGAACGTTGTGACGACTAAAATTCATCACCGTTCATGAAACGTGACGAATTAACATGTTTCAGTAAGGAACAATGTTCTTCACCAAAGCCCAATTTTCTTATAGTGATAGGCCCTTACATCTTATTTTTTAATTTTCCATTTGGCTTTCCACATTTCAAACTATTTACAATCAAAACAACCACTCTCAAACATTGTTTAATTGTACCAAAGCCCCTACCAACTTTGTTTGAAGCCCATAATTATCTACTATATCATAATATAACTTGAAGTCTGTCAAATTTTACTTTTCTGAAAATGCACTCTCCTACATAAAAACTAATTTCATCAAGTTTTGTTGCAAATTGACATAAAAATAAATTGCCAAAGATGTGATGGCTCAGTGGTTGAGCAGTGACGGATGATATCACTAAGTCACAGGGTCGAATCCAATTGGTGACATCTTAGGTGGGAGAGATTAAGGGATAAAAAAATAAATAAAAAAGAAAAAAAAATTATTGTTAGGAAATTTATATCATATTAATGCATGCTAGCAAAACCAACTAGTAAATATAACGAACTTTAAAATTTTGGCAAGTGCTACTAGTATGTGCCATGTCCTAGGAGTGATCAATTGACACTGGTTTTGTTGCAAAAGGCAGACAAGGTTCAAAAAGGTTTCTATAACTCTTACGCATTGCATCTTCTTCACGCTTTTATTGGAATTAACAAGATAAAAAGAGTTATGCTATTAGATACATGAGAAATGTTGAAGAGATATTATCTCTTTTAGGATGAGAATGATTTCTTATACCATGGGGCTAATTAGGGATGACAACAGGGCGGATTTGAGCAAATTCATCACAAAATCATTTGGTACGACAAAAAATAAAGTATATAAGATCGAAAGAGTAATGAAGCCAAACCCCGCAAAGATGGGATCTATATAGAAAATAGAACTTCTGCATTTTTCTCTTTTGAGTAAACGCATACCCAGTTAATGAAGCTCGTTGCTCGAGGAAACAACCCAGACTCAACTATCATGATTGCACAATTACCATGAAATGACTTGGGGGATTGATGAGATGGCCCACCAATTCGGGGGGAGTAGGTGATGATACATCAAACCGTCATCTGATCAGCACCGTACACGTGTCATGATAATCTCGTCAACATAACAAAACATGCCTGATTGCACGCTCAATCCAGTGAGGCTCAAACAACGTTAAGCCCACGATTGGAATGATCCAAAAGGTCGAATCCAAATTGCAACGCGCCACAAAGCCCACACGTCACACGGTCAAGCCCAATACTCGTAAGCCTTTATAAGGCAAGAGTAAGCCTTGATAAGGCAAATATCTGGGGGATCGACCCAAGACAGGTAGATCAATAATACTTTGGTTCCGACTAGGAAACAAACAATGAAGTATAAGTCGGGTAAGGAAGTTTCCTTGCATTGACAACACTCAGAAAGGGAAACCTCTCCTACAGATCTAGGAGCACAAGTCGTGTAGAGAAACTTTTCTACATGGACAACTGCCAATAAGGAAAGGATCTCTAGCAAGATCTCTTTCCCTAAACTACGCTACCAAAGGCCGAGCAGAACAATGACTCTCACACTATAAAAAGGAGATAAGGTCGATGAAGGTACGTTACAAAAACTCAATTTACATCTTTAAGTCTCTCTTAGGCCTTATTTAACTTAAGTATCGGATTGCCATCGGCGACCACATGGTGGTCCTTGGCTCACGTACATTCCCTGTGCAGGTTTAGGTAAATGCGTTGTGGGAGAGAGAAATCGACTACATTAGGGCCCATCAGAATAAAACGTAATCATATGCTCAAATCTAGGCGCGATAAAGTTCTCCCTTAAGGGGAGGAACGTTACAAAGAAAAATAGTAGTGGAGGGAGTTACGCCTCAACGGACATATCTTCATAAAGGAGTGTGTCTCACATGCTTAAGTTACGCAGGGAATTAATAGTGACCATTATAAAAAGGTAAAGGGAACATTTGACAAAGATATGCAATTTTAACTGAGTTCTGTCTAGTTTTATTTCCATCTCGAACTGGGTTACTGACTTAAGCATCAAAGTGCCTTCGGTAAAAAAAAAAGTGATATTTGGCAATTTAACATCTGTTTTGCAGGGTTTACTTATTGAAGCCTGGATTTTGAATGCATCAGTTAGTTCTTTTTGCTTTTTAAGAGCCATGAGTGTTTTTGTAATTTCTTACTTAAACGAATATCCATGGGGCGGATATGGTCAAATCCGTATCGGCTCCAAAATTTGTTTAGGCATATCCAAACCGCCCCAAATTGAGGGAATGAGGCGGATATTTGTGAAAATCCGCCCCACTGCCATCCCTAGGGCTAACCCCCATAAGTCCCCCACCTGAATTTGTTCCCTATAATCTAAAACTCTATTATTCACTAATTAAAAATTAGAATGTATAATATATGCTTCTGTTCTCCTATCAGAAAGGTGTCACCTTTGATTTTTATTTACCCTTAACAAGTTATATTAGTTCTTAATTACTAGTTATGTATGCAGCTTGGAAGAGAACCAGGTTTGTTTAGATTGATGCATAATAAACAAGCAAATGCTAATCAAATTAATTCATCCTTTAAATTCTTTTTATGTATTTATTAAATGTCTCATTTCTCTCATCACTCTTTTAATTTCACAAAAAGGCCCCTCCAACTCACCAGCCAACTGAAACCTTGAAAGCCTTCCATCTCTAAGAGGTTTCTTGTATTATAAAAAAAAGTTAAAAATATTTATTGTGGCTGTTTTTTTCTATTGTATATTAAAGGATGCTTCTAAAAATTATAATTAGGGGGTGATATATTGATATACGAGTGTATTTCATTGTCTTTGGAGTATTTATTAATTGAGTTATTTGCATTTTGCTCTTAATTATAAATGCATTATTTAGTTTTACCCCCTATTATTAATTATATTATATTTACCCCTGTCAAACAACTCACATGCTATCATTCCGCCCATTTTGGATGATGAAAATACTTCTCACGTGCATATCACGTATGATGTGAGAACCTGCTAATCTCAACCGTACGTTATTTGAACCACACACGTGGACGACTAATGATTACATACCCAGATGGAGAGTGGAAATAAACATAGAGAAGATGAAAGATTGGTTGGCTTGAGCAAATATATTCAAGTTCAAAGCTTCCCATAAAATTCGAGTTCCTCACATGTTATTTTGCTGTAGATCAAATGTATATGAAGTGGAAAGCTTTAGCAAACACAAGTTTCGAAGTTAGGTTTGTTAGTGTTTCATTACTAAAGGTAACACAAACCTTAGATCCGAGTTATTTCATCTATAGATTTCAGTTTAAAACACCATCATCGAGGTAAGTCAAGTCAACTATTTTCATTCATCATTTCAGTGGGCATTTATTGAAAGTTGCATGTCACCTTCAACCTCTCCGAGGCCTTGTTCTGTTTCAGAGGGCATTCTTAAATTCAAATTTATTATATGAAGTTAAGTTAATGCCAATCATTTATTATAAGGAGGAAAATATAATAAATTTTTGTGTGTTTTACAAATAAATCCAATGAACTTGGCTTGTTAAGAACATATAATGTATTTATATTGTGCTTTACATGCACTCATTCAAAATCATGCATACTTCAAACCTCTTATTCACTTGTTTGATTATGCTTGTAACGACATTGGATCTGCAAAAAAAATTTTAAGTATTATTAAACTTCCCCCTATTACAAATTATTGGCAGTAACTTAACCCTATATAATAAATTTGAATGTAAGATCACGCTCTGAAACAGAACAAACCTTCGAGATAATAAATATGACCTACAACTCAAGCTTAACTTCAAAACTTGGGTTTGCATAAGTTTTTTCACTCCAAATATTTAATCTACAGTGAAATAACATGTAGAAGTAATAGTAGAAGCAAAGGCGAGTGTTATTAATGATGAAGTGGAGAGTGTGTTGGTGAAAGAGGAGGAGGCGGATTATCCTAACAACTAATGAGAAGTTTGAATCTCAGCCCTCAGATTTTAATTGCACCTGCTTACTTCAACTTTAAATCTCAGTCTTCAGATCATTAAATGGTATTTTGAATAGTAAAATATGTCATTTTTGAAACTAGCACGTGCCTTGACAATCAAAGCACGCTGACTACTAGCCTTAGGGGATAAATGCAATATGATTAATAATAGGGGGTAAAGTTAAATAAAACACTTATAATAAAGGGCAAAATACAAATAGCCCTTATTAATTTACCGTTTTAATTAATCATCTTTAAGGTTGAGTTGAAGCATGAAATTGCTTAAAAAAATTAACATTCTCTTTGAAATAATAAGTCTCTTGATGTTATGAATTCAAAGCTTCTCATGTTTCAAAGGGATGGAGTTGTGTATGCTCTTATAGTTTTTTGGGGGGAGGGGGAGGGGGGGCTATTAAAATTACCGACTAATTCACCACCCTTGGCTCTGAGTGAGAGAGCATGGGGACTGCTTAGACTTGGTTTGATCGTCTACCAGAGTAGACAAACAAAAAACCCTTTGTGGGTAAAATTAAAATTAGTTATTAGTTTTACAATAACAAAAAAATGAGAGAATAGCCTTTCACAGGGGAAATCCCGATCTCATAGAGAGAGATTGATTAAAATTAAATATGAATGTAGAGTGATAAATCAATTTAACCTAAAATATATGGGTCCTCGTGAATTTTAATGACATATAAGATTTCATGCAAGTATAACTTTATCTCTCACTCAATCATTGTCACTTCTACGCTTGGCTCGGCTCGGCTTGGCTTGAGTGTTTTCTCTCCATTGGGCGGACTATTTCACACCCTCTCTCTCTCGCTTCGATTGGATTGGATCTGAAAATTTTGAGACCCGAAGACATATCTATCTCTAAATCAATGGTGAAGGATTGGGGTCGTCGCTTCCTCTGCATTCCAGGATCCGTTAATTGATCAGGTAAGGTTTTTCTTTGCCTTTCCATCTTTGGGGTTCTCTTACATTCTTCAACTATACTAACTGTTTATCTGTATGAATGTTTAGCACTGTTTATCTAGTCAAATATGGACTTTTGATTTTTATTTTACTGGTTGATTCCCGTTTTGTTCCCAATTTAGCTCTACTGGGTATTGGTTGGATGTTAAGAAAATTATAGCTACTTTGAATTAATTTATTTTCCTTTTTACAGAGTCCCGAAATTTGTTCCAAAAAAACTCATATTATTTTGAGTGTGTTTAGTTTGATTGATTGCTACTTCCGTTGGGTTTGCGTCATCAAATCCCCGGAGGAAACCCTGTGGACAAATACCCACGCCGAATTGCTCCAGAGAATGTCTTAATGGTGCTAGCAATGGAGTTGCTTCATTTGCTACAAGCAGCTCTTCTACTTCCAAACAGTCTTCAGTTGAAGAAGAAACGTCCACTGCTTCCTATGTAACAGCTCAAGATCATAGGGCGAAGAATATTGGGTATACAACTGGGCCTGCAATTGGTCGGAAGCATTCACATGAGACATCTAGTGAAAATAATATGCAAGAGAAAGAATCACAACAACAGTCTTCATTGAAGAAATCATATAGATCACATAAGGGGCAATCAGTACTTGTTGGCTCAACAGATCCTCCTAGGAATCAGGACGTTTATACAAAAGAACTTGATAGAAAGGGTCCTAATTCAGGCAGAGAATCGGCAGAAAGCTGCATTGAAAATCCCAATGATGATTCTTATTCAACTCGCTCTTTGAAGCCAGCTGAACATGGTGAGCAAATAATATCTGAAGCTCCCATCAACGATTCTCAAAGTCCTCCTCAAAGTTTATACACGGGTACCCAATACACAGAAGCTAAGGATAGTTTTGCCACCATGGAAATTAGTGACTGTGCTAGCAGTGTTGACAAGTCTTGTGGAAGTGCCAAAATCAGCAACTCGTGCGATTTGGAGAGTGGGAAGGGTAGTATTTGCAGAGGTAGCAGTGCAACTGATGATAGTGATGAGAGCAGCTCAAGTAGCTTTAGCAACACGGTCAATAAACCCCATAAGGGTAATGATACAAAATGGGATGCAATTCAAGCAGTTCGTTCTCAGGAAGGTATGTTGGGACTGAACCACTTCAGGCTGTTGAAGAGGTTGGGCTGTGGAGACATAGGTAGTGTTTACTTGTCAGAGTTATGTAGGACGAGAAGTTATTTTGCCATGAAGGTGATGGATAAAGCAGCTCTAGCAAGCCGGAAGAAGTTGCTGAGGGCACAAACAGAAAGGGAAATATTGCAGTCTCTTGATCATCCATTTCTGCCAACTTTGTATTCAAACTTTGAGACAGAGAAGTTCTCTTGCTTAGTCATGGAATTTTGTCCAGGGGGAGATCTACATGCACTCCGACAGAGGCAACCAGGGAAACATTTTTCTGAAGAGGCAGCTAGGTATGATGTTTCTTCCTTCCTTTCTGCAAAAGAAAAATAGATTCCTATATGATAGTTATCTTCTGAACATCCTCATCCTAACGTTTCTTTACAACACTGCTATTATTAGTGGAGCCAAGGTTTTTTTTTTTTTGGGTGGGGGGCAAAAACCTAGAATACTCTTGAAGCATCACTGTTAATCAGTAAAATCAGTGTTTTTTCAGTTTAAATGGTAGATAACACAAACCATAATAACAATATAATTTCAGCTTCTTATGAGCATTTTTCCATTCCAAAATCTCTCATCCGAATTGGAAACAAGAGCAAGGGTTGTGAGAAAGTTTTTAGTAACTCCTTTTTTTTTTTTTTTTATCAACAAGCTAAAATGGTGTCTTTAATTTTATTTATCTTTCCTCGATTGAATAAAGTGTGAGATCTACTTTATGATTTGAAAGACGCTGATTGTTTCTAGATTTTTTTCTTTTGCTCTCTCCAATTCTTTGCTACTCCCAATCAAGGATTGTGATTTTGTTTTTCGAGTTCATTTCGGTATCCTGATTTTAAGAAATATTTTGGTATGTAAAGAAAAAAGGTAAAAATTTCGAGGATACATAAAAAATATATAATGAATTTCGAGGGTATACGAAAACGTGGGAAAAAATAGATGCAAAGTAAATAAATCTATTCAACATATTAAATGAAGCCTAAATACCAAGAAATGAAACAAACATGAAATCAATATATAATTAGAAAATCATGGAGTGGTTTCAAAAGTCAATATATAAGTAAAATAAATGATAATTAAAAAATCAGAGGGGTGGTTTAAAAATCAATAAATAATTAGAAGAATTGATAATCATCATCATCATCAAAGCCCATTCTCGAGATTTTCGGGGTCGGCTACATGAATTTTGGTTCTCCAAGCAATGCGATCTTCCCACATTTCCTCACCTAATCCAAGCTCAATGATATCTTCATTCACCGTCTTCATCCAAGTTTTCAACGGTCGTCCCCTCCGTCTACACCCTCCATTAACTTGCCAATCTAAACATTTTCTAATTGGCGCCGTGCTTGGTCTCCTCCGCACATGACCAAACCAAGTTAAACGTCTTTCTCTAATTTTTTCCTCTATGGGTGCTACACCTAAGTATCTCCTAATTCTTTCATTTCTAATTTTATCCTTACGAGTTTTACCACACATCCACCTTAACATACGCATTTCTGCTACTGCCATCCTATGCGTATGTTGTCTCGTAGTAGCCCAACATTCTGAACCGTATAGCATGGCTGGTCGAACAATTGTCTTATAGCATTTCCCTTTTAGCCTTGCAGGCATCCTTCTATCGCACAATACTCCTGACGCCATTCGCCATTTCAACCAACCAGCTTTAACCATGTGGTCTACATCTGCTCCAATAGCCTCATTCTTTTGAATTATAGACCCTAGATATCGAAAAACCTCACACTCTGGGACCTCGACACCTTCGATCTCAATTGCATTACTTCTCCCTCTTGGTTCACACCCAAAGTTGCACACTAGATGCTCCGTCTTCGAACGGCTAATTCTAAAACCTTTACTCTCTAAAGCCTCCTGCCACTTAACTAATTTCTAACCTAAACCTGCACTAGTCTCATCCATTAAGACAATATTATCTGCAAATAACATGCACCAAGGTACATCTTCTTGATAATATGAAAAAAAAATTTAATTTTTGGTAGTTAGGTTTTGTATTTTTACCGAAAAATGAAATTTACAAAAAAATTACGAAATTAACAAAAAAGTGTAACTTTTTATTTCACCATTTTTCTTTTCGTAATTTCAAAAAATTAAATTTCCATTAAAATTTCACGAAATCACTTTCCTTGCTCCCAACAATCCTCCCCCCCAAAAAAAAAACTAGCTCAGCTGGGGTTTATAGTTGTCAAGTGGAGATTTCTTGTTTTCCTCAGTATGAACATATAGGACTATTTGTGAAGTATATTTTCCTAAAATCTATTTATATTTCAAATTACTTTTATGAGCTTGTTAAAAGTGTAGAACTTGATATGTTAATTAAATCACCCAAATAATTTAACATGATTGATTTTATTTTGTGAAATGAGAGCTGATTCGGATATAAAATTATTGTTAAATGAAATATACGTCCAAAATTTTATTTAAAGGACAATCATTTATACATAATTCAAAAACTTAAGGTCACCAAATCATGTAATTTACATTTCTTCATAACACATTTATTCTAGGGATTATAAGAAAGAAGTTATGCATTTTCATGAACTTCAGTGTTGAGAAGATTAAAATGGTTGGTTTTGATTTTGATTTTATTCTTTTGAAGGGCAATGGTTGATATACAATATAATAAAGACTTTGTAGGTTCAATTCATGTTGTTGCTGACACTGACCACCAAAGGCTGGATTAAAATGGTTAATTAATGGAGAAGAATAAATGATTCACATATAACAAATGGTTTATCATATAATGGATTAACAAACTATGTTTTCATTTATTTTGGAATAAAAAAACATGTTTAAAACATACTTCACCTTTGTTTTGCGAATTAAAAAAATAGAAAAGTTTTAAACAACGCCCCAATACATGCCCAATGTGTATAACAATAAATTTTTCACAAATTTTGGTTCCCCAAATGAACGAGCAATCTCTAAATGGTCCCTTCTTGAAGCTTAAATAAATACTAAAAAAAGTCAGGTAAAAAACAAAACAAAAAAACTTAACGTCTGTTTAGTCTTCACGTGTTACTCCAAAACTTACCAAATTTAGGAGTTCTGTAGAGATGGTGGAGGCATTCAGAAGTCGTTCGTTGGCACAAACCTAGCTTCATAAGGGATTGGAGGTGGTGGTGGTCATCGATGGTGGATGGTGGTGTCTGAAACATATTTAATGGTGACTGTGGAGGGTTGTAATGATTGAATTAAGCGTGATGGGTAGCGGTGGTAGCCATTGGTGATGGGTAGCGGTGGTAGCCATTGGTGATGGATTTGGAGGTGGTGGTGGTGGCTGCAGGCAAAGGATTGGTCTTGTCGTGCTGGTGGTGGCTGTGAAGGCAGAAGGAAGAATAAATGTGAAGGAATGAGGTAGGAGGAAAGAAGGGTTGAAGAAGATGAAAAAGGGGAAGAAGAAAGATCACGTGCAGGGGTTCAAGGGATTTCAAAAATAGGCACTAAACAAATTTTTTTTTTTGACCTAACCAAGTGAGTGAAAAGTGTTTTGGGAACTAATTGAACATTATCTAAAAATAGAAATTTTGTGGGCCATAGGGGGCCTATTCCCAGGGCAGCTTTACTTAAGGATCACGTTCATTGGCATGCATACCCATAGGAACTTTAGTTGTTTCCAAATTATAAATTGTATACATATGTGCATGGACATGATAAATCAGATCAATGGCTCACAAAAGTGCAAACAATGAAAACTTCTTAGTGGAATAAGTAAGGAAGATCCTCGCCAAAATTGCCTTCGTGTCTAAGATGAATCTAACATCTTTTGAAGATTTAACTGCTTTATACATGTTATGAATATATTGTAGCAGCATAGTTAATACCTAAGCAACAATATCAGTCGACTAGTAAAGACATTAATCTACTAGCAAAGAGTGGAGTTTTTAACAACAACAACAACAACAACAACAACAACAACAACAACAAATGAAATTATGATTGTGATACATGGCCACATGGGTGTTCCCTGTTTTGGTGATCTTTTGATTCGACGTGTCCACACCTCGTATCCATGTATCCATTGTTTGTTACCTAGATTATGACAATTTTCACTGCTTCAGTTTTTCGCTCGGCCACATGGGTGTTCCCTGTTTTGGTGATCTTTTGAGTCGACGTGTCCACACCTCGTATATCCATTGTTTGTGACCTAGATTAAGACAATTTTCACTGCTTCAGTTTTTCGCTCTTAACATCTGCAATGTTTATATGCAGGTTTTATGTGGCAGAGGTTCTCTTGGCTTTGGAGTACCTACACATGCTTGGGATTATATACAGAGACCTGAAACCCGAGAATGTTTTAGTAAGGGAGGATGGCCATATAATGCTCTCAGATTTTGATCTCTCCTTAAGATGTGCAGTTTCTCCAACATTGGTGAAGTCATCAAACACTGAAATGGACTCATCCAATAGCAATTCTGCATATTGCATCCAACCTGATTGCATTGAACCTAGTTGTGTAATCCAGCCTTCTTGTATACAACCTACATGTTTTGGGCCGCGGTTCTTTTCAAGCAAGTCTAAGAAAGAAAAGAAAGCCAAAGCAAAGAATGAAGTATGTAACCAAGTGAGGCCACTTCCTGAACTCATTGCAGAACCTACAAGTGCTCGATCAATGTCGTTTGTTGGTACCCATGAATATTTAGCCCCAGAAATAATCAAAGGTGAAGGTCATGGCAGTGCTGTAGACTGGTGGACATTTGGGATATTCCTTTATGAGCTTTTGTTTGGTAGGAGTCCATTCAAGGGAGCTGGAAATCGTGCAACCTTATTCAATGTTGTAGGGAAACCCCTAAAATTTCCTGATTGTCCTGCTGTAAGTTTTGCTGCAATGGACTTGATCAGAGGTCTGCTGGTAAAAGAGCCTCAGCATCGCCTTGCTTATAGGCGGGGTGCCACTGAAATTAAGCAACACCCCTTCTTTCAGAGCATAAATTGGGCACTTATCCGATGTACCAACCCACCGGACATACCAAAGTCGTTTATTACAAAAATATCAGCAATGGAAACACCTGTGACACCAAAAGGTGAGAATGTACCAGGGGTTGATGTGAAGTCTTCAGGTAATTATTTAGAGATTGATTTCTTTTAGTTATGTAATTGTGATGTTGTGTCTGTTTCATTGCCTTTTATTGGGCTTGAGCAGCTATTTTCCCTGACAAGAACAGATATAGTTCCTTTGGAGGACACATGTAACCTGTGCTCCTCGGTGGGAGTGAAATGCATTAATGAAATAATGAAGAATGGGCTACCACCTATTTCTTTTTTTTTTCGCTTTGTTGTTGCTATTATGAATACAATTTCCTAACATGGGTAACAAGATTTCACTGTGCCTTGAATAGTTATTCATGTGTCCAAATCTGTCTTTGCTGAACTCGAACCTGCAAAACGAACAATGATGAGCCAGTGATCAATGTTGTGGTGGTCGAAGACACTCCGATGTTAAAGTCACACTCGACGGTGCAAGAAAAAATGTAGATTAGATGAAATTAGCAATGTGTATGTGTATCTTTCTTCTTCCTTTTGTTCACCCTTTATAGCGAGTGTTCCCTTCCCAATTGTCCCTGCTACTGATGGCATGATGGAGGGAAGAAATTTCGCCCAGAATCTTACCTGTGCATGGCTGAGTCTCTTCGGCACCTGACTTTGTTTGGAACCCAATGCTTGATTGGTTTAAGAGATGAGTTTTGCGCATGGATATTGGGCTTGTGACAGTTTAGAGACCTGTGTTTTGGCCTTATTGTCCTGGCCAGGCTCCAAGATTCATGCCACGTGGCAGGCAAGATTTGTGTTTGGGCGTCTGACTTACGGGCTGAACAATGTTTTAAGCTTGGAACCGTGTTGAAGCCTTTCTCATTTTAGGTTTGACCTATGTCGTGTACAATCGCGATCGCATGACTGATTGATGTCATCAGTTTATCATCATCATCAAAGCCCATTCCCGATATTTTTGGGGTCGGCTACATGGATTTTGGTTCTCCAAGCCATGCGGTCTTCCCACATATCCTCGCCTAATTCAAGCTCAATGATATCTTCATTCACCGCCTTCATCCAAATTTTCAACGGTCGTCCCCTCCGTCTACACCCTCCATTAACTTGCCAATTTAGACATTTTCTAATTGGTGCCGTGCTTGGTCTCCTTCACACATGACCAAACCAAGTTAAACATTTTTCTCTAATTTTGTCATCAGTTATAAAAGTTGAAACTCCATGGAAAATATTCCTTGCCCCTCCTGAAAAAAAATATTTTCACAAGTTTTAGAGAAAACGTGAAGGTCTTCATCTAACCCCTGCCTTACCTTCTTTTACCATTGGATTGGGAACTTGTAACTTGTTATTTAAAACCAAACAAGAACTTATAGAGTTGACTACCCTGATTTTTTGTCAAAGTCCAAGAAAAGGGGAGGGGGGTAATAGGCATAACCATCATTAGTATCTCGCGGATCTGCCAATTTTTCATTTGATTGTTGTTTCAGCTTTCACATAGATGACGACCACATCTATTAGAACCTTTCCTAATGTTGTTATTAGCATTGTTCTTGGACAAGGCAAACCATACCCTGCCCAAGCGCCCTTATTGTTGGAAGATCATGTACAAAGGTGGTTCTAGCCCTTACAACAATCACTTTACCAGGCAATTTTGACGTTGGATACCCCCTTACATTCCAAGTAGGTTGGCACCCAAAGAGGGGGTAGCATTCCCATGCGCAATCCTGACCATGACAAGATATAAAGTGCATCGTATGCACTTAACTCTGAAACGACATGCACCACTAGCATCTTCGTGCACAATGTGACCAAACTGTTTATTTCCAAGGATAATAGAGAAGGAAATCCCGTTATCTCTCTAATTGAGCCCACCAATCAGGAGCTCTATTGGACTCCCTGTATTCGGGTTGAAGTGGGGCCTACTAAAGTTCCTATTCTTCTTATGTTCCGATTTGAGCAATTTTTCTGTTTTTTTTTTTTTTTTTTTTTCGGCATATGGCCGTGACACACCCTGTGTACATCCACTAGTCGTGTGGTAGCTGGCAACTCACCCGACGTTGGTTGTCTTGCGGAGATATCTCTACACTCTGTCCGAATTGGACGGCTTTCTGGTCTCCCGCTCGCATGCCCTATCTTTCACAGGAATGATTGAATCGAACTCATAGGGCCCGAAAGAAAGACAATATTCATTGCCTCAAGTTGTCAGAAATATGTAGTTCATCCTCATCTCTTTTTAAAGCATTTACTTTCCTTGACACTCCAGCAGCACTTGTGAGAATTCTTAAAATTTGCAACTGTTGCTTTTTGTCACACTGTTTCTGGAAACTACTCTGAGGAAGTAATTTTGAATGCAGTTATATCTTTTCATTTCAAACTAATTTCTTAAGGCTTCACAATGTTAAGCTACTTTTTATTTTATTTTTGATAATATGCTAAGCTACTTATAAAAAAAGAGTCGGGTCATGTTGCCATTTGCATTCGTAAGAATCATTTCAAAAATCATAGAATTTGAAGAAAGCACTAGGCCACTACAGGCAGTTGGTTCAAAAGAAAAATTTTTCATTGAAAATCATTGAGAAGAGAAGATAGGAATTTAGGTTGAAGATTAAAAAATGTGGAATCATATTTGGGGGTGGAGTAGACAATATTTTCAGGCTCATCTTCAACCTTCTAGAGTCAAACTTTCTCCCTCTTTATTTACCATCCCTCTTCTCGTAGTTTTGCCTAGGAACTCGTTTCTTTTGAAACAAGCACACAGCCAAATAAATATCTACTTCATATACACAATGGAAGAAGAGGATGACATCCATAAATCAGAGACAACTGTCTAAGACCTTGACATCACAACCGAGCTATTTCTAGTATATGATGGAATAGGGTTATTCTTTACACTGCTTCCTATTACCATGGTGTCCGATCAGTAAAACGTAAAATTTCAGACACGTGTGCATCTCAATCTAATTTTCCTGTGAAGCACGAACAGTAAAAGAAGTTCCTTTCAGTGTGCTGACTCATTCCAGCCTGTTAGCCGCTTGGTGCTGCAGAAGGTGATTCTGGTCCTACCTGTTGCTCATCTGAAACCTTTTTCCCATTGAAAATAATGGTGACTTCACAAAAATCTGGAGCATTCTTCTGCACATATTCTCCTTTTCCCAGTCCCTTCTTTAGCCTCCTGCAAGATATCCAATACCCGTTATAAGAGGCTTTTATACAGACTTTTTTCACCCAAGGGGTTATTTAACTTCTGTCAGCAAACAGTTTTCCTATAACCACATTCAATGCAAGTTCTGGGCACACATGGGTGTTATCCAAGCCTAGTTCCATAAGATGTTTAGGTCAAGTTAGACCCATTTTCTCATTCAATACTTCTTACTCTTATTTGCATTTTGCAATATTGTATATCTTTTCCCTAGTTTATATGTTGAAGGATAAGAAAAGCCATGTTCTATTCGTACAAATAATTGGAATTCGTAAACGTACAGGTCATCAGAGAACAATTAGAATAAATTTAAAATAGGGGGTTGGGATGTGTTGAAGTACCTCAAGAAGGTTATTTTAGTTCCTAGCACAAGCATGGTGATGTTCAGAACTGGAATGAGTTCTAGAATTGCTTTTGCTGTCAGATTACTCTCGATAAGGATTGTATCTGAGTCACAATAAGGAAGATCTCAGTCACGGTTCGTACGGTGTGGCAAAGTGAAAACATCGTGTTTGGCAACTAACCAACCAACCAACCTTTGCATCATTGCACAAGCGGATATATTTCTGCAGTAGATTTCGCCTCCTGGCATTCTCATCCCTAAGGTAAGTCTTCACTTGTTCTTTGCTCACTTGGCTTTTTGAAATCCTCCCAACTGCCATTATTCCAGTCCCAATTTTAGGATCAAAGAAAGAGTTTTCGTTTTTCCATCTCCATAAACCTGTGGCTGGGACCCTAAAAATCTATGTTTTAAACATATTGTATACAATTCGGTTACTTTACTAATACTAATATTCCTTATATGATGTAGGGATTTGGTTTAGTTTAATGACATTAAAGCTTAGCCCTAGTTCAACACCATGATGAAATTGATTTTACTGATGCAACAATAACATTTAGAAATTTGATTTAGTTTGATGACATCATAGCTCACCCTTAGTTTAAAAAACTCATGTAGTAGTTATCATGTCAAAGCCATCGTTCTGGTCGACTAAGTCATGTAGCTTTAGAAAACGTAATTTAGTTGCAGATAATTCTATCCATTAGGAAATTTCCATGAAATTGCAAATTTTTTTTTTTTTTGACAACAAGACTTTTGTGGCAGAACAACTGTGTAAAATATTTAGTGTCAAAAACATGTTGATTATTCCAACTCCATTAAAATTTAATAATTTGTTGGCTCAAGAAAGAAAGAATTTGCGGCAGTTGACTAGAAGATAGAGGGGGTAAAATACTAAAAAACTTGTTAACAAAGCAAAACTACAAGACTTGCAAATGGTATATATATTGAAGAATTGCTTTCTAGTATGACAAACAATGTGTTTCAGGTACCTAGAGATATCAACTTTGAATGAATTAATTTTAAACAAATGAAAGCAAGAAAAAAAAAGTGTTACCCGGTGTAGGGATGTAATTTACAGGTGGGAAGACATGGATCAGGAATATACAGGAACTCCCAGGCACAACAGCATGATTGAGAGCCCATTTCAGAACATGCAAGTCATCTCTACCAACCGCAACATAAACATTGTTGTTTCCTCCATCTCTGCTCTGTGTAAAACTCTTACTCCCTTCCCCTATCTCTATGATCTCAGGCGACATCATGTATAGGAATTGTTGATCTTCAGCCTTGTGGGTGGTATTATTCTCTTCTTCTTCCATAATATCTGTCTCTTCAGTAGTTGTTGTTGTTCTTTGTAACAGTGTGTTTGGTACTAGCTAGCTAATGGTCTCTCACCTCACATTACAAAAGGAAAGCAAAAGAAAGAAGAAATGAGTGAAGATATCAAAGAGATTGTTTCTGTTTGGCTGTTTATATAGGAATGAGTCGTTGCTCTCAAGGACTAACAAAGACAACAAAGAATTAAAAAAGGAGATTCTCTTATGTCAATTTTAGCAGGATTTTGTACGTGTATGTATGATGGGCCAAGCTATCCCTCCCTTGTAGCAACCCCATCTCTTTTACAATTTATGGGTCATACTGCGTTTTCGTTCAGTCTTCTTAGTTGACAATTTGTCTCTTGGAAAACCATGGATAGCTAGAGTTGTTGAAACTGGAAGCCTTTTGTTAAGAGTCTGATATTGACATTTGTGGCTTACCCCAAATCCCCTTTCCTATCCTTTTGTCAAGTGGCAATTTGGATTTTTTTTTTCCCATACGGTAAAACAAGTGCTGCAACTTTCAATTTATGTGGGTTTTCAAAATAACGACATTGTCATCCCTTCTAATATTGGACTAGATGTTCATAAATTGTTGAATCTGTCAAACTTGATCAAACATCGTATGGTTGGGTAGAAAGCATTTCAGCATGTTATACAAGTTTTGGTGAAGTTTGTCTATACTGGGATAAAGGAAACCTGTAGGGGTCAGAATACACTAATAAAAGCCTCAGTTGCCCCCCCTACTTGACATTAGGCAGAGAGACTCCTTTAAACAGTGTAAACCAGAGTCAATTATTCAATTTAAGAAGAGCAAGTTTAGAGAGGTTTGTTTTGGGGCCTCTTTTAAATTTTTTTTATCCATTTTCTTTAAAACACAACCACAAACACTATCTACGGAAGGGATAGAAGTGTCAAAAAACCCCAAAGAGACCGCCTAACAAGGCTCCTTAGAATTATTCATTTAAGAAATGAAAATTTCTAGGTTTAAAAAACTTCAAACAAGGCACAAAAGAGACACCCAAATAAGACAACCTAGAATTACTCTTAAGAAATATATATTTATTCAATGAACTTGTGCACTGTATGATCTTGGAGTTGACCTAGTTTGTTTAATTGAGAGAGATTGGTTTCAGAATTTGTCAAAGGAGGATAAGAATGCGTGACAAAAACCTCCATCAAGTTTAACCTGAGTGGTTCTCTATATATGTTCTTTCACCACCTCATTTGTATCAAGTACTAAACTTTATTAATATTTCTATGGTTTGGGGTACGGTATTCAATGGTGCGCGGCAGTGTGCGTTTTCTAGACATCAATGAACAACTTAAAATGCTCAATGGTATATAGTCTGTAGTTATTTCCCTATATCACTCAGTCCTATTGACAAATTAAAGGTTACTAAGCAAGCATGTGCATTGTACAAAAACCAACATGGGAAAATGATTTACAAGTCCTACTCTTTGGAATTATAGGCATTTGAGACCTACTTTTTTATTCAAACACCTCTAAAGTCGTAAGACTTTGGTCAATAGGACATTCAAGTACTAAATAATACAACCTTCCTTTAAAGACATCAACACTTCTCCATTTAACTATAACTTATAATACAATTTTGCCAACAACAACAAGCATTCAATACTAAACAGTCACTACAAGTTTACAAGCTAGCTCAAGAACCGTTCAAAACTATGACCTATGTTACAAGATGTGCTAGTCATTTCAAGTGATTAAGACATAGTAAATATTGTAATCTTGCAAAGCCTCCTAAGTATAGCAATCAAGGCAAAACCATAATAAAACCCTATGTAAGCGTATCATATAGTAGGTATCCGCATACCCTACAAATGTGTCTTACCCAGACACATCGCACAACGTGCATCAATACCACTTCGGGCTTGTTTGTATTCCAATGAGGTGTCATTTGCCAAACACAAACTCTAAAGTTCCGAACGAATCCCCTAATATGAACGACCTAACACAAACCAAATCAAACTCAAGTGTTGGGAGGGAAAGCGAGTAGTCTCAGAGCACGTCCTTCGGGACCCGTCCTACCGCACTCTCTAGTGGAAAGCACATGCGGAGGCTTACTACACCTAAGAGAACATGCCACATGCGATAGCATCCACAGCACATTGAAGCCAAGTACATGTAAAAGCCACACGCAAACCAACAGAACCAAGCTCGGGCGTTGACGAATCACATCCATGGTAAAAATGCTACCACAATGTCCGTGGGTATGAGTTAACTCAAAGCACCACCAAACTCACGATGCGAGCAAACTCCTAAGCATCGAAAAAATGCATTACAGCGGGGTAGAGACACTTACACTAATCTAAGCATGCACACAATACAAGTCTATACAGAACCTAACACAACAAATGTGTACCAACTATCAACTAGACAACCCTCATAAGTCCATTACTAGACTCGGACCCCAACATGACCCAAATCACGCCAATCAAGTCTCTCGAGTCAAACAAAAATATGGGTTCAAGATTCGGCATTTTATGGTAACACACAAACTGATGTTACAATGGTCAAATTGGAAGCCTGGCATGTTGGTACTAAAACGCATGTAACTTCCAAATCATAAGTCATGTGAAAAAGTCGGGACAATCTGGAAACTACACTCGGATATGGAACTAATATCATAGGCCTTATATCCTAATTCTTTATGAATCAATATAGTTTTGCAAATGAAAACATGTCAGTTGTTGAACATCTACAACCTAACACACAGTCGCTCAACTGTCGATGATTCACAAAACGCGCACTCAAACGGAGTGAAACAAAACTCATAAGAAACCTCATTCACATACGCAACTAATGGCATAGAACTCGTGACAAAGCGATGAGTATAAGTCTACCAAAACTAAAGGACGGGATGGACCTCATCCCTATCCCATCCCGTTTGTTCGGGATTGGGAAGGGACAAACCTCATCCCAACCTCGTCCCATCCCAAACGAGTTCGGAAAAGATGAGACAGGATGAACATGTACTAAATAGTCTTCCAATGAAGAATAACAAAAAAAGTTCATCTCACATTGCTCACACAAGTAATTCATAACAATATAAAATGTCAATAAAACTTCATCTCACATTGCTCCTAATTGTATCTTGTATGAATGATATAAGTTCTCAAGTTGTCTTAATATAATTTTAAAAGTAAAAAATATTGCTCATTGACCAAATTTCCAACTACATAACTCATAGTGCAAAACTAAACCAAACCATCATTTTCCTTTATTTTCAACGCGAATAATTATCCTATAACTAATCTAAAATGTGAAAAACAATAATTTTTATGGGTTCTATTTGGCCTAAAATATTCAAACTGAAGTTTCTATCTAAACAAAGAGTACCAAATCAAGTAAGTTTTCAAACAATAAATGTTTTTATTTAATTTCAATACATCATAAAATTTCCTTTAGAAGATTAGTTTGAATAAAATCAATAATAATAAGTTTGGGACGGGATGGGATGAGCGGGATTGAAAATCTCAATCCCGATCCCATCCCACTCTAGATTGGGACATGATGGGATCGAGATGAGTTTGATCAATCCCAAAATGACCCAAATAAATTGGGACGGGAACGGAACGAGATCGGGATCGGGATCGCGGGAGGGGATGCTCACCCCTAATCAAAACTCTAATACAAAACAGTTAAACTAGTGTCAAGAAATCTGGACACTGGTCTGATAATGGTATACAAATCATGCTCTAAAACACTGATTACTGATGTTCGACCAAAGCCTAAACACGTCTACATTCCGACACGCAACTAACGATCTAAGATTCATGTGAAACCGACAAGTATAAGTCTACAAAAAACTCCATTAGAAAACAGTGAAGCTGAAATCATGAAATCTGGACAGTAGTCCGACAATGTCATACAAATGATCCTCTAAAACACTTATTACAAACTCACATGGTGTTATACAAAATCCTAAACACATCTACATTCATACATGCAACTAACGGTCTAAGATTCATGTCAATACAACAAGTATAAGTCTGCAAAAACTCCAATACAAAACAATGAAACTGCTGTAGGAAATCTAGACACTAGTCTGACTGTCATACAAATGATGCTCTAAAACACTATTATAAACTCAAATGATGTTCTAGCAAAGCCTAAACACATGCATTTAAACACGCAATTAACGGTCAAAGAGTTTGTGTCAGATCAACAAGTATAAGTCTGCCAAAACTCCAATACAAAATAGTGAAACTGCTGTCAGACCAACAAGATGTCTTTCAAATTAAACATTATAGTTACACCTTATTAGATATTTAAAGGAACAATCAAGAACACGAATCAGCAAGAAGAAGTGAAATTTAACCCAAATCCACAACCCAATCAAGAACAATCAAGCCTCCTATTTCAATACTCCATCCATTCCATCAACATGTAATTCAAATCTCCCCAAAAAAACACCCTACAAATAAACCCCCAATCTTGTTATCCTGCTCATTCTCAAATCTCAACCTAAGATTACCAACGAAATGCAGACAATGATTCCTCAATTATTCTCTACACCCATATGTGGTGCTGATTGGCTATACACACTCCACACAATTACTATCATGCACACCCACAAGGCAACCTAAGTTCCACCGATCGTTTTCAAACACGAAATAAATATGGCAAATGTGTCCACACCCTAACAAGCAATCATAAATGTGGTTCCACACTCACAGTGTCCACGGGGTCAACAACTAGGGTTGGGCTCACTGAACTCAAACTTGAGCCCACATAACATAAGTGTCCGAACCAAAACTCTAAAAACGCAAAAATGTTACAACTAATACAATAAATGACAAATAAAAGAAATAAACTGAAAATAAAATAACGGGATCTCACACGACCATTTTCCCAGCCAATACATGCACATGTTTTTCATTTAAACTAATCATATGAGGTGAAACAGAGTCAATGAGGTCATGTCCTTGCCAAGCCATAAGTTGCAATTCGGGGTGGGCACGAGACGGGATCAGGATGGGATAGATCTCAGATATAAAAACACTCAACCTCTCCATCGATTATACCAAGTTGTAAATAATCAATTTGAATATCACATCACTTCATTACAATATGATACGAAGCTCAAAAGATAATATGTATGAGATTACAGATCATGGACCAAAAAGACTTCTCATATAGACGATTAAAATGAGTGAATACAAATCCAGATAAAACTCCAAACTAGTGTAATAATCGGCCCCCATTTTAAATCTTTTCATTCCATATAATTCATGAGTATTATTCTTGTAATCCTCACAGAGCGTTTGAAATTAACACCAAATTCAACAAAAAACCATTAAATAGGTCATAGTCTCATAGAAGAAACACAAGATAGAGAAATCAAACAATTAATCCTCTTTAATTTCAATTTAATAGGAACCCATCCATCATTTTATTTCATAGCGACGAGAAATGAATCAGATCTTGAGTGTCATGGCATAATTAATAAATCCCAGTGTAGTATCAATCAAAATTTCTAATTGGGTATTGAAATTCTTCAATGAAGCAACATTAGATAAATAAAAACCAAAATTTTGAGAAACTCCTTTGAGACAGAGGAACAAAATAGATGAGTAATGCAACGTAGTAGCAGAAAAAGAAAGAAGAAAAATTTATGAAGGGAAGGAAGAGCGGTGCCTATAGTGAGGTCTTCATTGATGTTGGATATCTCCTCCTTGGCTTCTTAGAAATCCAAAAGCTCCCAGCTTTCAACCTCCCTACTTTTGTTAGAGCTTTCTTTATTTCTCTCATACTTCTCCTATTCAACAACATACAAAAGAAGAAAAGAAAGAGATTGAGAGCTAGCCTGAGAGAATGAGAAACTAAGAGAGGGCTATATGCGATTATGGGCTATATGGGTGAGAGGAGTGTCCACTAGAGTCACAATTTCACAATAAGTTGACTAATTTCTAACCTAAGTGAGACTTAATAAAAAAATTTAAGGCATTGAATTAATAAATAATAAAATATTAAATAAACAAGTAAGGTACGTGAAGGGCAGGATTGAAAATCTCTATCCCGATCCTCATCCCATTTTAGATCGGGATGGGACGGGATTGTGATGAATTTGATCAATCCCAAGGGACCCGACAAAATCGGGACGAGACAGGATTGGGATCACGGGATGGGATGCCCACCCCTAGTTGCAACCTTCGAGTTGGACATGGAAAACCTTGGCCTAATAAACACAACTCTACTAGCACATTTCATATTTAGATTGACTTTAGGTTGGTATTACAATCATTATTGTCGGCTGACACACCCCACCTTTTTTTCTTTGCACGTGTGGTAGTGGATCACGCCTAGGCGCATGGTTGAAGTTGATGCATGATATATGAGTATCTTCCTTTAGGAGTTTAGTGGTTAATTAAGAAAACTTTCCTAGTTGGATAAGGATTCCTTAATTAATTAAGACAAATAAAATTTTGTTGTTGGACAAAAGGTTCCTTGTTGAAAAGTTTTTAATTTGAATTAGATTTCTTTGTTAAATTAAAACAAGTAAAGTTTCTTAAATCAATTAGAAAATTGGATTAAGGAAAGTTTTTCCTTGACGGAAAAGGAAAGTAATATGGAAAACTTTCTTACTAAAAGTAAGTTTTCTTTATTTGGTTTAAACAAGAAAGTTTTCGTTGAGGGACAAGAAAGTAATATGAATATATTTTCCTACTAGGAGTAGGCTTTCTTTGTTTGGTTTGGACTTGTTTGGCCTATATATAAGGACTTTGTATATATGTTCAAGACATCTAGAAAATTGAAGAATCAAGGATCAAAGAGCAAAATTAGAGATATAGGGTCAAAGTTTGTTCAGCAGAGCTCTCAAGGTAATTGTCATTGAGAGAATACCTCAAGAGTTTGTTCTTGATGAAGAAGCCTATCGAAGAGTTTGTGCTCGATAGAGTATTAGAATATTTGTTAGTTAATAAACTAACAAAGGTTGAAGCTTCAAGATAGTTTGTTTTGAGAAGTTAGAGTCTCAAGAGAATTTGTTCTTGAGAGATTGGAGCCTCGAGAGTATTGTAATCTTAGTAAGATTGCAAAAGTTGGAACCTCAAGAGAGTTTGCTCTTGAGAGGCTGGAATCCTTGTTCTAATAATATAGTTGAAGGATTATAAATTATGTTTGTCTTGTCTTTTTCTTATTATTTTATTATTGTTTTCCGCATTAAGCTTTGAATTGTATCGACTATCGACACAACCACCCTTGTTGACAGTCCATATATTCTGCCCTTTGTTGGTGTTTGGAGCATATGTTGACCATGAGGATGGAATTTTGATGTTTGTTAACTATTGAGTAATTATGAGAAATTCATAAAGATATTATCCCAATGACTAAGGCGTTGTGAGATTTAGAGGTCCGAAACGAACTAATGTGGATAGGTTTCTTAGTCGTAGTCGCCAACACCAAATGCCACTTTTTTTTACGATGAGAGTGCTAACACTTCTGCTATTTTTCAGGCATTAATATGATGTACTGTTTTAGTACGTGCTAAGTGGAATCTTACATTTGTTGAGGCAATGCACCTTAGGCATACGGTGTCAAAGTATGTAGCTATTGTGATAGTGTATTTCAAAAACCCTTTTGCAAGTGAACAAAGTTGAAAAGCCAAGATAGATGAAAGAAGGGGTCTATCCTAAAAGATTTGATTGAGATCGTGAATTAAAGAAAATAAAAACTAATTTTTTAAAAAACCTAGATGATCAAATTTAACAAAATAAATGAAGAAAATAAAAGTACTAGTTCAAATGAAGGAAAACACTAGGGTGTTCGAATCCACCCTAACTTGGTTATGTATTACAACTAGAGTATGCCCCTTGTCGTTGGCACTCCACATAATTTTATTTTTACTATATTTTTTATTGAACACTTCCGTCACTATCCTCATTTTCGCTCTCAATTAGTATTGAAGTGTAAACATACTCTAAGGTAAAAATATATATTATAATTTTAGGGTTAGACCCAGTCAAATGTGAATTAAGTTGGGAAAAAAAATTTAAACGCCGAGAATGAGTTCTCCCCCAATCTTTAAATTCGCCAAAACATGAAGTTTAGTGTCTTTGTTTAAATGTGCATTAAGATGCCCACCTCATTTTTTATAGTATGATCGGTTCGTCTTATTGCTTTAAATTATATTATACATTTTTTAATTATAAAATACATATTTTTTAAAATTTTAGCGCTTGTATTGGTCATCGATTTTGTTGGAAAAATCTTTAAAAATGCATTTCAACGATACTAACTTTACCAAAATCCGACAATGATGTACATAGTTATAATAATTTTTATTTTGCTAAAAGGAAAACATAATAGTTTCTCTCTCCGCCACATGTACATTCAATCAACTTTTTTCAAAAGTTTTTCATTGTTGTTGCCTTGTACATGTTTTATATTTACAAATATGTCATCATAACTCAACCCTCAAATTCAATACATTTCCCAACTTTCAATCCTAACCATCTTTTATCTCTAATCCTTTCGATTTGATTTTGTCCCAGTCAACAATGAATAGTAAAACACCACTCTGAATTGTAATATAGAATATTAGATCCAACCTCCATTGTAACTCAAAATAATAACATTACTATATTACCATTTCAAAAAATATTTCCGTTACAACACAACAATATTAATATTTAGACTTTCTTCTCTATAAATGAATCATTTATAAACATTACGTATCTCTTGTAATCAAATGAAAAAAAAAATTGGTTTAAGAATATTTACTAGACGACTTTCTTCTCCTTAAATGAATCAATTATTAACATCACAAGTGAGGAAGACTTCCCTTTCTTTTGCTCCAAAAGCTACAATCTCTACTAAAACTCGTGTATCTAAGGGATGAAACAATGATCATATTTATATTGTTTTACAAAAGTGGTACAAGAGGGAGAAAATAAAAATATAATCAAAATCTTTGGATTAACTCTAGAGTGTGAGTATCTTGATTTGTTGCCTTCATTGATGTGCTTGTTTGCCTGATTTCTCATTGTTTATTCTCAATGAAATTTTGAAGATATGGAGATGTGGTAGCATAAGGAAAACCAAATATTGGATATAAGCATTGATAATGCTTGATTTGGATTTGGGAATAAAATGGATTATGAGAATAAAATTAAATATTTAATTTTATATGAGATTTTGGTTGTGTATCAAATGAATTGGGTAGTGTGTTTGTTACGAATGTTCATTTAAGTTCACACTTTTGCAGCAACCACCTCTCTAGAATACTTTGTAACCCACACCAGTGTATCTTGTTTGAAATTCTAGTAATCTTCTTTTACACCTTGCAATAATAGACCTTGCACTTTTCTCGAAAATAAAATCAATTAGTCTATTAAGTGCAAATGATCTAGACACCACAACTACAAATTGACGTTTTCATCATTTCAAAATTGTGTTTCACAACTCGTTGCATTCCATATTATGGTTTTGTGTGAAACATGCAAAATCATATTTGAAAATTTGAAAATATACCATGCACCTTTATCAAGTGGAACACAAATTTATATATAAATGTCAATTTTTGCAAATAATAATGCAATAAATGTTAGTAAAATAGTAATTGATGATATATAAAAGCAACCACATCTCTGAACCGAACACGTGTCATGACGATCTCGAGAAACTACGGGCTCAAGCATCGGCCCAACACAGATCTAGCCCAAGCGGATCTAAGCCCGTTCAACTTCAGTCCCCTAAGCGGACCCGGACTCTCACAACATGCTAGGCTGACACGTCTCACAACCATCCTCAATACCTATAGGCCCTCTTTAGGCAAGTATCTCAAGGATTGGCTTCGGACGGGCAACTACACCTGCTCTTTGCTTCCAATTAGGAAGCAAACACCATAGTATCTTCCACACAGGGAAACTCCCTTCTATGGATTGCTCTTGGATTGGGAACTATCTCTTGGGTATCTAAGAGTGTAGAGCTAAAAGGGAATTTCCCTCCTATAGTACGACTCTTAATTAGAGAGGGATCTCCTCGAATATCTCCTCCCTAATCTACGCCTACGATGGCCTAGTTGAACCAGAACTCCTTGCACTATAAATAAGACATGAGGTTGGTAAGCTAAGGTATGCTACAAAATCCCTGTTACAACATTACACCTTCCTCAATTCCTAGTCTGACTTTAGCATCGGAGTGCCATCAGCCACCCCACAGTGGCTCACGTGCATTACTTGTGCAGGTTAGCAGGAACAGGGTCAAAACAGAGAGCAAAAATCGACTGCATCAATTTGGCACCATCCGTGGGGACGACATAGTTCTTAACTTTACACTAAGTGTCGTTTCCTACTGAATCCCAGAGAGATGGTGACCACCAGGTCATGCAACAATGAACCAGGGGACATGTCCAATGCTCCGACTGTCCCTATACCAGTTCCTGCCATGCACGAACAATTTACTCATGCCCCTACACCAACAGCGGCAACGACAGACCCCATAATCGAGGTGCTGGCATCTCAAATACAATAGATTATCAAGTTGGTGGAGACACTCACATGACATAATCCACCCGCTGCTAATTGAGACCAGGAGCAACACGGACCTCCACCTCCAGTGGACGATAGGGAGCAAGCGCTGGAGAGCCAGACCCTCGCTAGTTCCCATTGGAATAAGGGAGGTTGTGCAGCTAACGCTGATCTAGCCGCCAAGACAAGAAGGCTTGGTCCCGAGAACCCTCTCCGCAGAGGAGCGCCCGACCCGGACGTATTAAATCGCCTATCTGTCCCACCCTTTGTGGTCAGGATCATGAGTGAAGCACTTTCGAGAAAGTTTACTCCCCCGAAGCTTAATTCCTATGACGGAACCACGATCATCTACGCCATTACCAACACACAATGGCGCTTAAGGAAGGATCTGAATTCGTCATGTGCAGAACCTTTCTTACCAGTCTTAAAGGCCCTGCATTAACGTGGTTCGGCCTTCCACCGAAGTCAATCGACTCCTTCAAAACATTGGCGAATAAATTCTTTACACGTTTCGTCGGAAGCCAATGTTTCAGAAAAGGCCCGCACTACATACTCTCTCTAAGGCAGAGGTCCGGAGCGTTAGTATGTCACATGCTTCAACAACGAATTGACCCTCATCGATGGGTGCAACGATGATACAGCTGTGACGACATTCACTGTGGCCCTCAAATAGGGAAAGCTCTTCGAGGACCTCACCTTAGAGCCCCCTCTGGACATGGCAGAACTCCTCAAAAGCGTCTAGAGACACATCACCCTGGAGGAGACAAAGACCGCTAAGAGGGTGACTGAAGGCAACAGGACGCCCTCAACTTCTATGAACAAGAAGGAGCGAAAAAGACACGAGGATGATGAGAAGAGCAAGAGGAAGCACACTTACAATAGATTGGATCCTGATCGTCCCAGGCTAGAGAAGTCATCCAACTATGTTGAATTCAGAGCCGTGATGCCCCTAAATGCTAGTCTATTGGATGTATTCAACTGCATGAAAAGTTGGGAGGAATTGAAGTGGCCCTCGAAGACACGTGGGGACCCGCCAGAAGGGACAACGACAAGTATTGTGCGTAACACAAGGAAGGCGACCACAACACTAATGACTGCAAAAGTCTGAGGTATGAAGTAGAGCACTGGATCCGTAAAGGCAAATTGAAAGACTTCTTGAAGTCTGAGAAGCAGCCAGAACAGACCAGGGATAGGGGAGTCAGTCAAAGAGATAGAGAATGAGACTTCTGGGATAATATATGTCCTTCATGGAGTCGGACCGAATGAAGACTAGTTGCACAGGTCCCGCAAGCGGACTTAGTTGGATATGCAGACACGACCCGCAGATGAAGACATACGCGTTTGCTATTTGAAAATTCAGAACCCCATTCTCACTTTGACTTTCACGGACAAGGACCTCGATGGAGTCCGAGCACCACACAACGACTCCCTGGTCATCTCCGTTTCCATCGCAAAGTGGGAAGTGAAGAGAGCCCTCGTTAACATAGGAAGCTCGCTCAACATTCTGTTCTACAATGTTTTCCGCAGCATGGACCTCAAGGAGGAAAACCTAGCGCCATCGGAGCACCAGCTAAATCGGATTCAGCAGGGATAAATGTTTTCCCATCAGAAAGATAAGGTTAGCCACGGTAGCTGGAGAACCGCAGCCGAATAAGGTCCTATTTATGGACTCCATGGTGGTAGACACACCATCATCCTACAACCTTATCCTGGGAAGACCGTGGCTACACCAAATGTAAGCAGTGGTCTCCACCCTTCACCAGTGTGTTAAGTATACTGCTAACAACTCAGAAGATACAATACGTGGAGACCAACCTACGACACGAGGCTACCACTACGCCGCATTGAAACAGATAGAGTGCTCACAGATTCAGCTACATCATGCAGAGCAGCCTGACGTAGTGCAAGGCCAAAAGATGGAAGATACACCATTTTCAAGCAATGCAGGAGCAATCAACTCTCCCGCCCATCGAGTCGTAATGGCAATGGCTAGTGGGTACACACCCCCCCGACATTCCGTCGGTGCGGAGATCCGCCCCTCTACAGGGTTTGCTCTTCAATGACCTATGTAACGCCTCGACAGTCCGCTAAATGATCCGCGAAAGCTATCCGAATTCGCTTCGAGGCCAAGATCAGTTTATCTCCATCAACAGTTAGTTTGTTTTAAGTTGTTTGTTTCCCTTTCCATAGTCAATATTGAGTTTAGAGTTCTTAAGAGACTTGTATGATTCTCAATCATTTAAGAAATAAAACAAAAAAATTAGAAACAAACTCTATTGATTATTGAAAAAATGAAACAACAAGCACCTTGAGGCGGATACATAAGGCTACATATTATGAACGCCTTGAGGCGGGTACAAGAGACTGAGCACTACAAGCATTTGAATACAGTGTAAATTGAAGTAAAAGACTTGCTTAGACAATTCTGCAATGGACAGATTGCGACGAAAACCTGCAAACCCTCCGATATGAGTAATCTGCAAATGAGAGCAAAGATAAAAGTTGCATGACCCCTTCCGAAGACGACGACAACGGAGTTAAGAGAATGAGAGATGTTCAACCTTTTCCCAAGATAAATACAAAACTTAAGAAGGGATTGAAAGGACTGAGCGGTCAGATTGCTTCGTCAAATCACTCCAGGATAGCGCTCTCCTTACAACATTGAGGACCTCACTGCTAGCTGCTGATTTCCTCATGAGATGTCCTACCGTCTACCCAACCTCCTCAAAGGGGTTAGAAGAATGCATATGAGGATGGCCACAAGCAACAATGCAGTTACGGTCCCATAATGCTATCAAGAGATAACACTTTTCCCATATGCGATGGCAGGTGTGACTAAGAGATACTACACCAAGAGACATCTTACATCGACTAACACTTCGATCAACCATTGATTAGAAATAAGATTCGAGGACACAAAGACATAAGTGGTATGACATAACACCAATGCATCTCCCTTGGTAGAAAATCAACACTACTTGGTGGTATGGGAAAAGAATATGAGACCTCAGCGGAATAACTATGTGCCCAACCACAACAGGTGACCACGCATAACAACAACTATCATTATGCCTGGTTTAGGTAAACATCAGAACTTGGAAATTCCAGTGATGGAGATCCAACTTCAGCCTTTAGGAAACCCAAAGCATTTCCCTCAGCCTTTGGAGAACCCATAACATCTTCTCCAGACAAGAACATTACGGGAAATAAACTCAGCAAAAGATAGTGCCTACAACAATTGGAAAATACCATTATATAAACATAGTGGTTCACCAAACGGGCGCTCTAGCATTAACTGCCAAACATTGAATGATGTAGGGGAAAATGGAAGACGACGGTTTCCAAGGAAACTACGCAGATCACATCAATTAATGATGTTGCCCGCAACCCCATCAATTGAGGGGGAGTAATCGATATATTCAAACGTCACGCAACTTACACCATACACATGTCATCACGTGATCTACACCGTACACGTAACACACCACGAAGGAAACCCTAGCCCTTATTCTGCGGGTTCATGGGCTCAGCCTGTTATTCGAACAACACCCTATCGCATGCTTGGCACGAGCACTTGAGATCCTAGTCAACTTTGACGTATAAACTTTACCACTCGCCGAGTTAAGGTAACTTCGTCCACACTCTGAACCACTAGGTTTGCCCGCAACTCAGCAGGCAGAACCTCTGGTCAAACCAGGCAAGCTTAGTCAGCCAACACTGATGACGATAACTTATGGTTCACCCCGACACCTAGTTTGCTTAGCACAGACATCAACGATTTAGGAAGTGGGAGTCTAATCAACATTGTCACGCCTAGTGATGACGAGTTGCTAGAGATCACTGCCTCATTCATGGTCAGTGATCGCCGAACCTAATCAGGTAAGCCTAGCTGGCGATGACCAGCAAAGAAAGCTTCAGATCAAAACCTGGACTTGTAGCCCCCACTGCGAAGGTGTAGATAGTCTGGAAGGTGGGAGCCTAGTCAGTCCCGAACTGATTTCGATGTCTCGCCACAGGACCACTGCTTTTCAGCGTGACCACCAAATCACCAAACCTAGACTTGTAGCCTGTGATGCGAGGGTGTAGATAGTCTAGAAGGTGGGAAACCAGTCAGCCATAACCTGATTCAGACGGTTTGCCACGAGACCAGTGCTTTTCAGTGTGGCCGCCGTACCCTCCCAAATTTGTAGCTTGGATGCACTCGGGTGTAGATAATTTGGATGGTGGGAGCCTAGTCAGTTCTGAACTGATTTTGATGACTCGCCATGGGACCACCGCTCTTCAGCGTGGCCGCCAAACCCCTTTCGAACACGTAGCCCTCACCGCCCGGGGAGGTTGTTTACGGTTCGAATGGTGGAAACCTAGTCAGTCCCGAACTGATTCCGACGGCTTGCCACGAGACCACTGCTATTCAGCCTAGTTGCCAAACCTTTACTCCCCGAATTTGTCGACCGCTTTGCTCGGTCATAAATAATTCGGAAGGTGGAAGCCTAGTTAGTCCCAAACTGATTCTGACGGATTACCACGGGACCACTGCTCTTCAGCCTGGTTGTCGAACTTTTACTCCCTGAATCTATCGACCGCTTTACTCAGTCATAAACGATTCGGAAGGTGGGGATCTCAAACAGCTTTCCACACGACCTCTGTTCTTCCTCAGAACTGTGGACACAAATATGAGCTTAGCTGAGTCAGCGCCTTCACGCTAAAATGGATTGACATTCTAACATTAGAAAAAGGCCACTCGTGCTGATACAAGGATAGTACAACCGATAACCAGATGAAAGCTCATTAGGACGCCAACCCGAGCTTATGGCGCCTGACTCAGTGCGAATGCTCTGACATGTACTTTTGGTCACCACAACTTGTCCACGGTAATAGCTACAGCCGACCAGTCAGACAAACAATAAAATGCTCAAGCAGCTTACCTATGGGACATGACGCAACTCGGGTGACTCAACCCCCAGTTAAATTGTTCGCAACATACCCACTATCGGACATAACTACGCAGCAATGACACCGAGTCATTCACAATACAAGGCGGTCAAGCTATCTACCGTAGACAGACCAAACAACGTCCTATTGATTCAACCAGCCTATGCTGAAGTAAGAAGACAAGGCAAAACGAAAAACATACAATAGAGACGCCAAGTATGAAACGGAAAATATTGTTTTCATTAATGGCCAAGACAAAAAGTGTACAAACACACAAAGTTTGCTCCTAATCAGGAGAAGGTACAGAAACAGAAGAGCTAAGCCTAGGAGGAAAAAGGCAAAAGTTGCATCTGACGCGCTTCAACCTGGACGTTAGGGATCGAACTGTCCTCCTTATTCGACGACTCAGAGGTAACAAACAAGTCCACATACGACATCATCTTGTAACGGCTAAGATCCCACCCCAAATGCTCCTCTTTCATTAACGCTAACAGCTCCAGCTAGCCATGAACAACCCAACGGAACTCACATTTGCCTTGTTCCTGGAGAAGCTCTTCCTTTCACACCTTTGCATAAATAAGGTCACACTTCAGTAGCTCCAACTTGCTAGTTAGCGCATCGACCTGAGACTGCTCTGTGGCCAGACTACTCTTCACATCACTGAGTTTATGCCATCCTAGTTCAAGTTGGTCCTCGACCTTCTCGCTTCTCGAGCATAGACTTCACATCGGATTCCAACTGTTACTTCTTAGCAGCCCTATCAGCTTCGTCCGAAGCACTCTCTTTAGCAAAAGAGTGCAGCTCAGAATGCGCCTTTGTCATAGTTTCATGCGCAACCTCGACCTCTAGGCGGAGCCAGCTCAACTCCTGCTTAAGTCTGTCCCTCTCGAACACTACCTTGATCAGATTACGCTCAAGGTCCTCCAGACAGCTCTCTGAGCCTCAGCGGCTAAAGTTGATTGATCTAATTGCATATTTTAAGCCTGCTTATTAAGCCACTCAATTTCATGGAGCGCATCAAAATACAACGTTTGCACGTGCGAGAAGACACGCTCCAAGGTATATACTCTCTCGCGAGCCGCTTCTACTTCCGTCCCAGCAACAGCCGCGTGGCTCATATGAGACATATCAAGCATTAGATACTTCAAACCCTCCCTTGTCCACACGCTCTTCAAGCGTATCCCTTGTCCACATGCTCTTCCAGCGTATCCTCTTCGAGTTTTCCACCGTCAGCTAACTGTGACGCCTGCTTATATGCTTCCTCGAAGCATACTCAAAATCCACCTCTTGATACCAGACATGTGATCTCATCTTCACCAAGTCCGGTGCAAATAGACTTATTCATGCATCAGGATGAAGCTTCCTCTAATCCAGAACTATTCCAGCGCCGCCCTTTACGATCGCCACCGTCCTCAGACTCTCCTCCGTGGCTTTTCCCTTGTCAAAAGTGGCTGACCCTTTATTGCAAGACGACTCAACAGGATTCGGAGGCAGAGGAGGGATCGAAGTATTCAAAGGACCTTCCAATAGTCCTAGCTGTGACCTAGAACGAGATGGTGAGCAATGCAAACTACATGAGACATGGCCGGTACAACGACCACTTTCAGGCGAGTCAACGGTGGGGTGATCAAATTCCACCACCTCAGGCGAATCTGATACTAAGCCTTCTACCAGAGTGGTCCCATGTGAATCAGTGCCAGTAGAAGCCACCATTGCGACCCTCACCAAACAGTCATTCAGAGCCTCAGCCTACGCATCACTAAGGTTCAACCCATCAGCAACTCTTGCAAATCGCAGATAATCTTTCTCTAAGTTAGGAACATTAGTCTCCGCTTCAACAGGCTGAGCAGACTCGTGCTCCTCTCCCAATGAAGCAGGTCGTGCCAAATACGGCCCAGCCCTAACATGAGGCTTCTTCTTCACAAAGGAAGCAAGAGTCTCAGATGGATCCTCCGCATCAGATAGAACAAAATTTTTGGCCCTAGCAGCCTTCCTTTTCGTGGAAGGGGCATCTTCTTCCAGTTTAATGCGTCACTCTCGATACAGAGTGGGGGTGACGTGCCAGTTGTCCCATAGCCCACTATGAACAAAATTGAAAACTCTTATAATATCAACCGCCTCCCTCTTTGTCATGACGTAGAATGTCTCCATAAAGGTTTGCTCTTCTAAGGTCAGGAGCGGTGGGAAACCTTCCTGCACAAGAACACAATCAATGATCACTCGAAACGCTATCAAGCACATCAAAGTCTCAGGAAAAGAGTTGAACTTACGAAGCGGCATGAACTGTCGCTCAAGCAAACGACCCTTGCACCGAAAATACTTCGAATCCACAAAAGCTAAGAAGCAGTACTTTTGCAAGAACTTGAAATCATCAGGCAGTTTACCGAAGCAATTTGGCGACTTCATCTTGCAAACAACATTGCTCTGCAGTCGAGGAGCGGTCAACAACTGGATCACTAGCGAAGTCACGCTAACACCAGCCTCCTTAGCACAGAGCAGAATCATGAGAATGATCCTGTATCCATTGGATCCAAATTGAGCCGGAGGAATCCCCAAGAAATTCATGAACTCCCGGACTCCAGTTTGAAGCATCCCTCGATGCAAACAAATGAAACCGCCCGGAGGCGACATTGGCGTCTGGTTGTTCGTCAGAAGGTACAATGGCAAGTCTTTCGGAACTCCATACCTTGCACAAATTTTAGCGAGACTAGGCTCGGACAACAACCTGTCTTAAAAAAACTCTAAACCCTTAGCCAAAACAGCATCATCAAGAAGGTTTTCTCGAGCCATGAAGAAGACGAACGAACCTTTCAAAACAATATCTTCAAAAGCAAGTGAAGCAGAAGGGTCAGCCTCAACACTACGGATGACCTACATAGATGATAGGTTCCCGCCTATTTTTTGTCGAACCAGCGCACCCCCAATTAATGCAGCGTGCGGCTCAAGCGACGATTCAGATTCAATCATCATGATTGCTGCATCCCTTCAAGAGATGACTTAGCGAACCGATGTGACGGCCCACTAACTCGGGGGGAGTAGCTGATGATACATAAAAATGGTCACACCCCTGAGCCGAACACGTGTCATGATGATCTCGAGGAACTACGAGCTCAAGCATCGGCCCAACATAGATCCAGTCCAAATGGATCTAAGCTCCCTCAACTTCAGTCCGCCAAGCAGACTCGTACTCTCACAACATGCTAGGCCCACACGTCTCACATCCATCCTCAATACCTATAAGCCCTATTTAGGCAAGTATCTCGATGACGGCTTTGGACGGACAACTACATTTGCTCTCTGCTTCTAATTAGGAAACAAACACCAGAGTATCTTTCACACAGGGAAACTCCCTTCTACGAATTGCTCTTGGATTGGGAGCTATCTCCCGCGTATCTAGGAGTGTAGAGCTAACATGGAACTTCCCTCCTACAACACGACTCTTAATTAGAGAGGGATCTCCACGAAGATCTTCTCCCTAATCTACGCCTACAATGGCCTGGTTGAACCAGAACTCCTTGCACTATAAATAAGATATGAGGTTGGTAAGCTAAGGTAAGCTACAAAATCCCTGTTACAACATTACACATTCCTTATATCCCTGTCTTACTTTAGCATCGAAGTGCCATCGGCCACCCCACAGTGGCCTGTGGCTGATGTGTATTACTTGTGCATGTCAGCAAGAATAGGGTCAAAGCAGGGAGCGAAAATCGACTGCATCAGTAATATTAAATGTTGACATTCGTCATTTATCATACGATCATTACCTATTGTCACGGACTAGCAGTCTGTGCTACGATAGCAAGCTTAAGGTTAATGTGAATTTGTACTACTTTGCAATATTTCACAGCTTGAGCATGCATAATTAATACACATCTAATGACTTTTTCAATAATATTCAACAAAATTACAATGGGAGCAACATTACTCATTTAAATACTATGCTAAGAATGATTCCAAATACAAGATTGATAATGAGAAAACAGACAAATAGAAAATAAAATGCTAGGCGATGAAGCCAAGCCAGACTATGCAATGGAGACTGAAAGTGCTATGCTACTAAGACTAGAAAGGGAAGGGGGGGGGGGGGGGGGGTGAATATTCTCTTTTTAAAAAAGATCTAGATTTGAAAAAGCTTTGGCGAAATTTGTTCAATTTGACGTTTTTGGTCTAAACACGTTGGAGAACGGTGTTGCAAGTGTAGAGAAGTTGACCAGAAGTAGTTATTTGTCATTGGTTTTAGTTGATTCAATTATATAAGAGAACAAGTGAAAACCTCCTCATTCAAAAGAAGATCAAATCAAGTTTGCTTAAGTAATAAAAATGTCTTTTAAAAAATCTCAAAAAAAAGATTACATGCATACAAGTTGTTGATGAAAATATCGCAAACAATAAACAACAAGATTAAACATTAAAGTAATTAAAATGAAGCAACACGATAAGAAAACAAACCAATACAAAGACACCAATGTAACAAGGTTCACATAAATTGAAGTTCGATTGGCTTTGATTGTTTACTTCCTTGTTGGAAGGTCAAACGCATGCTAGGAGCCTCTATAATTGAATTCTCTACACACACACACACAAACACACACACACACACACAAGTTACTACAACATCGTGCAAGAGAACAACCAAATCCCATACAAAATTATTAATTTCACAATTCCCTCAATTCCTAAATCAATCTCACGTTTTTTGTTGTTGTTGTTGTTGTACTGCCACATTTTTCATTGGAGAAAGTAATCACATTAAAATAATCAATTCCCTCAATTATTAGCTCAATCTCTCAATTATTAGCTATACCACCACATTTTTCATTGGAGAAAGTAATCACATTAAAGTCTCTCAAAATAAGCCAGTGAGCTAGAACAACTTGTTTCTATGAGAGTAAGTAACTCCGTTAAAATATTTTAGCTTTTGGGATTAGGGTTACAATAGGTGAAAGTAATGTTATGGTAATTTTTAATGGATGCATGAATGAACACATTAGATGATGTTATGGTTCAATGTCATTTCTTTTCCCAAAACAAAACAAGGCTTCCAAATCTCTCTTCCGCGTCAACAATATGAAAGTGAACAAACTTTATTTCAAGTACTTGATAGTTTGGTTTCCGTTATCGATAAGAGAAGATGACATATGACCCAAAAATGTGATGGAAATATATGAAAATTAAATTTAATAAGAGGGGGTATCTCATATTGGTCTCAAATAAAAGAGAAGTTGAGATGTCCATGAAGGCTAGGTAGATACCATGATCTAGTTTCTTTAGAATCTACTGCAAGTCATTCCCATTGCGAGATGTCTCAATATCTTGGCCAATGGATTTGGTCGGAAGATATCAAGGGTAACATAGTGCCTGAAAGAGATGTGGATGAGGAAATTAGTATAACATCCTTCTTAATACCTTCCACATGCACTTCTCTTCTTCCCCATCCATTGGCTCTCATTTTTTTCCGAAGTTAAACATGGTGTCAACGGGAGTCATATTAAAAAATTTCTCTTTAATTTCGTACAAGTGTTCCTTGGGCCTCCAATATTTTTTCTCTTAGTTTTCCATTGATTCACAAACGATGAAGCATTCTAACCATTTTTTTTCATGCTAACTTCACGAGCCTTGTTTTGTCAAAAGAGCCAATCCACAAGACTATTTTTTTTTCATGTAGTAAAGAGAAAAATGGCATCTTATGTTGAAACCCACAAATTAAGAGAAAATGTATTTGTACTGAGTTTGTTTAGGGTTGGCTCTAGTCATTGGGATAATATCTTCATGAATTTCTATGGTGATTATGTATAAGGAGGTTCGAGGTGATGATTTGTCATTTTTTTTTGGGTGTATCGGTTTAGAAAATGATTGTTGTATTGCCAATGACATGACAACTTAACGGTTAGAGCTTGGCGGATGGTACCACTAGGTCATGAGTTCAAACCCAGCTTGCGGCCCTGCTTGCTTTTCAAAAAGAAAAAATGATTGTTGTATTTACTCAAGTATTTGGATGCAAAATAAAATATAAAAAATATTGAGAAATAAAAGGTTAAGGAATGGTGAAGTGGGGGAAATTAGAGAGATTTATGGGATGTGAATTGGAGATGAGGTGGTAAAGTGAAGTAGAACATGTCCCCTCCTATTGGCACACCTCACGGCTCAAACGTACGTCTCCTTCCCCAAAGGAGAAATTCTAGCTGGCCCGCTTCCACAGCCCGCCCTATGGGACGGACCCTCCCAGGCATGTGCCATAGGAGGGTGTCTCGCACGTGCCCGCTCAAAGTTAAAAAAAAAAAAAAAAAAAAAACGGGAAATCTAAACTTTCGAAAATCAAAATTTCAAAACATTGAAACAGATATCACACGTCTCTCTCACAGAGATCTCACATGCTCAGCGAGAGAAGAAGAAGAAGAAGAATAACGCAGAGCAGCGACTTCTCCGCAGCAGTTTCACTCTTCTGTCTCAGGTATCACTTCGCTCTTTCTCGTTTGATGTTTGAACTCTCATAATATCTTCATAAGGAGTTGCTCTGATTTTGGCTCGTCTTCATAAGCAATTCTAGATGAATCTGGTGCTCTGATTTTTGTTCGAGGACGAGCCAAACTTTCGAAGACGAGCCGAGGTTGATGCTGTTAAGAGAGTGGAACTTATTTGATTCTATGATTTGTTCATCCTACATCGCAACCAAGTTGAAGACTTGGAGTGACAATGGGTTGAAGAAACTCAAGCTTCTTTTGGCCAGAATGGGATTTTCCAAAAGAAAGCTGTGTAAACGAGACCAGTATAATTTGAGTTGATTGAGTAGAGAATGTTTAGGGGTACATGGTTGTAGTTTTATGGTGGATTCTATGGTGGATCAAGATGTTCTATATGTCAGGATGGATATGCCTGGTTTAGGCCTTGAGCATGTCAAGGTTTGTATGGAGGATGACAAAACTCTGCTTATCCAAAGAAAAGGTGATAATGTGTATGAGGTGGAAGATAGTATAATGTACATTGGCAGGGTGGATCCATCCTAGCTACTATCTTTTTTCTTGATCCATCCTTAAGATGTGTTTAGTTTAGGACTCCCTTTATCCTTATGGAAGAAATGAAAATATATGTGTGTGAAGTTGCTATGTTATCTTTTGGAATTAACAATATTAGCCTACTTTGTCAGCAGTTACTAGTCCAATATCACAAATGAAGATTTGTCCGACTGTTTTGTTTTTCTTATTTGAATTAACTGAAATGTGGATCCAGTGAATACTTCACTGATGAATATCAGATCAAATACAGATACTGAGGGAGAAGGAATCTCTGACATGTTGTAATTCAGGTTGTATTAGAGAGAAACTCATTTCAGTGCTCTGTTAGTGCCAGCGGGAAGTGCTCTGTTGATATTCTGTTAATGCCAGTCAGTGCTCTGTTAGCGCCAGCAAGAAGTGCTCTGTTAATATTTTGTTAACAAATTGTGTTCTGTTAAGTATTCTGATAGCAAGTTGTTAGTATTAGCAAGTTGACAATATTCGGTAGCAAGTTGTAATACCAAGTTGTTCTGAATCAGTTAGTCATTAGAACTAGCAGATGGAGATACTATATAAGGGAGAGTAGTTGGAAGAAGAGATTCATTCTTTTGTTAAAAAAAACTTTTGTACAAAGAGATTTGCTGTAATGGAGAGTATTACAAGCCTCTCGAACTGCTTGTTCATTCTAATAAAGTGAAGTCTTTCTCATTTTCTGCAATTCTTTGTAGCATTTCATCCTGTTTTCTTCTTGAATTCACTGCAAAATACATCATAGTGCCATGGGAAAGAGTATGGCCAAATGCAGTCACATTGATTGCTGTTCTATCAGCTTGCAGCCATGTGCCATGGGAGTGTGCTTTGAGACATCTCCTTGAGGTGGAGCCTCATAACAGTGGAAACTATGCACTTCTATCCAACATGTATGCAGGAATAGGGAAGTGGAATGATGTTGGAATGTTAAGGAATGCAATGAGAGATAAAGGAGTGAAGAAGATGCCAGGAGGTAGTTTTATTGAAGTGAAAAATATAGTTCATGAGTTCATTGCAGGAGACAATTATCATCCTGACTTAGAAAGGATCTATGATGTTGTATATGAGATCCAGTTTTTGTTTTTGTTAGTTTGTTAAAGTGCAACTTTTGTATCACTTAAGCAATGTATAAGAGAATTAGGCTGATGCCCATATATACGTTGTGATGTTAAACTGACATTATCTTTTGTTAGCTGGAACCTTAACATAGAATGAAGAAGCAAACAAGAACAACAATGCAGACAAGAACATAGAACCATCCCCTGTTGAGATGTACCACAACTACATATACTATGCTTTATGGTTTCGATCAAACCTTATTTGTGTGATAAAACTTTACAGAGAACATCAAACACCAAACACCAAAGATCACATTTTATTGCATTAGTATTCACATTACATCTCATACATTTTTTCCAAACTTCAATAACAAAAACTACAACCATGTACCCCTAAACATTCTCTACCCAATCAACACAAATTATACTGGTCTCGTTTACACAGCTTTCTTTTGGCAAATCCCATTCTGGCCAAAAGAAGCTTGAGTTTCTTCAACCCATTGTCACTCCAAGTCTTCAACTTGGTTGCAATGTAGGATGAACAAATCATAGAATCAAATAAGTTCCACTCTCTTAACAGCATCAACCTCGGCTCGTCTTCGAAAGTTTGGCTCGTCCTCGAACAAAAATCAGAGCACCAGATTCATCTAGAATTGCTTATGAAGACGAGCCAAAATCAGAGCAACTCCTTATGAAGAGAATATGAGAGTTTAAACATCAAACGAGAAAGAGCGAAGTGATACCTGGGACAGAAGAGTGAAACTGCCGCGGAGAAGTCGCTGCTCTGCGTTCTTCTTCTTCTTCTTCTCTCGCTGAGCATGTGAGATCTCTGTGAGAGAGACGTGTGATATCTGTTTCAATGTTTTGAAATTTTGATTTTCGAAAGTTTAGATTTCCCGCTTTTTTTTTTTTTTTTTAACTTTGAGCGGGCACGTGCGAGACACCCTCCTATGGCACATGCCTGGGAGGGTCCGTCCCATAGGGCGGGCTGTGGAAGTAGAAGCATGGACGCCCTACAACAACAACAGCAAGAAGAAGAAGAAGAAGAAGCCCCTCACAGATTCATAAGACCACCACCTCCACCTCAATCCATGTCGGATCCACCACCACCGCCTCACTTGGCATCTTGGTACCCCAACCAGTTTCAATACCAACCCTCGCACTCTACTTGGCCACCACCTCCTCCTTACTCTACACCCCACCAACCCAACACTAACTCTGCTCCTCCTCCTTATCCCCAACACCATAATAACCCTTATCTCCCTTCTCCTCCTCCTCCTCCCCAACACATGCCCCCTTCTTATTCTCAACCCAACTCTCATCAGGTACTATTCGATTCTCTTAAACATTTATTATTTTTGCTCTTTCAATTTCTTATTTCTAGCCTTTTTCTTACTGCTTCTAATTTTGGTTTGGAGACCTTTCTCCACCAATTCATTTTTTGTAAGTGGACAAGGATTCCTATCTCATTCTCTTCCTCGCATTACCTCTTTAGTGACCATCCCTCTCTGGGGTTTTCTATCTTTTCTTATGAAAAATACTGCAGTGCAAAATGTCCCGAGTTTATTCAGTTACCATCATCACAGCCTTGTTTATTGCGTTATATATATTTCAATTTATTGAGTCACAAATGGAGACTAAAACACACAGATATTGTCTATAAGTTAAAATCCTGGCTTGTTCTATTGATTGAAAGCAATTTTTAATCAATTAGTTTTGGAGAGTGCCAATATGCACTTATTTGAACCACCCTAAACATCATTGATATGGTTTAACTTATCATACATGAATTCTCCTTTTCTACATGAATCATTCTTTATATCCAATGTTTTGCATAACGTGTAGATCAGTTTCTGTTCTCTACTTAATATGAAATGGATTTCAAAAGTTATGTATACTTCAAACATTGAATGAGTAGGATTTTTCAGCATGGTAAATTTAAGGTTGAACATGTTCAATAAATATACAGCACACTCATATTTCTCTGTCAAAGAATGGGCTTTAAGTATTGTCTTCACTTATTACAAAGACCCATTTTTCAGAATGTTCGGTCTAGGAATTGAGATAACTGATATTTCTTGCACGTTAACACATCCATCCATTTCTTATTCATTTTGGGAGAACAGTAGTGTGCGCGCTTTGGTTTGTTATGTGGTGCCTTAATTTTATCGATGTCTGATAAGCTTACATCATATGACCTTTTCTATTGTTATCTAACATTTAAACTTTTACCTTTTACTTCTGAATGATTGTAGACATGGGGAAATCCTAATTGGGCGCATCGCCAAGGTTGGGAACATCCAGGTTAGTCCTACGCTCAATCTTCTACTTATTACACGTGCTTGTACTTTCCGCATCTCTATCTCTCGTTAAGATTGGCTTCCTTAGTTTTAAACCATTTGTTCATAATTTTTTCCACTATGATATACAAGCCAACATTCTTGCTTTTGAAGGTTTTTTTTTTTTTTTTTTTTTTTAAATATCAGCAAAATAACAAAAAAAAAGAGGATCCCAATGAATACATCAAGATAAGTTATTATGCACGTTGGCATCCCAGGGAGACATACAAGAAGAGAATTGAGTATCTCTAAAGATACCCAAGTACTACCCCACAACCATAAATTCACTTCGGTATCTATCCACAAGCTATCCACTGATTTACAAGTATATTCACATATCCTGTTATTTCCTTTTCTCCACACAACCCCCAGACTATAAGCTGTAGAAGCCTGTCCTATGTCCATCTGCCTGATCGAGAAAGGTTTAGGTTTGTGGTTTTGGAGAAAGATTAGGTCTACGTTCTTTCTTTTGAAGTTATGGGTGATTAAATGAATTGAGACTTAACGACTATTTCTTAAGGACCTAAATCTTAGTACCTCTTGCTAGCTTTGCTCTTCTTTTTCATAGGCTTTTGCTTTCATTCTTTGGGACCCCCTTGTCTTTTCTTATGGAAACAATATTTGTAGGAAATCAAACTTCACTGACAAGTTGCAAATACATAACATTGCTAAGCCAAAATGCGTTTTCTAAGTGTGTTTATTTATATTGGTAAAATGTCAAAGAAACATGTTCCAGGAATGTATGATGCAAAGATGATTAATATTGTACACATTGCTTAGAACATTCTTTTCCGCATATTCTTTAAAAGCATCCAAGGTGAGTGAGAAATTCACAAGGCAGAAGAAATACAAGAAACAAGACAGTCATACAATCTCTCCTAATCCATTTAAAATCCTGGATTTTCTTTCCTTCCAAACGACGTATAAACCTGCCATCAAAACTCTCTTCCATAACCAAACTCCTTTGGCAGAACATCCCTTTCTGTTTCAATTGGAATTTGTAAATCAACTGCAGAACAAAGGTAGCCATGGGGACGGTAGTGAAGGCTTCAGAACAAACGATCTGCCACACTTCCCTTGAGAAACTACAATGTACAAGTATGTGCCTCAATGGACTCCGCACCAGCTTCACATAAGCTACACCTTGGGGATATAAAGTCCTCTTCTAATTAGGTTGTCTACAGTCTACTATGGCAAACCGTCCAAGTGAAAAATTCAACTTCTATGGAATTTGTCCAAGTGAAAAAGTCAACTCCTGGAGGAATTTGTTTAATCCAAGAGGACTTCTTACCAAAAACAGAAGGGAAACTGGCTTTGCTGCCAATGAATACTCCTCCAAGATGTGTTTTCAATGACTGCTTTCCACAGAAAAAGAGCCTCTTTGTCATTCTACCTCCAATCATCTTTTTGTTGGAGGGAATTTGTAACTCTACTAAATGAAGCAACTGGAGGAGATCAAGAACTTCTGTGTTTCTTGTAGCTCTTCATCAGCAATGAAGTTTTTCATTGCTATTTTAACAGAGAGATTATATAGGCTTTAAAACTGATTGCTAAGGGAAGCGTTTCCAATTCAAACATCCGTCCAGAGAATTGATTCTTCTACCATCACTAAGGATATAAGAAACTGTCCCTCAAACTTGGGCTTAAGATTCATATTGGCTGATTGATGCCAAAAATCGACATTAATGTCGTTGCATGATTTTTGACATCAATAAAAGAAATATAAGTTGTTTTTTATTAATTTATTTTCTTCTTCCTTCAACCTGCAATACAATTCAACAATATATAGTGGAAGTAGAGGTTATTGTCTACTTCACGTGGATTAGAAGACAATATTTGATTTTCAACTTAAAGAATAAAGAGCATAGCAAAATAATGGATGTGAAAATAAGATTAAACTAAAAGTTAAAAAACAAAGATAAAACTTTCTTCAATGAAATTTAAACTGTAGTATATGCACTTTTCTCCCAAGTAAAAATATGAAGCCAAGAGCTACAACTAAAAAACTTTGTAAAGAAAAACTCACAAAGAAAAACTATCAAAGAAAAACCATCAAAGAAAAACTATCCCTTATGAACTCCATGTATGGGGTTTTTATAGGTAAAATGGGTTTGAGTGAAACAAAGAAACACGGTTTTAGTTAAACAGTGAAACATGGTTGAATGAAACAATGAATGGTTGAGTGAAACAAAGAAACATGGTTTGAGTGAAACAAGGAATGGTGTTGGAGTTCAATAAGGAAACACGTCTTGTAGAAATTTTTTTATGATAAAGTTGGCCATGTGAACGTCCAAATCTTCATATTGATTTTCTCGAGATCCGTAGTTGTTGCTTTGTGGGCTTGACTTCATGGGTCTTGAGATTGAAATTCTTTAATCCCGATGAATGCATTCGAATTCCAATTGGGCCTTCTAGTTGATGAATTTAGCCTTATTGTGTCAATTTATGCATAATTTGAGAATTGAATTCCTACAAAATGCACAAAATACACGTAATGAGATATTTTTATTTGATAATTGGACTTAACAATTGTATATTTAGGAGTGTAAAATCGATGTTTTGGGTGCTTATCACACCACCCCAAACAATATTTTGCTAGTCCTCTAGCAAAGAACAACGAAAAGAAAGATAAAAACACAAAACAAAATATTTTTTACTCGTCATAAACTTCTCAAAGAAATCAATGCCACTTTCGCTGGTATGACTCGATTGCATTTACAATATGCAACAACGCCTTTAACCCCTAGCATGACACTAGAGGAGGAGTTTTCGCCTCCTGAGGGTTATCCAGGATGACACCCACAAACATTTTTTTTATTTTTTTTATATGAAACAAAATTGATGTGTGACCTATTGTTCTTAGAGAATATCTTTGTTATTCAACCACATAGAAGTCAAGAGACATGTAATTTCTTACTAAAATGCACATTACAAGTGAGCAACTTTGGAACAAGGTGTGTGTGTGTGAATAACCAACAAATGCAACTTTTCATGTCAAAGTAACGTACATCCTAATCCACCTTTGGAATAACTGTTTTGACTTCAAAACTCACCAGTTAATATCTCTGAAATGATCACTCTGAGTTTGGGTAAAATATTTTCTCTTGCATATGAGGAAAAGAGGAAATGTGAAAATGCAAACTTCTCACATGCTCGTAAGAATAAACGGACATGAAAGAGAATAATAGTCTCATGGAAGGAATGTTGATCACTTGCAAGAATGTCGAGTTACCCACCATAGCGTCTTCTCATCTACTCTCCACTTCTTACCATACCTTACCATAGGGTTAATTAGGACTTCTCTAAAAAGGCAATGAATTTGGTTTTTTTTTTTTATATATATATGAGGAAGAGTGGGGCAGATGGCAAGTAAAATCATGTTTCTGAAAATGTAGGGTCTTCAAATAGATTAATAGGGGACTCATCAATCACTTCCTTTTATTCTCCTTTCTTTACAACTTTTTTTTTTCTTTATCAGAACCCTCTTTTTTTTTTTTTTTTTTTTTCTCTGAAGTACCTTGGACTTTGTAGTTTCACTTTGCACTCCTATTTTTTTCATAAATCTTCCTAACATTTTTCAGAAACATAAAAGGAAATATGAGGTTTTTTTTATTTTTATATATATCTAAAAAAAGATAAAGGCTCACATTGGTATTGGATGAAATGTTTAGCAAGATGGTTTTGAGAATGTTCAGATGGACAAGAGAAGCCTAATTTACCTTCTAAGGTTTGGTAATGGTTATAAGTCTCAAGACTACAAGACCTATGTTTCTCTTAACTCTAAAAAGATGTCATCCTCAGTGACCAACCAAAAAGAAGAATAATGGGACTTCACAACAAGTTAATGTCCAATAAAATTTTAAGTCATCATATGACTCGGAGTTGTGTAAAACACTCTGAATAAAATGAAAGGCCTGATAGCTCACAAGGTTAAAGTCTCCACTATTATTCCTCTAGATTCTCAAGAAGTAACTTACTTTTGTATTCCAAACTACATTTGTAGTAATTGTGCAAAAATTTATTTGTTCCTGAATGTTCAAATGCAATATTTACTCTAGCAATAAACTTCCAACATCTTTTTGTCTAAATGTAATGAATCAAGTAATCCAATCTCATCATAGCTAGAATACCACACCATTTTTTTTTTCTTTTTTAGAAAATGATTTTCAAAAGAGGTATAAATTTTGATAAATCTCCCCACCCCCAAACAAATAGAACACTGTCCCTAGTGTTAAACAAATGAAATGAAAAGTGAGAAATAAAAATTAGAACTTATTACCTCAGATGATTTGTTGAATATCTATACCGTCCCTGCAATGAAAAAGAGTGAGTTGTGGGGTGATGTATTATTAAAATACATCACCCCCAAACAGGAATTGGCGGTATTAATAATAATAATAATAATAATAATATTATTATTATTATTATTTTATGAATGAATGAATGCATAAACGGATTGGGCTGCCTCCCAGTAGCGCTAAGTTTAATGTCATTGCCGGACGTAATGGGGGTGGTGGATACCACCCCCAAACAGGCTTAGTGGAGTAGAAATTTGTAGGCATGACAAATCCTCATAGTTAGGATCAATCAACTGAATGGTTTCCACTGACCTTGTGGGAAGTTCATGGTATGGCTTCAGTCGCTGTCCATTTACTTGAAAGAGACCACCATTTGTAGGGTTTTCTACGGTGATGGCACCATAGTTTTTAACATCACGTATAATAAATGGACCAGACCAATGAGTTTTTAGCTTACCTGGAAAGAGATGAAGACGAGAGTTGTAGAGTAAGACTTTCTGACCAAGATGAAACTCTTTTCTCATGATGCTTTTGTCATGTATCCACTTCATTTTATCTTTGTAGTTTTTGGACAAGTCATAAGCATCATACCTCAATTCTTCTAGCTCATCGAGCTGAAGTTTCCGTTTTTTACTAGCCATATCGAGGTCAAAGTTTAGACTCTTTGTAGCCCAATAAGCTCTATGTTGGAGTTCGACAGGAAGGTGACATGGTTTACCAAAGACCAATCTATAGGGAGACATCCCTAAAGAAGTTTTGAATGCAATTCGGTATGCCCATAAGGCATCCAAAAGACGTAAAGACCAATCTTTCCGATTTGGATTTATAGTCTTTTCGAGGATGTTCTTGATTTGACGGTTTGAGACTTCAACTTGACTGCTTGTTTGAGGATGGTAGGAAAGGGCAACTTTGTGAGTAACCCCATACTTTTTAACAAGATGCTCAAATATGCGGTTACAAAAATGCTTAACCCCATCACTAATGATACCCTTGGGGGTGCCAAATCTACTAAAGATAAACTCCCTTATGAATGAAATAACAATTTTGCATCATTGGTCTTAGTGGCAATGGCCTCTATCCATTTAGAAACGTAATCCACTGCAAGAAGGATGTATCGATATCCATGGGAGGATGGAAATGGTCCCATAAAATCGATGCCCCAAACATAAAAAACTTCAACCACTAGAATAGGATTCAGAGTCATTATGTGTCGACGAGTTATTCGCCCAAGTTGTTGACATCGGTGACAGACTTTACAATACTCATGGGCATTTCGAAAAAGGGTAGGCCAATAAAAACCTGATTGGAGAACATTCTCCGCGGTTTTCTTAGAACTAAAATGCCCACCACAAGCTTGATCATGGCAAAATGAGAGAATGCTCAATTGTTCAACTTCTGGAACGCATCTTCTGATAAGTTGGTCAGGGCAGTATTTGTACAAATATGGCTCATCCCAAGAATAATACTTGACCCTAGACAAGAACTTGTCACGATCTGGCTTAGACCAGTGTGAAGGGAGTTCCTCGGTTGCTAAAATATTTACAATGTTGGCATACCAAGGAATCTCTTGCTCTACCAAGAGAAGTTGTTCATCTGGGAAGTCCTCTTGAATGGGCAAGATACTAGTAGATGACTGTGATGTTAGCCTAGACAAGTGGTCAGCGACCACATTTTCTGTACCTGACTTATCTCGTATTTCAAGATCAAATTCTTGAAGCAAAAAAACCCATCGAATCAGTCGAGGTTTGGTGTCTTTCTTATTGAGAAGGTATCTAAGGGCTGCATGGTCAGTGTACACAATGACTTTAGCTCTAATGAGATAGGAACGAAATTTATCGAGTTTATAAACAATGGCTAACATCTCTTTCTCCGTGGTCGAGTAATTGAGTTGAGCCTCATTCAGAGTTTTGCTAGCATAGTAGATAACATGAGGAAGTTTGTTAACTTTCTGACCCAAAACTGCACCTATAGCATAGTCAGAGGCATCACACATAATCTCAAAGGGTAGCACCCAATCAGGAGCTCGGATGATAGGGGCCGAGACTAGTTTAGATTTAAGATGCAGAAACACAGATATGCATGTCGTAAAAAAGAAAGGGAACATCCTTAGCTAAGAGACTGGTCATAGGACGTGCAATCTCCGAAAAATCTTTAATGAAGCGGCGATAAAATCCAGCATGCCCCAAGAAAGATCGCACATCTTTAACAGATTTTGGAATCGGAAGAGATGAAATGACATCAATCTTAGCTTTGTCCACCTCAATGCCTTTTGGAGAGACAACGTGCCCAAGAACAATGCCCTGCTTCACCATGAAGTGACTTTTCCCAATTTAAAACAAGACATTTTTCTTCGCAGTACTCTAAGACAAGTGAGAGGTGATGTAGGCATTGGTAAAAAAATGAGCCGAATATTGAAAAATCATCCATAAATATCTCAAGAAAGTTGTCCACCATATCACTGAATATGCTAGACATGCATCTTTGAAATGTCGCGGGTGCGTTGCATAGCCCAAAAGGCATGCGACGATAAGCGTAAGTACCAAAAGAACAAGTGAATGTGGTTTTCTCTTGATCCTCTTGTGCAATAGGGATTTGATTGTATCCAGAATATCCATCTAAGAAACAATAGTAAGGATGACTTGCTAACCTCTCAAGCATCTGATCAATAAAGGGAAGGGAAAAGTGATCCTTTCGAGTATTAGAGTTCAACTTACGATAATCAATGCAAATTCTCCATCCCTTTTTCATTCTTTGTGGCACAAGTTCCTTGTTCTCATTTTCAACGACTGTAATTCCTGACTTCTTAGGAACCACATGGACTGGGCTAACCCATTGGCTATCAGAGATAGCATAGATGATGTTTGCATCCAGGAGTTTCAACACTTCTTCTTTTACGACATCTTTCAAAATGGGATTTAGACGTCGCTGGGGTTCTCTGGATGTTTTGGTTTCATCTTCCAAATAAATATGATGCTCACAGACACTAGGGTCAACACCCTTGATGTCATGAATATTCCAAGCAATGGCTGATTTGTGAGCTTTAAGGACCTCCAACAACTTGTCACTGTGTTCCTCAGTAAGATCTGAGGTAATAATCACTGGATAACTCTCCGCAGGACCGAAAAATGCATATCTCAATTCATTTGGTAAAGGCTTAAGTTCTAGTAATTTCGGAGTGCTTGTGGATGAGTCACTATCTTGTGACTGTTCTCTAAAGGAAGAAGATGAATACAACTCTTCCTCATATTGATAACGTGATAATGGCTCGGATTCAGGTATATGCATTATGGGCACATTATCCAACATATTGTTGACCTCTTCAATAGCCTCGTCCATATCTAGGTTCATACCAAAGTGTGAGAGACAACGTAGCAATACGTCATCTGGTGACGATTGAGCCATAGACTCAAAAGATCGAATAATACACACTTCTTTTTCCTCAATCATAACGAGATCATCTCTCCTTTGCAAGGCTTTAAAAATATTCAATTAAGCTTTAAGGTTCCCAAAAGAAACAAACATGCTACCGCTTCTACAGTTGATGTTAGCCTTCGCAGTTGCTAAGAAGGGTCGCCCTGAGATGACATGAATTTGATTATTTGGGCTCGGGCTAGTGTCTAAGATGATGAAATCAACCGGATAATAGAAATCTGCAACTTGAACAATCACATCCAAAACTATTCCTCTAAGGTATCGTTTTGACTCATATGCTAGCACTCGTTTTTCAAAGCCATGATGGGGGCACTTGATGAGTAAATCTTGAAAGCGGTCCCATGCTTCATAAAAAAGTTCATGTGTTTGAGTAAACTCCTCAATTTCTCTTCTAATTTCTAGGGTCTTTCTCATGGGGAAGGATTTCGCTAGAAACTTTCTAACTAAATCCTATGGAACTCGCAGGGAGGGAATTTAGCCATGAGGTGGCCCAATCATCAAGAGAGAAAGGAAACAAGCGAATTATGATATTTTCTTCATCTATGTTTTAGTTCTTAAAAGTACTACAAACTTCAAGAAACTTTCCAAGATGGACATATGGGCTTTCTCGATCATGCCCATGAAACTTCGGCAACATATTAATAATAGCCGGTCTAATATCAAATTGAGCTGTAGTGATAGGGGGCAGCTCAATGCATCCGTGTACATTAGCAGCAAAGGGAACATTGTATTCCCAAATTGGACGTTTTTCCATTTTAGTGTTGATTGGAGAGTGAGGGGAGGTAGGTGGAGATGAGTGTGGTGAAGAAGCAAAAAGTGGATTAGGGTGGCTAGAAAACTTTTGGGTACGAACCAAGCGCTTGTTGGGTCGTTCCCAAACTTTCATAAAAGGGAAAAAAATGGATTAGAAAGATGATAGTGACAAAGCACAAGATCAAGTATCCCTAGACGATTGCTAAGAAGACATATACAAGCAACGATCACTTCTGAACCACACAAATGCCAAATCTAAGCAAACAACGTTTTAATGAGATTTTATCTTGTTAATCTGTGAGGGACAAGATTGATTGAAACCAGCGGGCGTTACACTGTTATCTATTATTGCCTGATTAGATAGGGTGCTAACAGATGATCCTAAAAGCTTGTATCTAACAGTACAAAGTCCAAAATCAGAAGGTCAGAGTTACACTTGCAAGAAGCCGGATTATTGCACAAGTACAGGAGATAACGTGGTCTAATTAAGAACTGTACCTGTGCTACCTTTCTGTAGACCGATTGATATGAGAACGATGTTTGTCAAATACGTACTTAGGGTATGTGTTCCTAGCCAAAACTGTTAGTTACACCACGTCCTTCTGTGGTCTGCAGCTTACTAATGACTTGGCGTACCGGGTAACTAAGTTACCCATGTGGCAGTGGCCTCTCGGAGTTGATTGAATGATTAAACCCAACGTCATGTTTTGCTTTAGTCAACACAAAATTTAGCAGAATAACCTAGGTTTTAGTTGTCCTATGAACACCGTCCTAGTTGGCTCTAATCTTAGTTGATTTTATTATGTGCCTTGGTTTCACACAGCTGGAGTGACGAGGTGAGTGATGAAATCCCACCAGTTTCAAAAACAGGGCTAGGTCTGCCCTCTCTGTTTATGGTAGTTTATTAACGTAAGCAACCACGCAGTTCGTTAAGATGCAGAAATATAAACAAACACCAAGCAATGTCCAATCGATTTTCACTCAGCACCCAAGCCACTAAAACAATGTGTCTGAAAGAGATACTTACTAACTTGTGAGCTCGGACACAAGGTCTCTACCGTGGGAGTAGAGAGAAGTGTTATTTGAGAGCTACTTCTCTTAGATTCAAACAATTGCTCTCTCCCCCACAACACTACTGGTTGTCCACTACAAAAAAAATTAGCCCTTTTTCAAAGATTTTTTTTTTTTTTTATATTTTATTTTTGACTTCGATTGCTATCTAAATAAATAAACACACAATCAAACAATTACACATGCAAAGATGTTTAATGGTCTTGGTCAAGAAGTCAAATTTTTTTTTTGTTAAGTTTAGGTTTTTTTTTTTTTTAAAATTTTATGAAAGTGAATTAAATCTAACCTAAAACTAACAACAACCTGATGCTAAAATAATGTCTAACTATTACAAGTTGCACTCGACCATTCGAGGCATATTAAAAAGAAGTTAAAAAAGAATAAACTCTCTTTCTCACTAAAAACAACAAACAAAAAATAAAAAAAGGTCTTCAAGCAAGTCTTAGGCAATTTCGCAGCTTTATCACCAACGTTTCCAAACGAATTTGTTCAACAGGCAGCCGACATCAAAAAAACTGAAAAAATTATGGAAATTCAGGGGAGTATCATGAAATTTTATGTAAAAATTGCACGTTAAACGGACAATGTTTGAGCCGTCTGCTGCTGTGTTGTTTCCGTTATATGCTGAAAATTACCCAAAAAAAAAGCATAAAGATGGCAAAAAAATAATAAATAAATAAAAAAAGAAAAGGAAAAAAAATTAAAGAAATTAAAAATCTTCTCTACTGTCTCCAAAGTTGTATCTTCAATAATGTCTTCCTTCACCAAGTGATGTGCAACGACGCCATTTGATTGATGCCAAAAACCGACATTAATGTCGTTGCATGATTTTTGACATCAATCAAAGAAATATAAGTTGTTTCTTATTTATTTATTTTCTTCTTCCTTCAACCTGCAATACAATTCAACAATATATAGTGAAAGTAGAGGTTATCGTTTACTTCGCGTGGATTAGAAGACAATATTTGATTTTCAACTTAAAGAATAAAGAGCATAGCAAAATAATGGATGGTGAAAATAAGATTAAACTAAAAGTTAAAGAACAAAGATAAAACTTACTTCTTCAATGAAATTTAAACTGTAGTATATGCACTTTTCTCCCAAGTAAAAATATAAAGCCAAGAGCTACAACTAAAAAACTCTGTAAAGAAAAACTCTCAAAGAAAAACTATCCCTTATGAACTCCATTTATGGGGTTTTTATAGGTAAAAAGGGTTTGAGTGAAACAAGGAAACACGGTTTGAGTTAAACAAGGAATGGTGTTGGAGTTCAATAAGGAAACATGTCTTGTAGAGATTTTTTTATGATAAAGTTGGCCATGTGGACGTCCAAATCCTCATATTGATTTTCTCGAGATCCGTAGTTGTTGTTGTTTTGTGAGCTTGCCTTCATGGGTCTTGAGATTGAAATTCTTTAATCCTGATGAATGCATTCGAATTCCAATTGAGCCTTCTAGTTGATGAATTTAGCCTTATTGTGCCAATTTATGCATAATTTGAGAATTGTACTTGAATTCCTACAAATTGCACAAAATACACGTAATGAGATATTTTTATTTGATAATTGGACTTAACAATTGTATATTTAGGAGTGTAAAATTGATGTTTTGGGTGCTTATCAATGGCCCTCTATTAAGCACACCCATAAGGAGTTGAGATGACTCTAGTGAACCACCCTTTATCCAAGAGATTATGTTTCTCCTGAATAACAACCCTCCAGAGGTATCCTTCTTCCTTACCAAATCTCCACATCCATTTAGAAAGGAGATCTTCATTGAACCTAGGCCCCCAAACTTCTTCCAACGAACTAGGTGATAATTCTTACTGCTCCCATCTATACATACCCCCAAAAAATATCTGCAAATGATTTCCATCTCCTTAGAGAAGTATTCAGGTGACAACTGACAAATAGACATCATGAACACTGAGATTGCTAGCCAGAGTGCTCTTACTTAGGGGGTAACTCTGCTTGCTTTAGAGATGAACTTTCTTTTTCCAAACTGCCAGCCTGTTCTACATTCTATCTTCATGGGTTTTGATTTGAATTAGCTCCCAATGGGAGACCAACATACTAAGTTGGACAATGCACTAAATCTACAAGGAATTGGAAATTTTGCACTTAATCCTTTCAAGATATTGAAGAGAATCTTCTCTGTCCTTGGGCCTTTGCTTTGTTATTTCGTAGTTCACTCTTTTGCTGTATACAATTTGTGCTCTTGACTTATATAATTATGTAACGGCAGATGGGATTAATCCCAACAACCATGAAGAAGATTGGGCTGCAAGGGCCAGAGCATGGGCAGCAGCTAAAGCCGTCATGGAGGGCCAGCATCAGCATCAACACCAGCAATCACATTATACAACATTTCCTGCCAGACCTGTCGAGAAAAATCATGTTTACCGTGATCCATATCAACATGTTATTGATCCTCATTATACGGATATGCAGCAATCTTCAGTTCCTGCTCTAAACCAGCAACAGTTCTCAGTTTCTTTAGGACACCCCCAATGGCCACCGGAAATTCATCTGGAAGAGTCTTCATCCTTTACTTATGGACCGTCTTCATCTTATGCTTCAGATGAGCATGCATACAGCACCAGAGATGGGGCTCTGCCAGCAGATCCAAGTCAATCATATCATTACAAAGGAATTAATGAGACAAACTCATCCGTCTGTCAGCAGGAGGTACCTTCTAGTTATTCCTCTGTTCCAGGTAACGCTTCACTTGACATTTCAAAATTGCGTCTGAAGCTTGTGCTCAAGAAATGCTGCTACTGGATTTGGCTATGCCTATTAGTTGGACATTTGAACATGATACTTGCCATCTCAAGACTTATAAATGTTCTGTCTATTGATTTGATTTGGGGTTTTAATGAAATATTTATCAAAATTCATATTCACACTGGTATTGTGTTATAGATCTTTTCAGTTTTTATCATATTCCATATGAATGTGTAAATTTGATACGGATCTAGTGTTCCTTATAATCCATTTCTTTCTTATTTGGAAGACTTATAAGGTTCTTGACTCTTTGTTCGTTTTGCTTATGGTGAGAGTCATAGAACATCATTTTTCAAAATCTATTGAGCGGTAGTCAATAACTAAGTTGGTAAATCTACTGGGGATTAGGTACATGCATCACTCTCTAATAGAATTAAAATTGCAAATAAACAAGAATTGAAAGACAAAGCAGGAATTCAAAGAAAATGACTCTACGATAAAACAAATAAAAGAAATAAAACTTTTTTCTTCAGTCAACTGTCTAACAATGAGAAACCTACGCCTTATTTATAATTGACCTACTTCTCTGGCAAGAAAATCTAGCTCTAAACCAATTCGAAGGTGTAGAGGTCCCAGAGTGTGAGGTTTTTCGATATCTTGGATCTATAATTCAAAAGAATGGGGCTATTGGAGAAGATGTAGACCATAGGATTAAAGCTGGTTGGTTGAAATGGAGAATGACGTCAGGAGTATTATGCGATAGAAGGATGTCTGCAAGGCTAAAAGGGAAATGCTATACTACAATTTTTCGACCAGCCATGCTATACGGTTCAGAATGTTGGGCTACTACGGGACAACATACGCATAGGATGGCAGTAGCAGAAATGCGTATGTTAAGGTGGATGTGTGGTAAAACTCGTAAGGATAAAATTAGAAATGAAAGAATTATGAGATATTTAGGTGTAGCGCCCATAGAGGACAAAATTAGAGAAAGACGTTTAACTTGGTTTGGTCATGTGCAGAGGAGACCAAGCACGCCACCAATTAGAAAATGTCTAGATTGGCAAGTTAATGGAGGGTGTAGACGGAGGGGACGACCGTTGAAAACTTGGATGAAGGCGATGAATGAAGATATCATTGAGCTTGGATTAGACGAGGATATGTGGGAAGACCGCATTTCTTGGAGAACCAAAATCCATGTAGCCGACCCCGAAAATATCGGGAATGGGCTTTGATGATGATGATGATGACATAATTAGTTACTAATACTAATATTGCTAAAAGAACTCGCTTACATCAACCTCCTCAGGTTGAAGAAGCTTGTCCTCAAGCTTTAAGGGTGCAATCGGTGCCATCTGCCACTAAAGAGATGAGTTCGCCTTGACCATCAACCGGTGGGACTTGGACCTTAAAAGATGGATCATCAACTTCATCCATCAGTAGCACAAATTTACCTTTTAGAATTACTTCGGATATGACTAGCTTGACCACACCCAAGGCACTTAAGAGGGCTCAGGAGGTCTAGGTGTGTAAGAAGTGGCAATATGTGGTAGGGACGCCAAAGTCTTCTTCTCATAGCGGTCTTGCAACTGTAACTTCGTTTTTGTACATTTAGCTATGTTTTCAGCTGCCCAAAATGTATCAAATTCCTCTAATGCTAATACAAACTGGAATCGTGCATCAAAATCATGATAGAAATGGAAGGCGGTTTGTCGGCCTTAGTGCGCATACACAAAGTACGGAATTACATAGTATAATCAGTAACTGTGCACCCATTTTGAGTAACTCCCATTAACCGTCCAAAGAGCTTGCGCTCGTAATCCATAGGTGCAAAAGCAACCACATTAACTCATGCATATCATCCCAGTTGTTAACAGGAGGCGACCTCATTGTTGTTAATAGCTCGGTTGAACCATGTTGAAAGAGAAATGCTGATTGAGGGTTTTAGTAAGAAAAAGAGCACAAGTCCATAAATGTAATTCAAGCTTTATTGACTGCCAATTGATTATTATGGAAGTCAAATTTGAGTGAAAGTAGTTCTGTATGGTATGCCGGATGAACCTAAGGGTGTGTTTGGTTGCATGGAATTCTATGCCATGGTAATTCATGAGGGGACCCCTACATTTTAGGCCAAATTGATGTATCACTCCACATTCACCATTTGATTTTGTCATCAATGGTGGGAATGAAAGTCTCATGAACATGAGAATTATACTCCTTGGTCTCCCAAGGCATGTGATTCCCATGTTCATGGGACTTCCATTCCCACCATTCTTCACAAAATCAAATGGTGGGTGTAGAGTGATATATCAAATTAGCCTAAAATATAGGGGTTCCCTCATGGATTCCATGCAACCAAACACACCCTAAAATAGATATTTATACGGATCCAAGTCAAATTGATCATCTCTTTTTCGCGGTTGGGCTAGACTTTGATAAAACAATTGGAAGTATGATAAGAATTATCCATCCCAAAATGAAGGAGTCAGTCGCACATACTTCCTGTTCTTACTCCCACCTTTTACCCTTATTGTAGTTTTTTTTATCATGTCGGGGGGGGGGGGGGGGGGGTGTTGTTGCTTAGTCTGAACAGAAGATCAGTATGTTTTGACATTTATGAAGGAATTGGGAAATATAAAAGTGTAATCTCTTGAATGAAGTGAAATGGAGAAGCCTGGTTAAATGTGTCTGAAGAAGTGACAAAATTACCTTCAGTAGAAAAGTATTGTTGCGTCTGACTTCTCATAAAACAGTTCTCAAAGTTTTTTTTTTTTGCACGCTTTCTGAACTTGTGTGCTTCTGCTTTAAAAAATCACATGGTTGGTCATTATTTGACAGCTTGAAAGAATAATTTCTTACTGTGTTATCCTCTCTTTTTTGTTCAGTTGCTTACACGCTCCTTGTTAACTGACAAATTACACTTTGAAGTGCTTACAACTATTGCAACTGTGGGGAGGGTTCCTTGTATGATTTGATACTTGTGCACCTATATATATTTTTTTCACTGTAAAATAAATGGAGAACTTGGTTGCTTTAGACATATCTCCAAGAGTGTAAGTAATGCTGCCAATGGTGGTAAGCGAAGGGGCACATACTTTCACCTAGGGATCACCCAACATGTTTTTTTTTTCAAACTTTTTGGAATTGTAGACACTTGGTAATACTTTATTATATTATGTGCATTTAGAATATTTTACTAAATACATTGAAAATTACTGGTTACTACATAGAAAAGCACGTATAAGCTTCACTATAAATCTAGAGTAAGTGAAAGGATCTGAATGACACGTGAATGGATATTGGATGAGAAAGGAGGTTTGAAAATCATATAAAGGGGGCTTTAAGGATGTTTGAGGAGTGAAAAAAGAAGAAGAAAAGAATGGAGGTTTAAGTGAGTTGAAGTGGATATACAAAAGAAAAAAAAAAAAAAAAACATAAATGGATGTATTAGAAATAAAAACAGACCTACCTAAGTTGCACAAGCATCCCATGATTGAGTGCTTAAGAATACCTCAACAAGGACCAAGGGCATCCAACTATCTATCCTTGCCTTTGATCGCTCATGTGGTTGTGATGATGGTTGTAGCCTAATTATGGGGACTTTTTTTCAGTGCTAGTGTAAAAAATTAATGTTTCAATTAGGGTATAGTGTCCTACAGAAGCAAGAAACATGGTTTATGTAGGTGGCAGAGTGTGGTATGCTGGTTATTGTATTAAACTCGCATCTGTACTTGTTTTTTGAGTTGTTTGACTTTGCATTCTGGTAAACAGGCAAAGAGGAAATTGGGGATCAAAATATGCACTTCCGTTCTCGGTCACCTCTGCTTGCACCTTCAGCTCAAGAAGGAAAATACCATATGCAACCGGGACTATCTGATCCTGGTAGAGGTTTTCCTGGTGAGCAGCGCCATTATGCTCATGGGAACCAGCCTGCTGAATCTGTAGCAGACCTGAGTGATCAGCCTTTAGAGTTTGCACAAGGGTTTCATCATGAATATGATTCTCACAATCAACATTCACAAGCCAGTTATACAACTACTGATCCAGCAGGATCTGTGGCCCCTGCTTCATTTATGACTCCACCAGCTGTGCCAGGAGTGGCATATCCTTCAATGCCTACAGTTCCATTAAGTCTGCAGGTTTACTTCTCAATATTTTTTGTACTTGAATTTATGCATGGTGTACTTGGAAAAACTGATTCTTACTTTCTTTACAGTTTGATCCTTCCTTTGTTGCTCCTCCAATCGCTGGACATGCTGTACCAATGTTTGGACAGGTTCCTGGGCTAAATTTTAGTCCTGCTATACCGACTGTCGGTGCATCGTTTGGCTTAGGCATGGGGACAACACTTCACCCTGCAGCAGCTTTTGATGCTAATGGGGTTTCTAATATCTTAGAATGCTCCAAAAAGGTAACTTGCACTTACTGTTGTTTGAGGTTCATTTGGAATTATGTATTGCTCACTGGCTTCTGTATTCTGTGAAAACTTTCAGGCTTCAGTTCCGAGCTGGCTTAGAGAAGAGATAAAGAAATCTATCATTACAAGCTCTTCTCAAGAGCGTCGTGATAATCCCATTGAAGAGGATGGTGATGAAAAGTCATTTGCAAGAGGTGGAATAGCTGGCAGCAAAAACATTGATTCCTCTAGATTGTCTGATGATGAGGATGATGATGAGGTTTTCTTTCATCTTTCTTCTTGACGTTAGTACATTTAAAATCTATTGTCTTGTCTTTTCTTTAAAATAAACAACCTATTTTCCTAACCAAGAGCGTCATGGATGTGTGATTTTGTATGATATTGTCTGTAGCTATGTAACAACAACACTTCATTTTCAAAAATTTCCGACAACCGTACGCATGTTTGATTCTAAGCAGTTTGACACGTCACCTGAGAGTTTCAATTTTTTTTTACCTATGTGGTTTCGGGCATGGCTTAGGAACCTCAAAATTTTTCCTATTGCCTAGCCTTGCCAAGGCAACAACGTAGAGGTTGTAGTCAAATGCACTGTGAACCACAGATCGGCACGAGGAGGTCACATGTTTTATTTGGTATTTATTTATTTATTTCTTTATTAGTTTTAGTGTCAATTGACTAAAGTCACAAGACTTGAGCATACCTACAAAAAACAAAACAATCGCAATATTATTGGACCTCCCCTAGTCACGATTCACAAGTGCAAGTGCACAACCTGCTCTTGGATTTTAGGTCACTTTAGGTGTTTAAACACACACACACACACATATATATATATATATATATTTTTTTTTTAATTTTTAAACAAGGATGATTTTATTAAAATGTAATTCAAATGGTGAAGGAGAGTATCACCAAGACAAAGCAGCACAAAGGAAAATTACAAGATAGAAGCGGCTACAGAAATACATAAGACTCCCAACCCAAACATAAAATGATCAAAGGGGACGTCTTTAATAACCCCATGTGCATAGCCCTAGTTCCAGATTGCTTTTTAATTCAAGCATTGGAAGTCACCCATTGAGTTATTGACAGGCCTTTTGTGGGGCTGTTTTCAACATTCCACCAAATGAAGTGCGGAAGCATATAGCCCGCATCCAAGAACCCGGAGGCGTCATATTGTTCAATTTGCCTCAGTGAGACAGTAAGTTGGAAGGGGAACCCATGGGCTGATTGGCTACATGGAAATCGTTTAAGAAGTGCATCCAAACACTTTGTGCAAAAGGGCATTGGATGAATATGTGGTCAATAGACTCATTAAGCTTGACAAAGGTGGCATCTGTTTTTCATAGCCAACCCTTATTGCAGAGATTATTGATGGTACAGATTCTTTGTTGACAAACAAAGAAAATGATTTTTGGGGAGATTTCTTTATCCAAATGGTCATGCTTTGATTTTTTTTTGGGGGGGGGGGGGGGGGGGGGGTGTTTATATAAATGAAACAGTATTGTCATTTGACATCTTGACCCACATTTAGAGCAATGGCGTTCTAGTGCATTGAGAATTCTTATCAAAGACTTGTATCATTTGATGATGCCATGTGAATCGCTAGAAACATATGAAGTGTATGGCTAACCCAATAACGAAAGCTCCGTAAGGGGACTGGAGTAGGCTACCATGGCTGAATAACGTGAACAATCTGCAAATTGCTTGATTTCCATTCATTACGATTCCTCTAGTGTAGAGCTTCACAACATCCTCTTGTTGTTGGATAAATTATAGACTGTGGTAATCTGGTTTTAAGGGGCAGATCACCCACCCATAATTCTTCCTAAATGAAACTCGAAGCCCGGATAGCCTTCATATGTATGAATGGACAAGTCTGACACCTGTGTTGTTGTTACATATATCAGTTGTATAGTTAAGATGGCATGGGTAACAGATATTAATGAGATGCTATTTGTTTTATGTAGGATGATGAAGAGGCAGCACGTACCGCTGCAATCAATCAGGAGATTAAACGTGTCCTAACTGATGTTCTATTGAAGGTTGTAGTTGTCTACATAACCTTTTGCCATGCTGTATAAAGTCTCCTCTTTAATGATGCTGACTGTGCCCTGAAACAGGTTACTGATGAGCTGTTTGATGAGATTGCTTCCAAAGTTCTTAGTGAAGAAGATCCCGCTGTAGAAGGTATTTGGTATCCCGTCATATTTTTTGTAGTAGATGAAACATGTCTTGCTTGTAATTATCATCATTTATTAGTTTTGGTGCTGCTATTTTTATTATTGATTTATTACAATTTTATTTTGTTACATTGGTATTTTCCAATACTTTGCTCCAGTTGACAACAGCATTGCCCCTCAAAGCCATGAGATTTCGCAATCTCCAACTGTTCCAACTCCAAAGGCTTCTGCAAAGGTTCTAATTCCGGTTAAAGGCAAGGAGACTGAGGTTGACGATGCTAGTGAAAAATCTAGTTCTGGCTTTCCTGGAGATGTATTGGGTCTTGCAAGTTACGCTTCTGATGATGAAGATGAACTTGACAGCTCCAGTAATGGAACCACGAGGTTAATGCGTAGCACACATCCGCAACCAAGCAATATGGTTTCTGAAGGTATACCTGACGTGGCTGAGAATGGCTGTTCACAAGCAGAATCTGGGGGAACTAATCGAGCAAATTCTGATAACAATGAAAAAAGAACAAGATCGAGTAGGGCGTCAACTAACCCCACTGGATCACACAAGGGGTTTTGCAAAAAATTGTCAGATGAAGACTTGAACCGTGGAAATATTAGGATCAAGGAAGATAGTGGAGGGGTGTTTGAGGCGGCAGATACTTTTAGTTCGAAGGATGTTATTGGAGGAAAATCCTTATTGAAAGGGGAATCTCAACAGGCAAATGTTACAAAGTCAATGACAGATGATTCTCAATCAAAAGAATCTGGAAGGCCAGAGAAGCATGAGGATCATGACAGTAAACGATGTTCTGCTGATAAAGATACTATCAAACAGGCAGAAGCTGGTAAGCTTAAGGCCGATGACAAACGTACTGGTTCCAGTGAACCTAAGAGAGATGAAAGACACGCAAGGAAGGAGAAGGAGAAGACACATGAAAGAAATGGCTCGAAAGACAGAGTGAAAGATCAAGGCTCTAGACACGGGGAAAAATCTAGGGAATCTGACTCCAGAAGAAGTTCTAGTAGCAAAGATGATAAAATAGATGCTGAAAAAGTAAGAAGAGGTAGCGTTAAAGATGATATTAACAGGAAAAGAGATCGTGAAAGAGATGAAAAGGAAGATAGATCAAGACGTCGGACTTCAAGGGACCCAAGCAAGCACAAAAGACGACGATCTCCTTCAGTTAGCCCTATGGCCAAGAGTACCAAGGATAATGCAGGTGGAAGTCATGCCAATGAGTCAAGTGACCAGCCTTCTGATGATTCAAGGCACAGGTTCAAAGTTTGAACTGTGGACTTCTTTCCTTGTGCTTTAATATGTTGCAGCTTGTCACTAGCCTGTCTTGTATTGCAGGAAGCTGCATTCGAGGAAACGGAGCTTATCACCATCACCTTCGAGGTCCAGGAGAAGGTATACTTTTTCACTTATAAGTTATTGGTCTCCTGCATGATCTTTTAACTTGGAGTCCTTTGATCTACAACTAAACAAAAGCTTAAAAGCTTTCCCTATATGTGCTAAGTATTTCTTGTTGGTTACGATGCTTGGCTGTTTCTTTTCTAGGTTGTGACTATCCATCTACTTAAATTTAGATATCCATCTGCATTGGGTCTTGCAAGTTACGCTTCTGATGATGAAGATGAACTTGACAGCTCCAGTAATGGAACCACGAGGTTAATGCGTAGCACACATCCGCAACCAAGCAATATGGTTTCTGAAGGTATACCTGACGTGGCTGAGAATGGCTGTTCACAAGCAGAATCTGGGGGAACTAATCGAGCAAATTCTGATAACAATGAAAAAAGAACAAGATCGAGTAGGGCGTCAACTAACCCCACTGGATCACACAAGGGGTTTTGCAAAAAATTGTCAGATGAAGACTTGAACCGTGGAAATATTAGGATCAAGGAAGATAGTGGAGGGGTGTTTGAGGCGGCAGATACTTTTAGTTCGAAGGATGTTATTGGAGGAAAATCCTTATTGAAAGGGGAATCTCAACAGGCAAATGTTACAAAGTCAATGACAGATGATTCTCAATCAAAAGAATCTGGAAGGCCAGAGAAGCATGAGGATCATGACAGTAAACGATGTTCTGCTGATAAAGATACTATCAAACAGGCAGAAGCTGGTAAGCTTAAGGCCGATGACAAACGTACTGGTTCCAGTGAACCTAAGAGAGATGAAAGACACGCAAGGAAGGAGAAGGAGAAGACACATGAAAGAAATGGCTCGAAAGACAGAGTGAAAGATCAAGGCTCTAGACACGGGGAAAAATCTAGGGAATCTGACTCCAGAAGAAGTTCTAGTAGCAAAGATGATAAAATAGATGCTGAAAAAGTAAGAAGAGGTAGCGTTAAAGATGATATTAACAGGAAAAGAGATCGTGAAAGAGATGAAAAGGAAGATAGATCAAGACGTCGGACTTCAAGGGACCCAAGCAAGCACAAAAGACGACGATCTCCTTCAGTTAGCCCTATGGCCAAGAGTACCAAGGATAATGCAGGTGGAAGTCATGCCAATGAGTCAAGTGACCAGCCTTCTGATGATTCAAGGCACAGGTTCAAAGTTTGAACTGTGGACTTCTTTCCTTGTGCTTTAATATGTTGCAGCTTGTCACTAGCCTGTCTTGTATTGCAGGAAGCTGCATTCGAGGAAACGGAGCTTATCACCATCACCTTCGAGGTCCAGGAGAAGGTATACTTTTTCACTTATAAGTTATTGGTCTCCTGCATGATCTTTTAACTTGGAGTCCTTTGATCTACAACTAAACAAAAGCTTAAAAGCTTTCCCTATATGTGCTAAGTATTTCTTGTTGGTTACGATGCTTGGCTGTTTCTTTTCTAGGTTGTGACTATCCATCTACTTAAATTTAGATATCCATCTGCATGGTATACTTAACTGGAAGCATGCTAAGGCTCTCTCCCCCCCCCCACACACACACACACACACACACAGATGTTTCTTGATCTTTACCTTAAATTCTAATTTTTTACTTAAAAGAAATTTGGGATCACATTACAAATACAACTGTCATATCAGTTGTAACAGTCCTGGCATAACTGTTTACAGTTCACTTTTTGGTGTCTCTGATAGCTGAAAGTGCAAATATATTAGTCGCGACAAACCTGGGTTAAGGTTTTATCAGCGTTCTCTATATTGTTGTCATCAATCAACAAGCTACATTAAATGACTTAGGACTGAGAAAATTCAGTGAACGGGTGTTCACAATTATATTGGCAGATCTAGAGGAAATGGGTCATAAATTAATCTTAGGAAAGGTTTGTATCATTGGTTTGTGTTTGTATCGGCTTTTTGATGGTACACTGGTAGTCTAGGTTGTTTGGGGCGCGAACCGAGGTGAATGCTAATAGCCGCTTCGGGAGTAGCGATGGAGTCCCGGTGAAGCTGAGGTGGAACCATGATACTTTTTTTTTTTTGGTATGCTTTGTTGTCATTACATGTTCCCTTTAATTCAAAACAATCATATGCTAATGATAAAACCCAATTAGTAAAGTCATAATTCTAACATGACAATTTGGTAACTCAATCCATAACAAGAAATTTTCATCTTTATCATCGTCAAGCTTACAGGCTAAAGAAGGGAGGAGATGAAAGTTATATTGTTTGATCGGTCAATCAATTAAGAAGGGTGTTTACGCATTGGTTCCTCACAGTCAATTCAGGGTGGTTTGTTCCTCACTTGGATTTGGATAGTAATACCCCATATCAAACAATATTACTTAGTTGTTAACATGTTATTTACCCGTCCCAACTGAGGCGCCTCAGCTGAAGTGATGCCAAGAAGCGCCAAAAACTTGAGACGGGAATATTCTGAAGCTAAGCGGCATGTTAAAAAAATGGAGCTTCAGGAGTCGCAGCGCTGCGCTACATCATAGCTGGTAGTAATTAGGTAAATGAGTGATAAACTCACAAGAAATACAAGGATTACCTCCTTAATGGTTAAAAGAGAGAATCCAATTAGAAATGCAAATCCTGAGACTAGACTCATTTACGATAGCCTAGTGCATTCCCCACAAACCAAAAACCAAACCAATAAGTTTTAATTTTAACTACAGTGTTCTGAACATCTTTGAATTTGTTGGAGAAGAAGATCCTTGCTAGGGGTGGGCACGAGACGGGATGAACCTCATCCCTATCATATCTCGTTTGTTCGGGTTCGGGACAGGATAGACCTCATCACGACCTTGTCCCATCCCAAACGGGTTCAGGATGGGATGAGACGGGACGGGATGAGATGTACTAAATTTTGGATTGAAATTTAATATGGAAGATTGAAAATTTTGGATTTACCAAACACACAACTCTAAGAACAACTATATAACTTTAATCCATTGATTATTATTTCCCCATTTCATAAGCTTTTACTCCCTTTTTTTTAGAACCACTATTGAAGATAGTCATTTTTTTTGTACATTGCTAACGAAAATGATCAATGGGTTTTTCATTTAAAAACTACGAGGAGCACACGTTGTCGAGATTTAGGAAGAGAAAAAAAGAAGGGAGAGAGTTTGAGTTAGATTCATTATCTAGGTGAGTCACATGGAAGTTTGTGAGAATAAAATAGCCATGTCAATAAATAAAACAACAAATAAAAGTCATGTTAACAAATAGTTTCATAGTTTCATGCTACATGTTTCATATTAAATATTAAAAAAACTGGTTCGGGACGGGATGGGATGGGCGGGATTGAAAATCTTCATCCCAATCCCATCCCACTCTAGATTGGGACGGGATTGGGATGAGATTGATCAATCCCAATAGAAATTGAAGAAATTGGGACGGGACGGGATCGCAGGATGGGATGCCCACCCCTAATCCTTGCATTTCTTTCATGCCAAATTACCCAAAAAGCAGCTGGAATTTCCTGTCATTCCATTGAACTATCAGTTGTTGGACTCTTCCTGTTTTGAGAAATAACCCCTACATTGCGAAATTAGGTTTTCCTAGACTACTTTTGTAAAGGCACATTCAATTAACAGGCGATCAGTTGATTCTTCCTGAACACCACATAAGGAACAACAATTGGCAATCTGCAATCCTCTTTTGATCAGGTTATCTCCCACAAGCAAATGACAAAAACAGAAAGTTAGCTCTAGGAGAAATTTTAAGTCTTGATGTACTTGTATGCAAACTTAACTGTGAAGTTTTGTTCTTGCTGTGCCATGACTATTCATCACTCTCAGAGTTAAGCACTACAAGCTGAGCAGCTGAATTAGCTACCGTCTGAATCTCCCAATCAATGAAAGTGTCTTCGAAAATGCAAATCCCAGTTTCTTCCTCGATCTCTTCAAAACCT